>JAHHUM010002019.1:550000-918021 GCA_036173005.1 Crenichthys baileyi | reverse complement strand
AGACTGAATGTTTGGCAGTGTAGAAGATGACCAGCAGCTCCTGTAGAAGGTTTGTACTTCTTGAGTTGCCCAGGAAGTACATTTCCCTGCGGGGCCTTCTTTCGAACAGTGTCTAGTGTGAAGACCATCTAGGTCCTCAGGAGGGGTTCCTAAGAACCTGAAGTGATCCAAAAGCCGACACGGTTTTGTTGAGGAGGGTGTATGGAGGGGGTGTTTTCCGAATGCCACCCCCATCTCACAGTCTTGGTGATTTTATTTCCAGGCACTTCTGACTACACCAGTGTATCAGGCGACCACCCTGTCTGATGCAGATATCACGTCCTGGTCCCCAAGAACAGTGGGTCATCTGAAAACTTAAGGAGTTTCACGGAGATTTCGCTGAGGGCAGTCATTTGTGCCGGGGAGAAGAAGAGGGGGGGATGAACACACCCCGGGGCGCACCATTATTTAAATGTTGGTTTTGGGAGAAGATGCCCCCCAGTCCACCTGCTGCTGTGGGTCCGTCAGGAAGCTTTTGATCCACTGCAGGGAGGCTGGGATTTTAGCTGGGTGAGTTCGGGTGGGGGGATGTCGGGTTGATGGGTTTTGAAGGGCCGAGCGAAGTCTAAAAAACGGGCCCTGGCTAGGTCCCTGGCGGTCGAGGTGTGCGAATGAAGTGTAGACCCAAAGTTAACAGACACCTGGCGACCTTTTTGCTCGGTAAGCAAATGCAGGGGTCCAGTAGAGGGCCGTGACGTCTTTCGGTCTTAAAAACCCAGCCGCTAAAAGGGATTTCATGACCACAGACACGGGGCTACGGGGCCTGTAGTCATTTAACCCTAGATGGTGGGTTTTTTTGGGCACGGGGGTTTATGGGGAAATCTTTGAAGCAGGGGGGGACTCACACTTCTCCAATGACTTTTGAAGATCCGAGTGAAGATTGGAGCGATTTTGTTTTGCCGGGTTTCACATGATGGGGAGACGTTATCAGGCTCCAGCTTTTTTTGTTTTCATGCCTAAAAGGACCATTTCATCTTCCTCAGAGATCTTTAGTGCAGGCAGAGGATCTGAAGGTAGGGGGTTGGTTGCTTTACTGGTCGAACTTGTTCCTGATGGTTATAATAATGGTTAAACTGGCCCATCCCTCTGTAGAAACTGACCATTACTCATCCACTTTCAGAAACAACCATGAGGGATAATTCTGTCAGGACTGTTTTTGCTATGGAAGTATCCTAGTTGATTCTTCATCATTAGGAATGGGTTAAACTTTGAATTGTATCTTGTTTAGTAGTTTTTATTGCAATATTGAGCAAAAATAATTAATTCATTAAATCCCGTTTTTGCAATGTATGTCTCTGCAAACAGTTTGAGCCAAATACTGATCTTCAAATAAAGGTCTATCACTGCCAAATAAGTTACTTCACCATAGCTGGAGTGCAATCGTGCAGCTAAACAGCACACAATAAATTCAATCATATCTTTAAATAAATTATATTTACAGATGGAGTCATGGAACCAAGAGCAGAAAAATGATTTAAACAGGAAAATTAGCAATCCTAGCAATACTGTCAGTTTAGGGGTTTTAAAAAGATCAATTAGTATTATCAATACAATAATTGTCCAGCAGAGATCAGAGATTTATGGAGTATTTCCAACCTTAGCTTCTTTTAAGGTTTGACCTAACAATACCAATTTTATCTAATTAAATTTTTTTTGTATTAACAGCAAAATGACTTTCTTATCTCCTGTTAGTGGTCATTATGTATTTATTTTAGAGGCAGAGATGATGTTTCATCAAGTGTGAGCAAAAGTGGTCACTGTAAAACAGGGTTTCAATATTTACTTTTTAAATCTAGAGAAAATCTTTGTTGTCGACATTTTGAACTCGGGTTTTAGAGTTACACAATCAGTGTGACTAAGATTGCTAACTGGAAACAGCAGTATTTGTGTTTATTCAATGAAGAATGTAGACCCTTAAGTGTAGAGTTGAATCAATCGCGTTAATTGTGATTAATCAATTATTAAAATAATCAACTAATTTAATAATCGTATAATCGTTAACTGGAGTACACAGTAATACATGCAGCATGATGAAAGACTAACCTACTCAGAGCATTAATTAAGCCAGAACTGTACAAAATATAGAACATTTCGCATTTAAGATGAAAAACTTTCTTTGTAAATATGCTCAATCCAGAACTCCTCCAGTGGCATAGTTGTAGCTTCACCTGGTTCAAATTCTGAAATAAATAAAATAAATCTCCTATGAAGCCATCCAATTATTAATCGATTAATGGAAAAATAATAGTTGACAGATTAGCAAAAATAATTGTGAGTTGAAGCCTTACTTAAGTGTGAGCTTTCCAAATAGCAGAAACACTGACAAATATAATATTTCCAATGACTGAGAGCTTGAAAACTCAAAACTGAGCATCTTTGCTATTCTCCAAGCATGGTTATCTGCTAAAATCTGCTACTAAGCACTTCTCTCTGAACAAAGAACCAGTACACCTCCATTGAATATCATATTTCCTTTTAAATAGCTTTTTAAGCCTGCTGTGCCTTCTATTTGCATTGAAAACAGCTACCTTTTTGGTTCTTCTTTCTGTAGTTACAATGTCAACACCAAAGAGGGGTGTTGCTAGTGTGACCTAGTAAAGCTTAAGTATGGTGCATTCACTGAACAGAAAAAGATAGGATTTTTTACTTTCTAACCCGTTGGACATTGGTCATGTCTAGTCAAGAAAGTCTGCCAATTCTGTCACTTGAGACATATGTATAAAGAAATGTAAGGTAACAATACTTTTAGCTAAATTCTTGCAGCAATCCCATGTTACTTTTAATGCCTGCAGACCAGTTAGGATTTTCATAATTGCAGAAACATATCAATATTTAGATATTATTGTTCAATATTGCATTGTTAATATCTGTTGCAATTAACCCATCTCAAAAACCCCATACCAGGTTTGGCATCTGGGTGAGTGAAAGTCTAGGCATCTCACTGAATTTATCATTAGCAGGCAGAGTATAACTTCATGATACCTGAAATAAAGGAGCCAACCAATTATTGCTTCCAATCAGTCTTTTGTAATTGTGGTATAGTCATGTTGTGATAATAATCGTGGTTTGTCATATTGTGCAGCTGTAATTCTGGATAAATATAGTAAAATTATATATCTTCAGTTATTTGCAAATGGTGACGTCATCCTAAAAAGGATTCACTGATCTGTTTTTTAGGCAAACCTGACATTCAATTTAAGAACCAGTGAATTACAGGTGCTTTCATTTTTACAAGTGCTTTGCTTTTTACCTGTTTACTCTGCTGTTTTAAATTGTCAAATCATGCAGTTTGATGACTTAGTGTTAAGTAAACCTATGAACTCCATCTAATGCAAAATTTTTTATAAGCTATAAACTAGCGTCAGAATTTATCCTCTTGGCACCTCTTTGGTCTCACCTAATGGTAGTAAATGTTAATAGCTGGGTATTAACTTTTATGTTGTACATAAAGAAACACCCCCTCTTGAGAGCTTTCTACTCACAGGAGCAGTCAAGACTTTTTTGTGCGGATTTAGAATGTTTTTTTTTACATGAAAGAAAATTTTCAGTAGTATCTTTAGTTCATTTTCATGTTTTCAGCTATGTCTTTGCAATTCAAGGTGCAAGCTGCAATAAATAAATCCAAGGTTCAGGTCAGTGGGGTCTGAATTCCCCTGGGTATCATAGATGGCCTTTCCGCCTCCATCTTGGACAAAACACAAACATGAGAGGCAAAGGTACAAAGCGCCCTTTTTGATGTTTGCGCCCGTACAGTAAGTAGTGGACTGTTGGGGATTCTCATATCACATATGTAAAGCGTTTTTAGTGTTTTTGTTGGGTTGTGGTTAAAAAGAGCTGCACTTTGTTGCCTTCCAGCTTCTGTCAGGTGTTTCTTTTTCCGGATTATTTCAGCAGGAGTTAAACCTCAGACGGTGTCCTCCTTTGATGCACTGAGGGCGTTTGTGTTCATCTTGGCTGTTACAAATGTTATCTGCGTGGACAGGGATTTAATCAACATTGCTCCAAACCCTGTCCTCCCTGTCTACTGTAATCTTTGCAAATCCCACCACTCGTCTGATGAATTTTTTTAAACGTGGCATCTCGCCCACACATAACTGCTCTGTTCCTCAGCTGGTTATCTGTCCAAATAACACTGCCATTCTTATCTAAAAACTGCACTTAGATTTTTCTCATCGTCTCTGGCATTAGTTCTACTTTGTCTCTATACCATTCATGTTAACAAGCACCTTTTTATTTTTATTTTGTTTCCCTCACATCTGTTTGAACAGAGTTTTATCTGCAGATACAAGTTCTTGCAGAATGACAAGTGGATCATTGTTTAATTTTTTTGTGTTGTATTTTAATGACCTTTTGCAAAATATGCAACTGTGCCTTTTTAACTTTGTTGTAATTATGGCTGCAACTAATGAATATTTTGCAAACTGATTAATTTGTTGACTATTTTTTCGATTACAGTAATTAATTAATAATCAGATGGCAAAAGGTGCTTAATAGGAGATTTTTTACGGGATTTGTACCAGGTGAGGCTAAAGCTATGCCACTTGAGTTCTGGAAAGAGTGTGTTCATAGACGGACAAGGTTTTTCATCTTAAATGCAAAATGTATTTATTTTTTGTACAATTTTGGCCTAATTGCTGCTCTGAGTGGGTTGTTCTTCCACCAAATTGCATGTTTTAGAGTCTGTATACTCCAGTTAACGATAATTCGATCACTAAAAGAGTTAACGATTATTTCAGTAATCGATTAATCACGATTAATCCAATTAATTTTTTCAGCCTTAGTTGTAATGTAACTTTATCATTGATATTAAAGAGGAATGAATACCCCATGTAAAGCCTTAAATTGTATTATTGTCCTTTAACAGGTTGCATTAACCCCCATCATCTCCCTTCTAACTATCTATCCTATATGTGCTGAAGAAAAGTATTCCCACCACCCTGCCACCACCACCCTCACTGCTTAAATAGAAGGCAGCTGGACTTCAACTCCTGCTTCTTGAAGATATTTCAAAAGGTTTTTTTAGGGTTATTTTTAAGGAAAAGTGAAATACCAATAAGAAACGAGCCAAACTTTTCTTGACTAAGAATCTCCACTGTTTCCTTCTAGGAATTGGGGATTCAGTGCAATGTGCCGTCTGGATTTTTCTATGTTTTACATGTATCCCAAAAATGTATGTTTTGTTTTCATCTGACCAGACCATCTCCTTCTGCATGCTTGTTTCATCCGCCACATGTCTTGTGGTGAACCTTGACTTGCGATTTTCTTTCAACTGTGGCATTCTTGTTGACTCACTTGGATAATTGCTAGATTTGTGGTGTGAACAACAAGTAGTAGCATTTCAAAGACTAGCATGTTTTTTAGAAGCTAACCTAGCTCTCAACTTCTACGCAACTTTTCCCCTGACGTGTCTCCCATATTCCTTGGTCTTTTTGATACTGTTTATTACTCTATTTTCTAATTAGGTGAAGTCTTAACCCAGTTGTTAGCATTTGATTTATTTAGGAGATTCAGAGCAAAGGATGACTGAATACAAATGCACACTGCACATTCCAGATTTTCAGGTAGAATTTGATGCAATCCTTTAGAGAGATTGGGAGAGTTTAAACAGATTCTGTGGTCTCTTATTTCCTTAAATTTTTTTCGTCATGTGAACAGACACAATGTTTTAAAAAAAATAACAGTATGTAGCATCACATTACACTGTAGGGGTCTCTGAGGAGAAACACTGTTTTGCAACCATTTGTTACGTAACCAAATGCAGGGACTCTGACCACATATTCTATTTTACTTGTTTTTAATAAAATGAAATGTCCCTGAATGCTCAGTATGCAACTTTTTTGTCCCTTTTTTAAAATAAAAAAGTAGTCATGACCTTCTTGAAGCCTTAAAGAATATAAAAAAATTCTACCCAAGATTCAGTTTAGTTGCGCCCTCTACACCAAAAATTTATTTTTGTTTTGGCCGAAGTCTGAATAAAAACACATACGATCAGCAGTCATGTGAATCATAGTCTCCTCCTGAAAAAGCTCAAAATAGTGGCAAAGAACCCGCTGGTGGTGTTTTGTCACTGGAAAAAAGAATGATTGCTTATGGAGCATTTTTCTCTCTGAGCAATAAATGATGGATGGTGTGACATTTCAGGGAATGCTTGTTTGTGTGTGTCACAGAGATACGCAGCTTTGCTGTGTGCATGGATGACTTATGTTATTTAAACCAAATGAGAAGAGCATGACAGAATATTAGATGTGGAAAATGGAGAATTCATTCTCACTGGATAATAAAATGCTCTTCCCCTTCCTTGACCTTGTTAACATGGGCAGTGCAGCACTGCATTTCATTGGCATCAATTCATCAGTGTGCCAGTACACTGGAGCTAAATGTGTCAAGTTGAGAACACTGCAGAACTGATGTCCGTCCAGTATTTTCTTTCATACATGCATATCTTTCATTTTCTAATTTAATACCTCTTTCTTTTTGGAGCCTCTTTTTGCATATCTTCCAAAATTCTAAGTTATGGATTTGGTCAGCTGGTCTCTCAATGCAATTCATCAAATTTTCTCGACGAGAAGACAAGGTGAAGGGGAACCCTTTTGTCCAGATGGGACTTTTTCCCCGGGAACTGAGGGGATCCTGGCAAAGTGGAGTTGTTTCTTTTTGATTTGTCAGTCGGGATGGGGAAGATTGTACAAAATTTTGGATTTTGATAACAGGATTTCTCTTTTTGGAGTTCCCGGTTCCTGGCATAGGGAAAATTTGAAAAACTGGGGCACTTTCGGGCCTTGGTAAGGCGCCTGGTTTTATGATGGGATCTGCAGACGATCAACACTCAGACTGAGATGTTATGGACTGAATCACAGACTGGATGTGATCCTTACCAGGATCGCAGGCAGGTTGCGTTTCCCGGCTCAGGGGGGAAAAGGGATAAATCTTGGAGAAAGTTGTTTTCCCTCGGATTGCGGAAAGGACCTGAATTGGGTGTGGGATTCGCCATTGAAAAACACCACGGAACTCTCAAGGTGACTAAAATTAAGAGTCAGCCTAACCAAAAATTGTTTTTCTGAATCGGCTCCCCTGCGCGGCCCTTTATGGTGGCTATCTTGAACTTCTCCCGGAAATTTATGAAAACAGACCTTGCCCCTCTGCCCCCTCCCTTCCCTGAGGACACTGTGACCTGCCAAAAACGGGGTGTGGCCGGTTGATGAACCTTCCATCGTAACACCCCAAGGACAATGGCCTCTGTGACATTTTGCTTAGGGACTTACTTTGCACCACACACCATGCTCAAATAACTTTGCACCCTTTCCACCGCCTTCCCCCCGGATCCCCTGCATGATTTTTTTTTTGAAATGTTGCTTTTTTTGGCGGTTTATTTTGAAATTTAAAACTGATCCTGCTAAGGATAATGTGAAATATGTTTTTTTTGCCCCTTTTCTTACCAAATTTTGGGTCTCTTTTCTCATCTACCAAAGGGGTGTGTTTTCTTTACTTTTCATAGTTTTTCAATTTCTCAGAAGGTTACCAGCGAAGCCAAATATTATTATATTTGAAAATTTTGGGAAAAAAGCTTTTTTTTAACACCAATGACAGAGATTTTTAGATTTCTTAAAAAGATTGTATTACAAATATCATACCAGTGACACCAAAATTATTAGTTTTTAAAAAAACTTTTGGCTAAAACTGTTTTATACCATGAACAGCTTATTTGAATGATGGGACCACAATGCCTCATACCACGACCTCAAGGATTAAAATTATCATTTTTTTCAGCACCGATAATTTTTACCCAGAGGCCTTTAAAGAGCAATTAACCTCTATTAGAAAGATTGGATTGAACCGCTCTTACCAGTTACCTCCCCAAAGGGTTTAGTGTCATTTGATTTTTTTTTTTGTGTTTGATTTTTTTGTATCATTTTAATTTTTTCCCATGTACAGCGCTTTGAGTGCCTTGTTGCTGAAAAGCGCTATATAAATAAACTTGACTTGACTCTCACATAAATGTCCACCTCAACCATATACAGGTTGGTGTGTTTTCTGTACAGAAAATTTTTTGACACCATCAATGTAGTACTGGGGTGGGGGGCATAAATTTAAAGCAGGGTTTTTTGCAATTTTTTGACCCTAAAAACTAAAGTGACCAAAAATTTTGGCAAGTCAAAAAAGCATGGGAATAAGGGAAAAGCTGTACAGAAGTTTGAATTCTTTGACATCAGTTATGTTTCTCTTGGTAGCCACTCTTACTGTAATGCTCTTTTGTAGGAATCCCACATAACCTACCAGAGCGCACACATTTTTTATGTATTATGATGTAAAATGAAATGGACACAAACTTTGTTGATTTCCTTTTTGTTCAGCATCTCTTTGCTTGCTTATATGGTTTAAGTGTGTGTGTATCTGCATTTAGGGCAGTTCAGGCAGTTTTTCTTTGTGGGGACCATTTACTGATAATTCTCCCCTTACTTTTAAATGTAACAGAAACCCCAAATATCCAAACTTAAGGATTATGCAGTATTATATCGGTTATTGTGTGGGAGTCAGGAGGCTGCCGTCAGGTAGTCAGACAGGCTGTGGGTTTGCAGATACAGCAAAGTCGAGCAGAAAAATTACCTCTGCACTCTACTGCATTCTGTAATTTCCTCCTTTTGCAGAGCTTAGGATGAGCTGAAATAGCATCAAGGTTGGTTTCTTTGATTAACATGAGTGAAAACATTTTACAGCGTTCATGTTTAAACAAGATTATGTAAAAGACAAATGCCAATCTTGTAGTGCACCAAAGGTAATTGCAATAAAAAGTGTAGTCTTAATAGACACATTTCTATCAACAATTAAGACAAACATTGCTTTCTGATGCCTAATGTAGGAAAATGTGTGGATGAAAAAGTCTGGTGATATTTCAGCCATATTAAAATACACTTTGTGAGGGACAGTATAATAAACTTTGAGAACAAAGAGAAATAAACTTTAAGTAAGCTGGCTAGGCTTTTCACAAATGCTACACAGTGACATGATCAAAAGGCTTATTGATGTAAAATGTGATGCAAATTCTTCCATAGATTATTTTTTGTTAATATATGAATGAGAAGTTGTTCATTTTAGGACTTTGAACTTTGTTTAACATTGAAGCAGAGGTCCTCTAGTATCAAAGCCATGTGTTCATGGTCTATACTCATACAGAATATAGATTGAACTTCACAGAACTCACTGCTCCTATTTCGTTATTCTGGTACACTTTTGTTCATGTAAAGAAAAACAAAATGAAGCATTGGGTTTTTGAGTTGCACATATGGTAGGAGGAATTCTGTTTCCCTCATCAATAGCTTGATTACATATTTTTGGAGAATTAATTTAATGGATAGTTGGTGTGAACCCATTGAATGCTAAGAATAGAAACCCTTTAAAAGAAGTCATAGCAACTTTGGCATAAAAACATGATCTCCAAGCTTTTGCATCAGTTGTCTTTTTGTGAGAGTAGATCGGCAGCTTGTGTTTATGGAACATATGTTCTATTAAAGGTGTTTCCACCACTTGTACACATTCATACAAACAGATTAGAAATGTAACCAGATCTTGTAGAGTTACAATATAAAAATAGTTTCTATTGAGAGGATCTCTTTCTCCTTAAGCAACTATTTAGGTATTGTTTTATTAAAATATTTGACTAAATTAGTACAAAGCAACCCTCATGTACGCAGCATATATAGGGTACCTGGTAGAAAACAATAAATGGGGAAGGATAATGGCATTTTGTAAGAAAACATAAGCGTGCAAAGCCTATTTCGAAATGAGTATAATATTTAGGAGCAGTTTTTGTGGTGCTATGATTTATGTACCATGCAGTCACAGGCATACAGGTACCTAAAAAAGGACTTAAAAGAAGTTATAGTCACTTTTATCATTATCACAATAGTCCCACAAAACATTGTGATAAATTTTAGGTCCATATCGCCCATCCCTACATATCATATACCAATGAAATTTATTATTTATCTAATAATCTTTGTTTTTTTTTTTTATTTCTATGCCTTGACAGTTTACATTTGACATACATACATCCAAAACAAGTTGATTTCAATTAATTTTGTAAATAAGTAAATAGTTGAACTGCAACATAGAGACAACTGTGACCTTACCTACAGTAGTGAGTGCAGCATACTAAAGTGTAATTTAATCCATAAAAAAGTTTTCAAATGTCTTATTGTACTTTTGTGAAGGTCATCGTTTATTGTCTCATAACTTTTCAGAAAGGAGAATAACTGGTTAAACTTCTGTTGTGAAGTTGTCAGTTTGAAGCACAAAAATGGCCTCCATGTAGTTAATTCTCTGCTTTTATATTGCTCTTGATTTTTAGTCATGAACACAGTCAAAGCAGAGAATGAGCTACTTTTGGAAGATGAGGGTGAAACAATGACAAAAAATGACTCTCTCACTTAGGTAGATGTCGATGCTTTGACGGAAGGTAGAGTTTTTGTCTTCAGTGGACTTGGAATTATTTGTCATGCAAGGAGAGTGCAGTAAATTGTTAGGTTATTATTCATTCTCACTAACAGATTTATGACTTGTCCTTAAGGAGCCTTCACAGCACCAAGAAATCCCTCTTATCCCACCGACTAACTGCTGTTGTAAATCACCATTTATTTCTTTACCGACATCACACGTATTCAGCTGGGCCTCATCTAAAAGAACTTCCAATCAAGAGCATTCCAAGTGAAAGAATAAATTGTAAAACTTAGACTGACTTTTCACCACCGGCTGTTTTATCTCTGCTAAATCTTGACTGCATTCTCTTTGGTCACAGCAGTCGTTTGAAGCTGGGATGGTGTTGCAACCTGTCTGCAATGGAAAAAGTACCAGTGATCCTAAAAATGCTGTCATTTTAATGCCTTGGAGGCTCTTGCGTATCTGGAAGTGCTATTGGACAGAGTGACAGCAGTAGGTTCTGCAGAGTGATTGAATAGTGGGATAGATGAAAGGCAAACATTGTATTTCAGATGAGGACAGGCTGATAAAAGCTGGTGCAGAAAATATGTCGCCTACCGTCATCTCACCTGCGTGTTGCCATGAAGAAAAAGCGGCGTGCTCCCTCAGCCCATATAACCTTCTTGAATATTTAAACTTGTGGAAATGAGGCTACTGCTAAGCTGGATTGTGTGCAGTTGTCATACCTCAGTTTTCCAAGGCTCCAGAGAGTCCAATCTGGATGCGCTGCAACCAGTCCATGTTCATCAGCAAGACTAAGGGCAAGAATTAAGGTCGGCTGTGTTCCTCAGTGGGTCACTGTTGTTGCAGTTCAGCAGGCTCCTAACATCCTCCCATCAGTTTATCTTTGAACCCTAAAACTAAAGGTGTTAGAAAGATGCTGCGTCTTTGCTAAATAAACGTTTTGTCAATGTGCCTTTTCTATGCACACAGTCATATTCAATACGTTAGAATATTATTGAAGAGTTCATTTATTTCAGTACATTATAAAGATTAATTACACACAGACTGACGTTTAAAACCTTTTTTTCTATTTAATGATTATTTTCCAGCTTAAAGCTAATAGCACGACATTCAAGATTAGAATATTACATCTGATAAAAAATACAAATTTTAATACATAAATGTAGGCTTAATGAAAATATGTTTAATACAATCCCGATACAATTTTTCTGACAATCGAGCCTCATGGAAATACATTTTCAAATGTATCAAATATGCTTGCTTATGCCTTTGCCGGGCCACTGAAGACATAGTAGACATGTTTCTCGGGGGACTTAGTGACAACAGTTTGTGGCTGTTATTTACCATTTTCTAACTTAACTGTTTTCCATCTATGTGTGTTTACTTTTCATCTTACTCCCAGTTTTAATTCATTTAAACATCAAACCTAGTGTTTTAAAATTTGGCAACACAGTTTTATTATCTCACGTAGTAAAATTGCTTAGTTTTGTGAAGAAAAATTATAGTTTGGGCTTAAACACAGCATAAAAATAGATATTCATGTGAAATAATTTTCCATGTAAAGCTATGATTGAGATGGATCCTGATGGAGTACATACTGTTACTGCAGCAGTAAATCTGACTGACATACAGTGCATTATAAGCAGTCATACTGTACATGTTGATCTTTCTCACATTTTGTGACGGCAATAACCACAGGCTTCAATGTATTTTGTTGGGATTTTAACAGACAAACACAAATTAGTGCAGAATTGCAAAGTAGAACAAACATAATGAATGTTTTTCAAAATATTTTACTAATGAAACTCAGAAAAGTGTGGTGTCAATTTTTTATCCATTTTCTAATCCATAATTTGTATCACTAGTAACTATGTCATATGACTACTTTTCACTACAATTACAGCTTCAAGCCTAACATGGTATGTCTCTAACGGATTTGCACATCTAATGACTAAGGTTTCTGCCCCCTCCTCTTTGAAAAATAAGTCAAGCTCAGTTTAAGGAAAAGCATCTATGGAAATAAGTGTTTGGCTTACCATGAATTATATACTGGATTTAGGTTTGGCTTTCTTTAAACAATGGCTTTCTTCTGGCCACTCTAACATAAAGGTCAGACTTGAGGAGTGCGCAACAAATAGTTGTACTGTCAATAGATTGTACCGTCTCAGCCGAGGATCTCTGCAGCTCCTCCAAAATTTCCTTGGGCCTCTTGGCTCCTTCACTGATAAATGCTATCTTTGCATGTGCTGCCAGTTTAGGTGAATGGCCATGTCTTGGTAGGTTTGTAGCAGTCAAACACGCTTTTTATTTTCAGATAACATATTGTCGCTAAGCTTTTTGTGTCTATCTTATGAAGTCCTAATAAATTACATTGCATCTTATGGTTGTTGTGTGAAAGAATGTGAAAAAATTCACAAAATGTCAGTACATTTATGTTTGTACTTTTAGGAATTTGTGATTAAAAATGTCATCTGTAAAATAATTATATAACAGTATGATAAACTTAAATTAATCATTTTTCACTTTATTGTCTTTTTCTAAAAAAAAATGAATAAAGTACAGCAACATATTTGAATAAAACAAAATATTGTGTATCTGTTTGAGTAAAACTAGGTTTGCGATGGATATAAACTGTCCCTCATCTATCAGCAGCTTTAGGGATGATTACACAGCTCTAGGTTATCACTTAGTGCACGTTGAATATTAATGTAACCTGATCTTATTGATATTTCGTAAACTGTCGCACAGCATCTATCCAGCATGTGTACACATATGTTTACTGGGGGAGGTGGTATTGATAGCAGCATGCTCCTTTCATTGTTTATTTATAACCAACCATGTTTCCTCTCCTTTTAGTCTCGGACTGTAAATATCCCACTTCATTAAAAATTAACATTGTGAACCTTTCTGATGCTCATGCAACGTCTGGAACACCCAAATTTCAGATGCTTGTGCTTATTTTCACAGTTGCTTTTGAAGCATTGCTTTGGATGGGTTGTACTCTAGTCTCCTTGTAAATCATCTTCATTTGCTTCGTTCTGGGCAGGCTCTTGAGCTCAGCTAATGTTTGCTTCATGCCTTTTTTCTGTTTAAACACCTCTGAGGATTGACTGTTAAAAAATGGCTAGATCGTCATTGCATGGATGACAGGCTTTTTGAGATTCACTCAGTGAATCAGCATGCTGTCAATCACAACCACCACCTCTGCAGTCCTGAGAAAGATGTACAGCTGGCAGGGTATGTTTTTTAGCTTGGAAGCATGGCTGTCCTGCAGAGGCAGAACTTCATTTCAAATAGGGAAAAAACTATCTGCTGCTGTAATTAAGGCCAACCGTTGCCCACTCAGAGGAAGCCTTGCCACTGATTCATTTAGAGTTCAGCTGTCAGACACTATACTTGCACACATTCATGCACACACATATTACCTGACATATTGCAGCGCTATGCACAATGCACAGGTAATGAGAAGTGGGGAAAAGAGACGGGTAGGGGGTATTGGGTAAAATGGTCAAAGAGAGACCTAAAGCAAAGCTCACCCTATTAAACTAGATTTTTTTTGTTAACTTTCTGAGTCAAGTATTTTTTTAAAAAAAAAGCAAGACTGAATAATTAAATGTCAACAATGCAATATAATTAGGTGTACTGCACTTTTTTAAATTTATTAAAACATTAGTTCTGCTTTTGTTAAGAAACTCAGGTAGAAGTTGCCTATTTTTTAAACTTTTCATTAGTATCAGCAGTGTACCAAAAATCGGTTTGTATCATCTACCTTTATCCTGCCCTTGGAGCACAGAAAATCAAGAATGCACTAAAAATGCTGTGCATGTGCATCTTCAGTTTTTTTTCACTTTTTACTCATCTGCTATTCATATACTGTCTCTTCTCAGTTTTCCTCCTCTGAAAATGTGGAAAATGTACTGTTTCTCCATTGATTTTACTGTTTATTTTTTGCAACGTTTTCTAAACTTCATACCTCCAGCTTGTATTGTCCTCGAGAAAAAAATTGGCAAAAATAAATGTGTGGAAATAAACCCCAATTTCCTGTGAATGACTCTTATTTCAAAATAGTTTAAACCTTTCCACAGTTAATATATAGTTATATACTTTTTATATACCAGAGTTTCATACAAGCCAAGTTAGGTAGTATGCCAGCACATAGATGCTATGGTTCGAGTTAGTGTTGCATTTTTTATGAATTTCTGTTGTTTTTCTAAATATAAACGTCTAGAACCCAAATAGTGTTTTGAACTATTAGTCTATAATCTGTCAAATGTCCTGACATGGTGGCATTTGGTGGAAAAACAGTCTTCAAAAAATTGTGTTGCCCCGGAGGTCACAGCTTTTTATTTAACTTGACTCTGAGAGAAAAGATTGTTCTGAGATGACTGTTTTAATGGTAAGCTGCACAGAGAGTTTACTGAGGTCTGATGTTAAGGATGGCGATGTTATTGGAGCATCAGCAGCGCGATATTCTGGTCTGACAAACCAAAAGCACACTGCAGTTTGCAGAGCCTTTTTTTTTTTTTTTTTTTTCAGGAAGAGGTGACTTTGATTAGCTGTACTCCTGCGAGAGGGAGATTTATGAGCTCTTAGCTTCTTTTGTGCCTGACCTGCTGTACACATTTGCAAGTCTGAAAAATGCAGAGAGGCCACAAAATTGCTGTGTAACTCCCAAGACTTTATCAAGATAGTTTAGAAAACCATAAAATTATGATGATTACCTCTGGGACTAGAATTGTTTTTTTTTAGATCCCAAATATTATTATATTGACTAAATATAAAACAGCAAATGTGAAATTTTTCACATTTTTTTTTAGATGAATTTTTGCTGTCAGGATAAAAATAAAATAACAAAAATGCTTTATAGTGCCTTAAATATTCTTCATTGTGTTCTCCGTGTGAATTGTGGGTCAGCTCCCTACAGAGATGACTTGGTTACCACGCCAACATGTTTTGCCCCTGTCTCCTGTTGCTATGGTAACAGCTCAGTTCTTAGTTGACCTTAGCTTTCTCCACAGATAAGCTAGTCATTAACTAAGCAGGCATTTACTCTAACAAAAATGAGCTTATTTGTCCCCATAGTGTGACCCCTAACTTCAGTTGACTGAGTAGAATTAGCTTTTTTTTTT
The DNA here is from genome assembly GCA_036173005.1 of Crenichthys baileyi. Classification (NCBI taxonomy): domain Eukaryota; kingdom Metazoa; phylum Chordata; class Actinopteri; order Cyprinodontiformes; family Goodeidae; genus Crenichthys; species Crenichthys baileyi. Next base: position 902,416 of record JAHHUM010002019.1, on the reverse strand, counting down.
GCTGTTGATCATCTGAACAGGATACACTGCAGCGTGGTTTTATTTCTGTTTCTTGGGAGCAGTGGTACTGTAGAGCTTCAGTAGCTTTGTTGTAAGAAGACAGAAATTCTGAAAATGTATTTTTTTACTGTGGCTGCAAAGTAGGCACAAAAGATGAGGCATCTGCCTCTGTGCTTGGTATTTGGAGCCAATTGTGCTGATGCAGTGTTTCTGCTGTACTTGATTTTCTTTAGTTGTAACAGTGTGCATTATAGGCAAACATCTGCACCTTTTTCACTTGTACAAAGCAAACATTAGTTTAGTAGAGAATGGAAACAGCTGAAAGTCACTTACTATACATAATCAGTCTGTGTTTTTACTCCTACAGTTTTAACTGCACTACAAATAATGTAGCTATCAAAGATTTTATTTTTTGGACAGAGTTTATTGTTCAACTCAAACCCTAAGTCCATATGGAACTGATTTTCTCATAATTTGCCTTAAATCTGCTGCTCTATATTATTTCTAAGCACACGTGGTGGAAGGTAGAATGTAAAATACTGGCATGCAGTCAAATTGCAGCTGCAGCTGGTACATTCTTGCTCATTTGGCTCAGACACTGAAGGAAAGGTGTTCTGTTGCAGCCATTTGTTGTAGGTAAGGCCATTTATGGGAAAGATTGGAGAGAACTGTTAGGAAAGTGCAATAAAACTTATCACTTTTGATTTAAATGGTAAATGGCCTGAACTTGTATAGCGCTTCAAGTCCCTAGAGACCCCAAACCGCTTTACACTACATTGGTAAGCTACATTTTAACCACAGCTGCCCTGGGGCACACTGACAGAAGTGAGGCTGCCTACACAGGCGCGCCACCATCAGCAGGCAAGCCGGGTGAAGTGTCTTGCCCAAGGACACAGCGACTGAGGTGGACAGAGCGGGGTTCGACCCGGCAACTCACCGGTTACTGGACGAACTCGTACTGAACCAATTTTGGTTGATTACAAACAATGTAATCAACCAAAATTTCCAAAGTAGTTGTATTTAAATTTATTTTACCACATTTTCTTTTTCAAGTATGTAACTGCAATAAATGTGATTTGTTTCCGTCTCGGTGAGTAAATGTGTTAAATCTTAATTTTAACATTTGCTGTAATATTTTTAATTAGTTTTATATATATATATATATATATATATATATTATATATATATATATATATATATAAGCTGCACTTTCTATTATTAATCTATTTACTAATGGTGTCGGTGGATATCATAAGGCTGTTTGCACTGACAGGGGACACTAGAAAGGTAAAAACTACCTGTAAAAGAAAAGGTTCTTGCCAGAGGACCTTCAGGCTTCCTCAGCACTCGTTCTATGGTCAGGCTGCTCACCCACGGCTTGAGCCCTGGCAGGGGCTCTGGGGTAACCTATGCCCCTTCCCTCTCACTAAACTGCTGCTTCCTCAACTCTGACTGAGATTAGCATCAGGAAGAGAAACAAGGTTTCCTCCGCAAACAAGATCAGTGGGTTTGCTTTCTGTTATGGTTCCTTGAAGTCATATCTTCCACTGCTTATGTTGTAGGTGTGCAGAATTTTCTGCAGCACATTTCGGTTTCGCATGTGTGCAGCACTTTGTGCAGTAATGGATAGACTGCAATGTTGAGTAGACGGAGACAGTTTCTCTTTTCTTATTGTTGAAATCAAATGCTGAGCATCTGGCCGATTAGGTCATATCAATAATTCTGAAGTAAGACCATGACAAGAATTTTATATATACCTTGTTGTTTTTCATTAGGTTAATTTAGACGAAAATGCAAAACTTCACCTCTCTCAAAGTGGAAGTCTTATCTTTTAGTTTATCTGTTTGAAACAAAAAAAAACTTGCTGCTTTATGATTGATTCAATCACAGCATTTCCAGCCTGGATATATTCTGATCCTGACCCATCTCTTCCATTTCACTTTGTGGTTCTGCAGGAGTTTGCTGCACTGACCAAGGAGCTGAACATCTGCAGGGAACAGCTGCTGGAGAAGGAGGAGGAGATCTCTGAACTCAAAGCTGAGAGGAACAACACCAGGGTAGCTAAACCATACATCTTACATTACACTTACATGTTTAAATATTTGTTTAAAGTTTTTATTTATACAGGTAAATCTAATGGTCTCATTGTTTAGAGAGACCTGTTTTTAAATGAACATGCAAGGTAAAAGTAATATTAAAAGGATAATAGGCCTTACTTTTTGTGCAACAAATTACCTGAAAAATATCAAACAGAAGCAGCAGACCCCGGCAACTGGAACATAAAACAGGAACAACCACCAAGTACAGCTTTCTTTATTGTCCTTCAACAGGTATTGTGTAAAAATGCGTATTTGAGCAGAGGCTGTAGTTTATCTGTTTGAGTAAAATATCAGAAGTTAAAGTGGTAATTAACCAGTAAATGAAAAACATACCACTGAAAAGGCTGCTTGTAGACAGTGAACACTATTTAATTTAGAGTGTCAAAAGCATTGATGTGTACATTTATTACACCATGTTCTAAATCTTCATAATAAACAGTGTCCAAGATTGGTTAAAAACTAATGTGGCCTTTCATACAAGTAACGTCATGTTCTTTTTTCTTTTCTGTATTATAGTTCTTATAAATTTACCAAACTCACAATAGGAAAGGCGGACCTTAAAGACACCTGTAAACCAGCATTGACTAGGCAAAGCCTGATCGATGCTTCTCTAAACGGGGGACCAACACTTATAAAAATACAAATATTCATTTGTGGTACGTTGTGTGGACATTATAGAAGAAAACCTAAATTTATATTCTGTTTGGTTGAAAACACACACACAGCTTTTTGTTATACATTTTTAAAATCACAATATTTGTCAGAAAAGTAAAGTGTTTATATGTGTGTGTGTGTAAGTAAGTATGCTTAAGGTCAGTTTTGTGTTACTGTACATTACAGGCGTGAACCAAACAAGTGAACTATGGATGGTCTACCTTAAAATGGGGTATGGTTTGTGAACCCTGATGCAGGTTAACTTGCAGTAGGAAATGCAAATGGATTATCCAGTGAACCAAAGAGAGGAGAATTTGCTGGATATCTCAGTCTCTCTCCTGCTGCTTACCGGGCAGCTTCTTGTGAAGAAACAAAGTAAAAACGGAAACCATCGGTCTGCACAAATTTGGTGTTCTTCCATTGATTTTGTTGTGAATAAGCCAGTGATAGGAATACAGTTTTCTTTTCTTTTCTGGCCTAACTCTTCATGCTTTTTTCCTTCTGGTCAGTGCTCGTTTTGGCAATACCACCCAAATGAGCAGCTAATGTAACAGTGTAACATTATCCAGGTGTTTTTGTCTGCTTTCAGAGGTTCAGAATAAAAGTCAAAAAGCCAAATAAAGGTGTAAGGTTTTTTTACCATTTAGAGTGGAGGCAAGTTCCCTGGATTATCAAACTGCAAAAACAATCGGTTTACAGGCAAAGTGTTTGTCCAAATACACAGCCTTGGGGGATACCTTTTTGTGACAGGAAGAAAAACGTCTGAATTGCACTCAGAAATATATTTCCCACATTCCTGATTTTCTATGAGGTTTCACATCCTGCGCCAGATTTAAAAAAAAAAAAACATCCTCAGAAAAGACTTCTAAGACCCACACTTTGATGAACAGAAAAAAACACTATTGTTTAGAAACAGAAATTAGGCTGCTGAACTATTGAACAAAGCATGTATACCGTTACTAGTTATTGTCTTCTGCCTGACAATTTTCCACTTCACATATAAGAGTGCTCAGCAACATAACTAAGTGGTGCTAATATGTGGAGGGCTCCTGCTCAAATACAGGGAGGGAAATTGAACTAAAGAACAAAAAACATAAACTGACTAAATTATTGGGGAGGCAAATTTGTATTTCTTCATTTAAAAAACATATCCTTCTCTTAAAGCTGTAAGCACACTCTGGTGTTGCCAGATAAGACTGTTTTACTTCCTTGCACTGATGAGGTGTGGATTTAGTTTTCCCGTTTTTGTTCTGCTAAAGGATGACTAGTTAGGTACAGCTTAATGAGAAATCAAGAAAAAAGGTTCAGAGAAACAGAAATCATCATTTTCACACTTGGTTAATTAGCACCCCTAAGTCTCCAAAGAGCAATTTCTAAGCAAGCTTTAATTAAGGTTAGTTTTGTCACTGAAGGTGTTTTACATTTCCTAATTAAGTTTTGGAAAGCATGTGTGGGCAGGCAGTGGACTGAAGTGCTGCTGTGTTGTCTATGGAGAAAAGTGAACTTTAGTGACAATTATGTATAAGTGTCCCAGTTGAATGACATGCACGTACAGTTGGGTCTGGAGACATGAAGCGTGTCCAATAATAAAACAAAGGGTGAAAATATTTACCCAACAGGATTAGACTTTGTTGTCATTCTGGAAGAAGCACAGTGTAAACACTCTTGATTGGTTCAGCTGTGTTTGTTCTGTTGATGTTGCAGGAGCATGGATGATAGGATGACTGCTTCTCAGGCTCTGAAAGAGTTGAATCAGATAGAGAAGTGGTAGAAGATTCTCATTTTAGGCAACTATACTTTGCAGAAAAGCCACTTACTCCTGTAGAAATTCTGATCACTTTTCCAAATGCAGTATTTTCACCACATAGTGACAAAAAGCATCTGGGGGAAAAGTGGGAAAATGGCAATTTAAATGTTTCTTATTTCTTATTGTAACAAAATATAATTGGTTGCACTTTTAAAACTATAAGCCAGTGTTTAATGTTAGGGTTAGAGCTTTCATTTTAATTATTCATTAGAAAAGCAAGGTAGTTAATGCAGTATGCCGACTCCGGACAGGTGCATCTCTGTGTGAATTCAAAAGTGCATCCCAATGCAGTAATCATTTGCTCTATTAGCGCCACAGTGGAATCTAATGTCAAATTAAAATTATTTTCTATGTTCTTGATGTACTAAATACCAAAAGTTACCTGCGGAGACTTCTGTGCTTACCTGATGGAATCAGTCCTCATCAGCCTAGAAGAGGCAGTGGATGGGGTCATTTTCCATTTCTTTTGTTTTACACTGGGGAAAAAATCTTTTGTTCTCTAAAACTCTGCAGAGATATTCCTGCTTTTTCGGGTGACAGTCTGGAGTCAGTTGTTTTGCATGGTTTATGTTTTTGAAGCTCTTTTTATTTTACTTATTAATTTTATAGTTTGTCTTTCAATTGGCTTTTATGTTTGTTTGTTTTTTGTTGCTCTTTGGTTTCACGATCATTCAATACTTTTCCAGCTGTAACCATGATGCTCTTGTGTAGCCTGTTGACAATTACTTGCTGCACACAACTTCTCATTTGGTGCAGTACTTTACTGGGAGAGGTTAGTTTAGATTAGCTATAGACACAACTGGAAGCATTTTGTGTTTTTTACTATATACACTACATACAGTTACAATTAACAGTGCTACTCATGCAAAATAAGTGTTACATATTATAATGTACATATTATTTTACTCCATATATGTAATCAGCACAACTAATGCCAAATTTTTGAAAGAGGATAGTAGGTATTTATTGGTTAAAACAAAACTTGTTTAGGAATGTGTGCCTGCCAAGGTTTGTTAAAAATGTCTGTCCAGCCAGCTGTATGAATCTTTTCCCTTTGTTTTTTTTTTTTTTTTGAGTTACTTCTGGAACACCTGGAATGCCTGGTGTCCAGGCATGAGCGGTCACTTCGAATGACGGTGGTCAAGCGACAAGCTCAGTCCCCCTCAGGGGTCTCCAGTGAAGTTGAAGTCCTCAAAGCACTCAAGTCCTTGTTTGAACACCATAAAGCACTCGACGAGAAGGTACGACTGTCACCAGTAGTGCACTATATTCACTTGCATGGTGTTATAGAAGATTCACTTTTACAAATGATGTGTTTTATTGTATTTACAAATTAATGCAGGACACTGGATTATACTAGACTAATTCTGCTGTTCTCCTACAGTGTTAACCAGAGCTAGCCTAGTCTAAAATTAAAGCAGTCAATTAGGATGGTTATTTATGCACAGACATTTTTTTTCTTCATATTTTCAGGTTAGAGAAAGACTACGAGTTTCATTGGAGAGGGTTTCTGCCTTGGAGGAGGAGCTCACAGCAGCCAATCAAGAGGTAACATACTATGATCATATATTAAATGACAACTACTACAATATTTCAATATATATTTTTTGTGTTGCACCATCTTTTTGAATTATATGCTGAATGTTCAAATGGATAATGAGCCTCAGAAGACAAGATATATTATGATATATCGCTCGAGTGGTGAATTTTCAAACATATATGCATCTCAGTTAGTAGTACAAGAAAAGCTACAAATAGAAGACAGAACTATATGCGTGGATAAAAATGAAATACTCTGTCAAGCAGTGTAACTTGTGCTTATAACATGACAAATTTCACAAACGAGGTGAAAGATGAACACAAAGCATTTGTGAAGTGGACAGAAAAGGATGCATGGTTTAAATTAGTTTTTACAAGTGAAAAGCTTTAATGTGTAACATGCACTTGTATTCAGACCCCTTTTAATCGTATACCCCTAAAAAATCCAGTGCAACCAGTTTCAGAAATCATGGAATTACTGAACAGTCTAGCTGTGTGTAATTTATTGTCGGTATAAATCCAGCTGTTTTGTGAATGTCTCAGAGGATTGTTCATGGACAAACAGCATTAAGAAGACCAAGAAACATAGCACACAGCTCAGGGACAACGTTTGAAGCTGAGTTAAGTTATAAAACAATATCCAAAGCTTTGCAAAAATGGGAAGAGTATGGCACAATTACAATCCTACAACGACATTCAACAAAACTGACAGGATGGGCAAACTGCCAAAAAGTTTAAGGATGTGAATATTTTGTGAGGCACTGTAGCAAAGGTTAAAAACACATAAAACAATCATTACATTTTTGTTACAATATACAGTATGTATGCTGGAGATAGGCACCAGCTCCCCCGTGACCCACTATGGAATAAGCAGTAGAAAATGACTGACTGACTATACAGTATGTCTTCATTTAGAGATTATAAAAATGTAAAATAAGTACAAAATTAGTATTTATAGAACTGTTTAAGCAGATTTGTGGCAAAAATCTAAACAATTTAAAAAATATCCATAAAATTAATTTGGGGGTTTAATCATTTTAGGTATAACTGTAGAACAGGTTACTATAAAGAGCATTTAGGTCCCTGACCTGACTTAAAACTTGCACACAGAATTACAGTGCTGTGAAAGTGTTTGCAGATATCTCCTGATTTAGCTTTTTTGTCATACTTGCAAGTTTTAGATTTACAGAAAAATTTTGATATTGGATAAAGATAACTCTAGCACATAGAAAAAAAAAACTGGCCTATCTGGAGAAAAAGTAAACCTAATAACTAGTTGTGCCACCCTTTGCAACAACAACTGTCTTAAAGATTTTGCAATAACAGGCAGGGGAATTTTGAGCCTGTCTTTTGCAGAAATGTCTAAATTTACCCCACATTGGAGGATCTTCGATGAATGTGTGTTTAGGGTCATACTACAGCATCTGAATTGGACGTTAGTCCAGACTTTGGCTATGCCACTCAAAAACTAAATTTAGACTTTATTTTATTAATTTTGAGATGGCCTTGTTACTCTGCCTCATCATTTTGCTGCTCCATCAACATGTCATTGGGCTTAAGGTCCTGTACTGATGACTGGACATTATTCTGCAGGATTTTCTGGTGGAGAGCAAAATTCATGACCAAAATTCATTCCTCAAGACCTTCGTCCAGGTCTTGAGGAAGCAAAGCAGCCACAAGCCCTCACACTACCACCTCCATGTTTGACTGTCAGAATGATGTTTTGTTTCTAAAATGCCTTGGTAGTTTTAGTTCAGATGTAATCTGACACACGCATTTTGTCTGTTTTAGATAAAGTGTTGCTTTTTGAGATCTTTCCGCCATTAGAGAGGTTCTGAAAAAAATTTTTTTTTATCATAAACGCAGGTGGGGGAATAACAAGGCCTGTGCTTGGCTTGTAAAATTAAGTTCAGCTTTCTTAAAAAAGAAGTTTAATTGCAATTAATTAATTATTTATGAAGGAGGGCAATTTCTTTTTCCCAGAGGTCCAGGTTCCCTTTGTGAATTTTGCTTTTTTGTCAGGCTTCAAACAGAAGAAATCTGTAAGGCAACAAACACTATTTCAGTGCGCTATATATCCTGCTATATACATTTCAGTACTAATGTTTAGAACTTACAGAAAAGCGCTCACTGTGTTTAAACCAAACTCACATGGCTTTTAGGCTACAGATTGCCTGGCACTTCCCAACCTGTTGCAAATTGACTTTTTGTGGTTGTCGCAACATATGATAGAGATTTGGGTGGAAGGAACAAAAAGGAGAATGTCAAAAAGAGTGAGAAAGGAGATGCCGACTGCTAATAAATGTGCAAGTGTGCATTTGGTCAAAGGTGAAAAAAGTATGGAAACCACAAGTGTAGATAAAATGAGAAGTGTTTCAGGTAGGTGTGTGCTACTTGGCTGAACAAATCAAAGATTTTTCTTTCTAAAGAAATAAAACAGTTAAAGTAATCTGACAAGCCTCTAGTTTCAAAAGATTTTTTCACAGTTTTTGAAAACTACTACAGTAAAACTGCTTATTGAATGAGCTGTTGAGGCACTGACAGACATGTTGGTAGGATTATTAAAAGTTCTCACATCAACGATTCAAAGTTAAAGATGCCGTACATCTGTGAGGCTTTCCCTTATATACGGATAACAACACACACCAGCTGTGGGCAGATGAGTGATTGAACCTTGAGGCTGCAGACACACTCTTAAACTGGCATTACTGAATAGAATTTTCTCACTTCAGAGGCTCCAGGGAGGCTTGAGCAAGCAAACTGGTAATTGATTTTAGATGGAGGTTTTGTGTGAGCCCTATTTCCCTGCAGGCATTTTCACAACACTACTATACCTGATGAAATCAGCACCCTTTGACCTTGTCCAGTCACAGGTGCTTAAGTGGCCACACACCGATTACTGCAACGGATTCTAATTTGCTGCTGTTGAACCAAATATTTTGTGAATGTGTTGGAATCTATTTATAGACAAATTTAAAAAAATAGTTTAATGGTAAAAACATATACACTACATTTGGTGATCTTTTCAGAAGATGCCAGCATGCACTGTACAAAGAATCATTGTTTGGGCTCTGTGGATTCTCCTTGTTCTGGGTAGACAGGAACATTGTCTTTTAAGGTCAGAGAGAGAGCTATAACTGTGAAAATGGTGGGAAGTCTTTTATTTATTTAAAATTTCACGCTATGTTGCCATCTTGTTCCAAAATCAAAAGGTACTTTTTACACTGTTGTGATTATGAATATATTATTTAATATTAATATTTCAATATTTGATTGAATAATAATTCGGTTTGTTAAGGGTTGTCCTGTGAATACCAGCCCAATAAGGCCGTGGTATTGGGACAAAATTGATGAGCCAAGCTCTGACATTATTGAACAGCATAAACTCTGCACACACATAGAATGAATTCACACAATTTCTTAAAATACAAGAATTTATTAACAAAAATAAGTCAGCTCAAAGTCAAACATATTTCAGCTAACAAACTCTTTACTATGCTAAAACAATCCAACTAAAGTACCAAGCAAAATGAAAGAATAAGGAAGACTATTGGGCTATGTACAATATAAACAAGTTGATCAAAGATGGTTGAAAACCATGGCCAAAAGTCTGATGCAACATTACCATGCAATGTTTATGTTTTATACCCAAGGATTATTTTGAATAATCTGGAAATGAAGTTAAGTTAGTCTTGGAACAAACTTAGGCAATAATTGGTATACCTTTAGACAACCATTCACAATGCAAGATCAGATAAAACATTATTTTAATAAAATAATATTTTAAAGAATGAATTGCTGAATACAATCAACCTTCTGGATGACTAATTCACGACGGTGTTTAATTAGCTGCCTTTATTTAGTAGAATAATATTTAAAGAAATATTAAGGAAATATTAAAATAATATTTAAGGAAATATTATTTTGAATAAGAACCAAACCATTTTGGATAAATCTCCTGTCCAGTTCCCGTGGGGATCCGCACAGAAAGAGATCTGTTTGTTGGAACACGGGGTTTTTATTCAAACAGTGACATTACAGGAAGTCTGCTGATAAACCTCCTGTTCCTGGAAGTAGGTTAATGCGATTTATTTTGAAAGTTCCAGAAAAGTTCTAACTGGCCTTTAAGTGTTAAAACTCATGGCTGGGGTCACACAAAGACAAGTTTGAGGTGTTGACTTGGCCTAAAAACGTCTCCAAATTGGAATCCATTCATGCAATTTTGGGATATGCTGGACAAACAAGTCCAATTCAAAAGGCCCCGCTAGACAGCACAGGACCTAACCCCTTGCGGACTATTTTCACAAGTTTGCCTTAAACCACACAGAGTCAAGGTGACATACGTATACCACTAAACCTTGTTGATGCAGATTCCACATATACCGAAGGTCATATTTGAAGTAGTTTCCCACCATCTTGCAATCAATGTTGTTCCAAATTGTTTTCAGTCAATTGCTTACAAAAAAACTAAAATTCTAGCTGTTGGATGTACTATTTTAAACGTAACAATTTACTTTATTTAGAACATGTTTTACAGCAAAAACAGTTATTTTTTAAATAATAAATACATTTCTGTTGGAAGAGGAAACATCTTTGTGCCCGACACACAGCCTACCTTCAGGGTCCATGTGGAGTCCATGCCTTGATGGGTCAGGACTGTTTCAGCAGCAAAAATATGATCAGCAGTTTATTGGTCACCATGAAGAAAAGCACTCGCAGAGCGAAGACGTCCGCCAAGGCAATAGGGTCATTGACGCATGCCAGCCTCTTTCTATACTGATGAGATATAGTCTGGATGACTTCTGGCCACTGTATGTCAGCTGCTGACAGGGTGAGGAACCATGTGTGAAGTTAAAGTTGCCACCCCACGACCTGGCAATTAAAATAATCTTTTAAAGAAATCCTGGATCCAGATGGTGCTCCGAATTACCACTAAAATATAATCAACTCTTCATTGTCCTAATACACATTTTACCTGAAAATTAATAATCCCATCAAACTTTTACTAGATCCTGGCATTACCAATGATTTTTTTTCTAGCTGCTTCAAGTTTGTTATTAATATTATTGTATTTAAACATGTGTCCAGCCATAGATGAAATCAGATGAATTTCCACTGTTACGTTTAAAATAAACCCAAATATATAGCAGGAAATCAGAGCACAAATACCTTTATTTTTACCCCAAGGAAAAAGATCTTTTACGAGGTAAGAAATTGGGGTTATCAGTGACTTCAATCTTTTTCATTTCAGTAAACTACCTTGCAGACACTCAAAATTACCCTTTTACTCTACAATAATCCGATTTCGTCACACCACCTCGGATATTTCTCGTAATCCAACATAAACGTTATGAAGACAGGCAAGAAAATTGTATTGTACCATAATAAATGCGGAGCCGGAGATGTATGTGCTGCGCTCCAATTGTTTGTTGTGCTTTTTTGTCGGGAGGGTGGGGTAGAGGTGTTTGATCTCTGATGTGGAGAAATTACAGGTGATCTCAGAGACAGCCTTGGAGACATACAGAGACATGGTTCTGTCCTCATTAAAATTAATGAACGGAAACACTCTGTAGTGTTTTAACCTTCATTGTGCAAAAGCAAAGAGGTCGTTCTACAGCCTTATTTACACTTCTGAGTCAGTGGGCGAATTCAAGTATCTGACTTTAAGCTGGATCGTGTAAACAATTCTATTTTATTGGTGTTTGTGTCATTGATCATCCTCTGGTTGCCCTCTGTGCTTCACCCTCAGAAAATATCTGAAGATAAAAAAACACCTCTCTGAAAACATGACCTTGTTTCTCTTGCAAACTACAGTACCAACTGCTTTTACGCAATATTGTGATGCATTTAAAATGAAATATCATTGCTGCTGGGAAATCCTCAAAGAAAAACTAGAGAAAACAGAGTTAAGATTAAAGCCCCTTGAAAGCTTCTGAGAACTGAGATTACAAACCCAGCTTGATGCAGCATTAGCACACTAACAGCATGTCTCGTGGATTGTTTTTGCTGCTGCTTCTTTGCTTGCAGAGGGATTATATTTAAATAGTATGAGCTTTTTGTAGCTGAAGTGCTTTTGTGACCTTTTACTGTAAGGAAGATGCTGGGGGTTAAATTGGAGCAGGAAGTACAAGCAGGTAATAATCAGAAACACAGGCTTCCTATGCAGTAGGGGAGTTTATGGAAATTTACTTGATTTTAACCTTCCATTATTCTATCATTTATTTAATCATTCCGAACCAGGAAACGTTAAAACGTTAAAAGGGTTTGAATTTTCAATTTTTTTTTTTTTTTACATAACTGACTTTTTGCAAAAAGCTTTTGCACTTTGTTTTTCTTTGTTTTTTCTGACAATGGTCCATGTTCTGCCATCAAGGTGAAAACAGTTCAGCTTTATCCCTGCCGGCAGTTTCCTCCTGATTTATACTTTTCTATGAATTACAATAAAACAAGTTGCAGAAATTTCTCTTTTGTGGAAACCATAGAATGATTACCTGCAGTTTAATTGTAGGATGTTAAAAGATTAAATGCACCACAAGCTTCTCAGACTTTGACTTGAGTACAGGTAGTAATGAGCCAGATATTCCAGCTGAGTTCAATTTCAGCGCTAACTCAGCTCCTCCTCTTTGAAAGTGGTTTTAATGGTTTACCTTGAGAGAACTGTCCTTCAATTTGTAGTCTTGTATTGCTGTCATTATGAGATTAAAGAACAACAAAACAGTTTTGATTACTATTTGCTTTAGTGCAGCTTTACACAATGTAGAGGATTGTAGACCTGGGTTATTTACTTCAACTCTGTTTTCAAAGATCCAAGGAGTTACAAGAAATGCAAGTAAAAAGGATTTTGTTTGAATAATAAAGTAGCACTTCTCAGTTTCAGAAGCTTTGTGCAGGAGCCCTTAGAAGATAAACACTGTAGAAATGCATTATGCTGGTCATACCATGCTAAAATGTTGAATTTGGCTGGTGAACGTCCAGCTTCATCCTGACTACGTTTTCTTTGGATTCCTCTACATGCTGTAATTTATAAATGTTGTGTTTGAAGGACTAGTTGATTGTGTAAAGCCAATAAAATAAACAATAAAACTAAAGTTTTATACATTGTCCAGCAGTGGCTTAATGAGTACTTAGATTTTATATTTCATGACCCTTTTTAATGATTCTACAGATTGTGGCCTTACGAGAGCAAAATGCTCACCTTCAAAGGAAAGTTGCATCCGGTGAAGGAGGAGATGACCTTCTGGAGGGCAGTGAAGCACAACAAAAGGTCCACGGCAAGGTGAGCATTCTTCAGGTTCTTCAGGTTTCTGGTTACACCTTATCACTAACACCAATGGAGCAATACTTTAAAACAAGACTGGTTTTCCTTTAAAGGGGCAAGAACTTTTTTTTCAAACTTCTCTAAAATGGTACAAAATGTTCAGATAAATAACGAAAGTAGCAAATTCCAAGGGAAACTCATTAGTGAACTTCTTCTGATTATGTGAATCATTAAATAAATACTTTTTTATCCAGTTTTGAGGAAGTTTTAAGCTGTCCGTTTTATTTTAGAGTTTTAAATGTTATATTTAACCATGCTAATTATTATAAAAGTTACCTGCATTTGTTTTTATAACCAGATTTATTTATTTGGAACATAATACAAATAAAAGAGAAACTGTTTGACAAAGAGACAAAATAAGATGTCTCAAAAGGGAATAGTTTTACTGCCTACTCCCTTAAATTAAATCGATTAATTTAAATTAACAACTTTTCAGGTCTTATTCATGTTTCAGAACAAGTCTATAAGTTTTCTCTTTTTCACACAGTCCCAGTGTACAAACAAATGGGGTGGCTGAAAAAAATTGTAAATTAAACAATATGTCAATATTTATTTATCATAGTTTTAGTGACATCGCTCACAGAACTTGCAACATAAATGAGTTAAGGACATAAAAACTTGAGGGTTTTTTTCAGATTTTAAAGTGAAAGTGTCACAGCAGTGGATTATTGACACGCTAAAAGACACAAAGAAACCTGAAATACTTACACATCACTTTTTTGATATGCTGGATGAGGTTCGTCTCCGTCTGAGAGCCTTCAGAGCTGCAGAGCATCAAACGAAACCTGACTTGGTGCAGATATGCACACATCAAAATAAACTCATCCACTTTCTTGAAAATACCTCCAGCCAATCCAAAGCAGACCATCTCTACTTTGGTAATCTAATGCAGCCCTCCACAATGGCCTATGTGTTAATGTGAGCTTCCCAGATCAGTCCTTGAAAGCTCCTGTGGTCCAAAAATCCCAGCTTAGAGACCGCTTGCTTTGAAGCGACAAGTTTTTCTCCTTTAAATGATTTTGACATAACTCCATAATGATGCCTTGGACAATTAAATCAATTTGAAATTCAGTGATCAATCTAAACACATCAGTTTCAGGAAACCCTTACATCTTGTCTGCAGTTACGCAACACAGACATTATCCACAGCGCTTACTGTTTGAATCTTCTTAAAACTTCTGTTCGGTGCAATTGTTCATTAATAAACAGCTATACTACAGAAAAATCCTGAGCCCAGTTGCTGGATTGCCCAGTTTCTAAAAGTATTTCCTGTTTTAGAATATAAAGGGATTTCTTTATGATCTTTCCCAATCAGAAGCTGTAACGTTAAAAATAATTTGAAGAAGAAATTAAACAAATATACAGTAACTCATAATAAACAATATCCTCTGTAATCTTGCACTGACAGTTTGAGTTCCTCTGCTTGCACCGTGAACCCACGATTAAAAATTTGAAAACTCTAAATCCTGGCATGGGATTTGAGCGTATGTTACACTCCCATCCAAAGTAAGAAATCACATTTTAAGTCATTCACCCAATTGATACATGACTAATAATTTGGATTATTAGTTTAAAAACTCACGTAACAGCATCTTGTTTCATTGCTGATTCTGTGTTATATCAGTAGCATCAAAACTCCAAACCTCATATTTGATGCTGGAAAATATTTAAATGCAGACAGCAGGCTGGATACTTGGGTAGATCAATGGAAAGGCTATTAGTTGGCTGGTCTGCTCCTGGCTCCTGCTTGGGGGAGGAGTTGGTATAGTGAGGTGTGGAGATTAGAGAGATGAAGAACATGCATGCTGAGGCATGAGGTAATGAGGAGACGGCTATCATCTGCTCTGTTTTGTAGAGATAAAAGAAAGGAAAATAAATGCAGGCTGTTTTCTGCAGGTTAATGTCTGGGTGTGTGTTTCTCATTTCATTGGGTGAAGGCAAAGTTGTAACCTTGCAGTGATAGAGCGGTTTAGTCATTCAGTTGCAAAGACTGGCAGAGACTGCTGCAAACACCATTAGCTGCAAGTGACAGCCTGTCCAGTGATATAAGATATACATGGCCTTAATGTGACAGGTGGAAATAGGTCAAGGACAGTAAAGGCTCATGATTAGTGTCTTTTAATTTTCCTTTATAAGTTATTTAAACTTTTGAACTTTACCAATCTTTATTCCTTAAGCATTTACCTCACAAATATTTAAGTTAAAATTCCTTATTGAATTTATTAGAAATAATGAGATTCATAATGTGAGGTTACAGTTCATTGATGATGACTTTTATGTTCTTTCTCTCCATGCATTATTCCACTACTGCCAGTTTGAATAAATGCTGTCAAACCTTATAACATATTTTTCAGTGAGTTGGATCTCAACAGCAACAAATGGCATGTGTCTCAGCTTCCTGCTTCCTGACTTATGGTGGATTATTTTGTTAAAAGTACTGACTGTTTGGTTTTATGAAATGAAAAAAATTCAGTGGTAGCTTTGTAAGAAAACTATGCAATTTTTGCAAATACGTTTATTTTACAAGTATTCCAGGTCTGGATACGTATGGAAAAAGAGAGTGTAGACAAAAACATAGATTTCTGGCCTTATTTCCAATGCCCTGATAAATATCAAATTTTTCAAAGTATGTTTCCGTAGCCAGGTGCTTTATCAGGGGTTTTTATATTGAAGATGCACATTGAAGTGTTGCAGGCATCCATCCAGCAAGCCAGCCATACATCTGCCCATCTGTTTGTCCATCCAACTGTTCATCCATCTGTCCATCCATCCAGCCATCCAAAAATAGTACCTCACTCCATGCATCAATTTATCCACCCCTTTTTATCAGTCAGTCCATCAGTTCATCTCTGTCCATCCATGCCTGTATCTTTGTCCTTCCATTTGTCCATTAAAACTCCCATCTGTGTAGCCATCCATCTCTGTTCAGGCATCTATTCATCCATCAGATCATCAGTTCATCTGTCCAGCCTCTGTCTATAAATCTGTCCTTCCCTTTTCAATCACTTCATTCTTTTTGTCTGTGTCCATCCATCCATCCATCCATCCATCCATCCCTCCATCCCTCCCCCCTAGTTGTCGGGGAACATCCAGAGCCTTACCATGGCCAATATTTCCAAATCCAGCATGTTCCATAACAGACGAGGTTAGAGGCTAAAAATAAGTCAGGATGGATAAACGAATAAAATGGAGCAACTTTACAACATACCCAGCCTTCCTCAGATTGACCAGAGTCGTCTTCCTTTAGTCATAGGCTCCCTACTGAAGAATGTTATCTTTTGTGCTGGCTAGTTTTGCTTGATGCATTTAAGGATTAGAAAAACAAAAGATTTTTGAGATTTCAACCCACTGGTTACCGGTCAGGGCCAGTTGAGATGAAATCAGGCAATTCCAAATTCAGATGATTAGTGTATATTTGGTGCTTCATCGCATCACAGTTGCATTTCTGCATAAAGTCCTAGCTTTGTTTTTTAGCATGTCCTTCAGTATTAATGTCTTATTTAATACAGATCATGATACAGTTTTCTTGTTTCTTTAATTTTGTGTGCTGAACCTATTTTGGTGTCTGTAATCTATGTCCTGCAGATATGAAGGTGATATGAAGGGTGAATGCCTTTAAAACCCCTTTGACATTTGATCAGATCACTAATTTAGGTGTCAAACCAATTTCATTCAGGTGCATCTGAAGTGATTTTACTTCATTTGGACAGTGGACAGACACAGATTCGAAGTTGTTTGAGGTCCAGTGTGAATATTCCAGTCAGTGATGATTTCTCTGGAGTCATTGCATCTGCTGGTAGGTCCACTGTATTTTAAGTCCAAACTCAGTGCAGATGTCTACCAAGACATTTTAGAGCTCTTCATGGTTCCCACTGCTAACAAGCTTTATGTAGATGTTTTTCATTTTCCAGCATGACTTGGTACCTGCCCAGTTCTCGCACTGCCAACCAACACCTGTTATCATCACCATGGTATCATTGTACTTGATGAGCCAGCAAACTGCCCTGACCTAAAACCCAGTGAGAATCTATGAAGTATTCTCAATAGGAAGATGAGACACCAGAGCCAAGAATGCAGAAAAGCTGAAGGCTGCTATAAAACATGGGCTTTCTTAACACCTCAGCAGAACTACGGCCTTTTTGTTTTAATTTAGTAATCTACATTTTTTTGTCAGTCTAACATAATATTTAAATGAATCTATATAAGTTTCACATTTTGGATTTAATTGCAAGTGTAAAATAACTTTTCATAAGATTTTAAATTACTGAGAAGTGCTTTTATTTGCTAGTTTTTTACCAAATTCACACCAAATTCAAATCTTAATATATAATCTCGACTATTTGATTGTACAATAGAAGCTGACTTGTTTAAGGTTTTTGCATAACTAATTTGTAAACAAACTAAACTTTGTAAGATTGCATGCCTTGACTATACACAAAAAAGCTAAAAACTTGCTAAATAAAAAGAAGGGGAAATTAGAAAAAGCATATGTCTTATAGCAGGTCTTAAGGGAGGCTGGCAGGTACATTTTGTTCACTTCAGATCAATCATTTTACCAGTTCTGTTTTCTCATCTGCTGATGTGACAGGTTTTAGACAGCTTTCAATTTAAATAAATCAGGGGAATTCTCCAAAGGTTCATGTTTAGGTTAAATCATGAAAATCCCCAAATAAAGTTTGAACTATCTATCTTTCCTTAAATCACTTGATAATGTATGTCTGGTCATTTTTAAAAGATGAAAAAATGGTTCAGCTGCTCAACATAGGTTGAAAAAAGCTAATTATAGGCTGGATGTATAGCTTTTATTTACTATGCTTACCTTATTGATGTCATGTCTCCCTCAAGCGCCTGTCAAATGGTTCTCTGGAGTCGGCCCGTGAGGCGAGCCAGGTGGTGGAACTGCAGGATCTGCTGGAGAAGCAGAATTATGAGCTGGCCCAGATGAAGGAGCGCATGTCCTCGCTATCATCCCGGGTCTCTGAGGTGGAGCAGGAATTGGAGACTGCCCGCAAGGACCTCATCAAGTCAGAGGAGATGAACAACAAGTACCAGAGGGATATCAAAGAAGTAATGGCACACACGCATGCATTTACACATGCATGCACACACTATATACGTACGTGCATATTAAAGGGAAGACCATGCACATTTCTAAGGGAAAGTCTGTTGAAAAAAAAGACATGAACGAATCTCTCCAGTAACCTGAGAAAGTATTTGCATATAGAGTTAAAATCAAATATTTACATGCCATGCAAGCTTCCCCTCTTTTCCTCTACATGTCATTAGGTCTGCACACTTTAATTAGCTTCAGCAGACCACATGTTCATGTCTAAACATCTAGTTTGTTGTTTCTATGGGGGTAATGGCCCTGTGTTTACATGCACAAAAGTTCATCATCGCATTGAAATAAATCCAAATACACTGTTTTTTATATGGCCGCAAAATGAAATAATCTGATCATGACGTGTGTTTAAATGCACCACACTTTATCTAGAATAGAAGCACTTTGACATGTGCAGAGTCGGATTTTCCTAAATCAACCACAGAAGAAGTTGTACTTCCACCTGTGCTGTAAAAAAAGTGGAAAAAATACAGCAGTGTGTTGGTTATGAGTGTTCTGAGTGTCTGGAATGGAGCTGTGCCAGGTCCTCAGAGAGGTTGAGGTGTTATTGCTTTCCATAATTAAGCTACAGACTTAATGTGGGAACAGACCAGTTTCCCAGAAATTGGGCCTTGCCACTAAAGGGGAAATCCGTCGTGTTGACATGGGGCACACATTCACAGTCGTGTCAGTTTGCCACAATTAATATGTCATGATCCGAACAATTGTTTACATGCCCGCCGTTCGGATTAACAATCGGCAAAACCACCACTCTCATTCAGAATACAATTTCATTCCGATGGAGCCGAATCTGATCAGCATATTCCGATTGGCGGGTTTACATGAAGCGTTTTTATTCCTATTGGCTATTTATTCTGAATACTTATGTCCATGTAAACATGCAACCTTTCAGCTTGTGTTTCCTAAATAGTATGATTGTTGGACATTCCCAAGCTCTTTCAAGTTAATTTTATTCAAAGGACGGACCAAATACGTGGAAGTTCACAGTTCTCTTCCTGATGTCTTTGCAACTTTTTCTATTACACATGATGTCCCACCGAGTGTTGCAAGTGTGTAATATACATGCAGAGCTATGCCTGTCCAAATTACTTAAATGTTATTTAATTAGCACAAGCTTAATAGGCCATAATGCCATCATCTTGTCTTTCCCAAATAGTTTGAAGTCACTATTATCTTAATGTATGTAATTTTTTTAATGTGAAGAAACTACTAAAATGCTCTAAAGTATTATGTTACATACTGACATGTAAATATTTTTTATACTACAAGATAATAAAAGACAAAATTTAAAAAATCTTCCAATCGCTGATCTGCATTCACAGCTGGATACTTCTTGATTTGCTACACTCTTCTGCCTATGTAAATAGGTTCATACCCCCTTGGACCATGGCTGAAATTACTATTGATTGCTAACAATGCAGTCAGTGGCATTTACTGTGGCCTTATTGGAAAGACAGCCTGTTAATCTGTTATCTGCCGTCTCTGAGAGCAGCAATATCTATCCACTCTTGCAGGATAACTATTTCTTGTGCTGCTTAGTTAGAAAACAATGTAAGCTTTGTATCTGCTGCAGCTCTGTGTGCAGGAAATTAACTCCCATAGTGTCTGTGATAGTGCTGTGAAGCATAACTCTGTTACAGGTAAAACCACATCTGTGTCTTCCTCTTTTAAAAATACTCATTGTCTTTCCAATTTGACTGGCTTTGTGCTTAGCTCATGCTGCCGTGCTGAGTTCTGGGTTTTTCTTTTACAAATTCAAACCCTTTTTATATTCCATTTTTTATAACTTTACTAAAAATTGCAAAATCTGCACTAGTATTTTTTATTTTAGTTTATAAAAGCATATATTTAATATGTATTCTATATATGCAGAAGACTTAAGCAACATTGGAATATTACAATTTAATAGAGCGTATGAAACAAACACCAGTTTCTTTACTGGCCTAAGTTATCATCATGTATAGGTGATGTGTCAGAAAGAGGACATGGAGGAGCGCATCGTCACGCTAGAGAAACGCTACCTGAGCGCCCAGCGAGAGGCCACATCTGTGCACGACATCAACGACAAACTGGAGAACGAGTTGGCCAATAAGGAAGCCTTCCTTAGACAGGTATGTAAAATCTGCTGAGGATCTGTGTTCAAGTGGAAGCTGAAAGGCTTGGTTTTGGCTAATTATTCTCTGAGACCAGTTTACTATGAGTACCACTGGTTTTGTGTGACTGTTTGAGGTTCTCCTCGAAGGTTAAACCATTTAAAGGTTAGTTGACATTGTGTAGAATGATTACAGAGGAAATTACTTAGCAGGAAAAAAAAATACAATCAATAAATAGATGTAATTTTAAACTCACTGTATTATTACATTTTAATTAAAAGGTGTAATAGGAACACATTTTTTTCCTATTGATTTGCACTTTGTTTATTTTCAGTCATATTTAACCTTCAAAATACTTATACTGCATAAATAATGAGGGCTTCAATGGAAGTGGCATCTAATTATTCATACATGTATTAGTGTAAAATGTGTTTTATTTTTCAGAATGAAAAAAGTGAAAGAGATTTAGAGAAGAATAAATAAATTAGCATTTTTGGAGGAAAAATATTGCTTTATGAAATCAAAAATGTTCAGAAGACAAATCATAATAAATCATTAGTGGCAGCCATGGTTTGGACCTTTAAATGACTAAATATACATTAAGCCTACTTTTATAAAATAGAAGAGAAGTGCCCAATAGTATCAAAGTCACCATCAAATATAACAAAAAAGAAATGTACCATCATTGAAATAACTTTTTCTGTTGCACTTTTGCACTTTTTCTTCCCTTATTTGATATATAGAGCGAACATCTGAAAACTTTATGTATATATTAAGGTTCTAGTTTTAACCATTGTTGGTGGGTTTTGAACATCAGAACTAGAGTCAAAATATCCTTAAGTACCATAAAGCTTCAGTATTTGAGCTCCAGCTGCCACACAAACACTTTGTCACAGGCTGTACAGAGAGTTTATATGTCCTCTTGGCATCAGCTGAAGCTCAGGAAACCCACTGATGTTTGAAGATAATGTGGTTAGGGAATGCACACTTGGCTGTGGGTCCAGAAACATGAAGGCATGAGAATAAATGGCAAGCAAAATGGCCAAAAATACAAACAGAAGCTCATCTGGGGATGGTGTTTCAAACCAAAAGCAGACTGTCATGATTCCCCAGTGTTACCTCAAAAACTGCTGGGATCATGATGCGACTTCAAAATGAAAGTATCGCTGACACAGAAAATAACACATTCTTGGCCCACTCCAAGTTATCGCATATTGAGCTGCCAAATTGTTGCTTATGGGATCAAAGCATCTGTCACTGAAAGCAAAGGCTGCCAAGTGAGTGCAAAAGAATTCTGCTCAGTGCTCCATAGAGAAAGGACAAAAGTCACAACACACATCAGGGAGAGATGTCACTCCACAATGATCAGTTTCATTTGTATATTTATAAAAAACACTTCATCCAAATACTTAGTCATGGCAAGTATCTGCTGATTAGAAATGGTCACGGGTACATGCAGTGTTGCTGCTGTTTCCACGAGGAGTTGAGGCATTGTGCCAGAACCTCATTAGCTTGTCCTCCAGCAGAGGATGGATCTTTGTAATTCTTTTTTTAACAGACAGTAATACAATGCTGACATTAAAGTGAGAAGAAAGGACAGATTGCCATTTTTTTAGTAAATATTTAACTTTTTGTTTAATCAAAAAATGGGGAAATTAAAATGATTTAAATGTAAATAAAAAAGATCAAATGAGAGGAAATTTAATTAAAATGTCTTCGAAGTCAGATTAAAATCTTTTTTTTATAAAATATGTGCAATCTCATAAAACATGTTTTACTACATGAATGTCACTGAAAACTTTAACTTTTGAAGCCCTTGTGTTAGCAGAGGCTTTCAATTCTTTGAGTTGAGATTTGAAGTGTGACATTATTCCTTTTAAACTTACAGTGCGCTACTCATCCTACCCTTTGTCACATTACAACCACAAACATCTATATATATAATATATATGTATTATCAATCCAATGCAAAAAGTATTGCACAACCACAAAAGACACCCTCCATCCAATCAGCCCAAAAGACTTGACGCAGTAATAGTAATTTGTAAAACTTGTTGCGAGACATGAATCATTTGTGGTTGTAATGTGACTAAATGTGAACATTGCCAAGACTATTAAATACCTTGGCAATGCTGTGTTAATGTGATGGATCAACTGAAACCTAAATGTGCAGCAAATAAACACTGACTGAAACAAATGGCAGAACTTATGTTTCTGTTTTTTGTTTGTGTACAGATGGAGGAGAAAAACAGACAGTTGCAGGAGAGGCTAGAGCTTGCAGAGCAAAAGCTCCAGCAGACTATGAGGAAAGCTGAGACTCTTCCAGAGGTAGAAGCAGAACTTGCCCAGAGGATAGCTGCCCTCACCAAGGTAAGAATGCCAACTTGATGGATACCCTGTTCTCTATATGTTTCTGTGCAGTGTGTGTGTGGTGTCATGTCATGATATTTCAACGTGTCCCTCTCCTATTCCTCGGCCACATAGTCTGACTCCAGCTCCTCCTCTTCCCCTGATGATTATCACTTTATTATGGAAGCTAAGCTTGAAGACATGAACTCCATTCTTAGGAAGGTAGCCCTATGGGGAATTGCAGCTACTGCCATCTCCTGTAGAGAACAGATTTCACTATTTATCTCATTGTTTAGTGGCAGTTGGTTACTGGGATTCTGCTTTCGCTGTTCAGCCACCAATGGGACAGCTGCATGGCACTCCTAGCAGGAGCTCTTACTTTGCTGTGCTGGAGAGGCTCTCTTCCTCTTTTATTCAGTCCTTTTTATTCCAGTGGTTGTGATTTTTTTTTTTTCCTTTCACTCTTTTGTTTCAGATTGCTCTCCCTAGTTATGCTTCCTACAGAACATCCGTTTTTCACTTTCTGGTTAGGGGCTTTGCTTTTGTAGCTGTCTCTTGTTTTCTCTGCTGCCCTTTAGGCTCTCAAATAGGCATATCATTGTGGCCCTTCTTTCTGTCCCCTCCATGCTTTAATCCATCTGTAGGCGGAGGAGCGTCACGGGAGCATTGAGGAGCGAATGAGGCACTTGGAGTGCCAGCTGGAGGAGAAAAACCAGGAGCTGCTGAGGGTGAGTCAGCGCGGAGGAGTCGTGCCAGGCAACTTTAACCAGGCAGCCGGCTTGATGTGACAACAACTGATGACAAATATTTTTGGATTTATCACTACTGAAGCCTGACCAAATGTGTGTTTCACACGCTCTGCTGATAGAATAGTGATCACAAATCATGCAGTCATGTCAAATTTATTTTAAGATGTGAGCATGTTCACAGCATTTCTGTTAGACTGTCACATGTTGCTGTATCATACAGAAACGCTAGACTGTTTAAAATTGATCTTTTTTGTCCTTTTCAACATTATATGAAAGCAAATGAAACCTGAAGATGTATATAGTGCCATCACCTTTTATTCATAGCCCTTATTAAGAAGTGTAAAAAAGCCTTAAATGAAATGCTTAATGCAGAAGCCTGATGCACTTTAGCCACTGAAAACTCAAACCTTTAGTACATTTATCCAGTAAGGAAAACATCCCATGTTGAGAAATAATGCAGAACAGGCGCGTCGTTAAAACTTGGCTTGTTGATGTTCTCTGAATAGCCCCGGATCTCTTAAAAGACGAAATTTGTGGCACTAAGCCACAAAATGGCATTGGATTTCATATATTTATCTAGAAAAAAACATCTCTTTTGTTTGTTGTGCTCCATATAATCACTGCCCGCTTCACCTAATCTGGCAATGAGTTAAAAGAAAAAAACAAAAAATTGTTGTTTGAGCACACAGGTGGCACCGCGACTGCACAAATACCCTGTACCCTGTCCATCCTGGAGAAGTTCAGGACGGCTGTTCAGTCCAGAGCTGTCGGACTTCCTCTATCATTACCCAAAAAGTTACACTGAGCTCCTCAAACAGGGCTTATTTCAGAGCAACCGCGGAGCCAACCGGAGAGCTGAGTCTTGTCCGTGTTTGCGCACAGGAACAGGTGGAAGCAGAGCAGCATAGCTCAGGCTTAAGTTAGCGATAAAACCTGAATGCTGACTCAGACTGGCATGATCATACGCTAAAGCTAATAACTTGTTCACCCAGCAAGACATAATGCGGAGGTTTACTCTAATGAGCATCATCAGGGTCATGTTTGGGACTTTCACCTGAGCTACAGGTAAAGTTAAATGGCCTGGCCATGATAGAAAACAGTAGGAATCCTCTCTGTGAGCTTCTAGCTGGATTAATCATGATGTGAAAAATATCTGGTCCTTTAGTTCAGTCAAAATAAAAGTTACTAAACACATTAAAAAGGCTCTTCAGATCATAACATTGGATATCACTGCTGCAGGCAGTCCTATAGTCCAGTTCTACATGTAGAAAGAATAAATTGTTGCTGAATACACCAGGAAAATATCTACTGGTGCCACATAGTAGAAAGTGTAAAATAAGCCTCCGGCTTCTTTTTCATATATTTTCTGCTGATTCTAAACATACAGCTCTGGGTTGTTTAAATGTGCAGTATGAGAAATAAAAATCATAGCAATTAATTTCAGGTGTACCATTAACTAGGTAACTTTTTCATTTTTCTGAATAACACATGTGATATTGTATAAACAAATAAAACAAGGATACAGGATTACTCAAGACAATATATTCATACCATATGTATATAGTTATTAATAACTGTAATATTAATACTAACATAACAAAAGATGACAGCCCAAGAAAGGTCCAGGATGAGGCTCTATGTTGTGTTTTAGACACCACAGCCTAACACCCATTTCTCTCAGAAAGTGTTAAATAGTTAGATGTTAACTCACAGCTCAGGTGCTCAGTGGAGAACAACAGACTGTGCTGTAAATGTTTCATTTATTATTTTTGGCAGGCTAAATTTCTTCATAAGTGGAATGAAGGACTGAAAAGGTGGCAGTAAAACTGAACAGGTTCGTGAAAGAAGTAACAACTTTAATGATTTAATGATTTGGTTTGGAAAGCTCTCAGCATAATTAAATTAAATAAATGTGTTTTTAGGATTTTACCATTTGACCAAGTTTTAAATAAATCAACTTTATACCAGTTTCCTGTTTTGAAATGTACGAAATTAAGACCATGGAGCCTCAGTTGGATGAGAGTGTAACGTTTAAAAAGCTAATTTACATAGATGACAAAATAGGCACATTTATTTGGCCCATAGTAAATATCTCTGAGTTTAAGAACACATTTTGTCAGCAAAAATTTAGATTAGTTTTTTTTCTAAATACAACAAAATGTCATTATTTGCTTCAGCAAAATGTTTTTTAATCAGTCCTAAACTCTGTTTCACCTTCATTCAGCTTATAACAAAGATAAAAACCAAGTAAAATTATTGTAAACCTTGATTCAATCAAAACCGGGGCTATAAAGAGAACTGGTACTACATGTCCTGTGTTAGTTCAACTTTAAATGACTTAGAAACTTGGCCGCTGTCTTATGAAAATTAAAATATTTTGGGTCTGTGCTAAAGCCCCCAATGTTTCAAGACCCTAAAGATGCCCCTGATGCAGAAAGTCTAATGACAACAAATTTTCCGTTTCAACAGTTTAAATTTAAAATCCCCTTGTGTTTCAAAGAGCTTTGGAAGACGAGCAGACCCACAACATCACAGATCCTCCACGGTCCCTAACCGCGCTGCTTCTCCACATATTCTAATTTTTGTCATGAGAAGCAAATTTGGAATTAAATGTGGTTGAAAGGTCAATCTTAGGCTCATCTGACCAGAGCCCACACCTCCAGGTAAAGCCATAGTAGGGCTTAAAAAATTGTACATGATTGTTGGTAATGGTAGGACAGAAAAGGACACTTTGTTGGTATGTAGACAATGTCTAGTGGTTGCTATGGAGACTTGGTATCTTTTTTGATGCAGTTCTCAAACAGTGAACTTTGGATATTTTTTCTAATCTTCATTTTACCGACCTGCTTACTGCCCGTGGTTGTAAGTTAATTGTGTGTTCTTGTTGAGCCTCGTCCGCCTGTGACGAAAGAAAATTGAGTTCTTTGTTTAACCCCAGGGAAACATAAAATTATGCATTGCTAATTAAGAGTTATTCGAATCTCTGATCAACAAAATATTTGTAAAAAAATGCATCAGTCATATTTATTTTTTAGGAAATTTTAGGTATACAGTGAATTGTGCCACACCTGATTTGGTTTTTTTTGGTTATAGTTTGAAACATATAGTTGAAACATAACATGAAATTTTTTTTACTGTTTAAGTTAGTTTGTTTAGCTTTCATCAGACAGTCAAGTGACTAACTTTATAGGCTAAATGCGTTTTCCCTTTACTTTCTTTTACTTAATAAAATCATAAAGGGGAGGGAGAGGGGGTGTTTTAATGTCTTGTGACCTTTTTAAAGATGTTGATGAATAAATCTCAGTGAAACCTACTGCTCAGAGGTGATTTAAATGGCATCATAATTACAGCACACTACAGAGATCAACAGGCAGTATTCTACTGCTGACTCAAAAACAGATTTTTTTTTTAAATTCCTGTAAATATAATTATGTTAATGAATTAAAAGTAAATAAACTTTGTCTTAAAAGTACCTTAATCATGTACCACAGCTACATGATCCAAAAAAGGGTGGAACAGTAGATGAAAAATTATTTTCAAAGGTTTTCACAATTGAAAAACTTCTGTGACTGGGTTTAAAAGGAGCTGAAGAATAAAGTTGCATATTTTGTTTTTTATTTAGTACATGTAATTAATACTGGCCAGTAAACTGCAACCTTTTCCATTTCTTTTTTGTTAACTGTATGATGCACAGTTTCTAACATTGTCACCTAAAAATGTAACATAGATTGTTTAGAAAAATGTGACTGTGATTGAGAAGTATAAATATTTTTTAATGAAAATGTTACAAAAACAATTGCAATTACTGTATTATTGAATCCATGATCGGTGACTGAGAGCTAACCAGAAAGCCTTTCATTAGGCTCAGTCCTTCAATTTCAGTCTGGTTGATCATTGCTGTATTTTACCCTCTAGGCTCGACAAAGAGAAAAGATGAACGAAGAGCACAACAAGCGACTTTCGGACACAGTGGATCGACTCCTCACAGAGTCGAATGAGCGCCTTCAGCTTCACCTGAAGGAGAGAATGGCAGCTCTGGAAGAGAAGGTCTGCAGATGAAAAGTGGGAATTTACTTGTATCAGCTCTGCCCAGTCATGTAATGTTGCCTTTTGTTCTTGTTTTTGCAGAACATGTTAATTCAGGATTCAGAAGGATACAGAAAACAGTATGAAGAGTCCTTACAGGAAAAAGTATGTTGCACTTATTAAGAAGTTATTTTGATTTCAAAGCTTTGTTCATTTTATAAGTTTGTCTTAAGAAATAACTTTACACATTGCAGTAGGTTTGCTTAGCAACAATAAATGCTAAAGATAAAAGACTCTTGCATCTTTTTTGACATCCAGCTGTTTGACCAGGAATGTAATGTCAAATTGTTTTGTCCAGTCTCAGCTGGCAGACGAGATTGACAAACTGAGATCGGAGCTCGACCAATATAGATTGAGGGCAGGCTCCCTCACAGAACCCACTCTGTCTCGGTATGTTGCATGTTTGAATCTCTTTGAATTGGGCCTGCACCATATGTCTCCCTGTGAAATCTTTACAGTGAATTAATGCATGCCAGCAAACCACCTTTTCCCCATCCAACTGTGCTGATGGTTATTTACAGCCTCCTGCTAAACTTAAAGGGCTTTTATCAGAATTGTGCTACCTTAACAACAGTATTCAGGCTTGTAGCTCATAATACTCATTACTCAATACTCTATTCATTTCGATATCCAAAGTTAAGAAACAAAGCAAGCACAAAACAATGAAGAAAAAATTCAAAAGTTTCCCAAATTGATGCTATGTATGAAACGCTAAACTTGGACTGTGATGAATAATGTAAACATCACCTTTGATAAAGTGAAGATTTATTTTGCAAGGTGGAATCCCACCTCCCACTTGTGGTTGAAAGCGAAGTCAGAATTCTGGGGTCTTTGGCTCAGAAATAAATCAAAATTAATAAATAAAATAAGTCGCTGCAGCTTATCTTTATAAGTAAACATGAAGGAGAATTTTGTTGCTGATGGGCAAATATCTCTATTTTAATTCGTTTTTGTTTTCTTGCAAAAATCAACTCTATTGATCACCCTTCACATCTATCTGGAGTTTTATAGATAAATGTCAACGGAAAATGATCAAAACAATGATGCTTTGCCTCTTAATCAGTATTAATTTACATTTAGAGTATTTATTTATTTCATAAAGCAATCTGTAAATATTCTGTACCAACAAAAGGCATAAAACCTAATACTGATGGTAAAACGTTTTTTTCCGGTAAAATTTTAACCTCACAAACAACACTCATAGTAACGTTGAAGAGATGGCTGTGACTCCTTATTAAATGCACTTATCTTACAGCCTTGGAGTGTTACTTCCCTTAAAGCCGTGTTTCTGCATAATGGTTTTTGCAGACCGAAGGCAGCAAAAGCGGCATGGTGCTCAGAAACCCATTTGTGTGTATTGCATGCAGCACACAAAAACAGTTTCACAGTCAAACTTCAGTTTGGTTGAGCTTTTACCGTGGCTTTTACACCAACAGAGTATCATGTACCCAAGACCTTATTTTCTTCCCTTGACTCTTCTTTCATTCTCAATAGTTGGGCCAGAGCTAGCACTTGTTTTTATAGCATGAACAAAATACATCTGTCACTTGCAATAAAAAGCTTCACAGTTTAGGTCCTCCCATTTTTATGGAAGTTTGGATAAGATGTTTATTTTACCTTGCAACAAAAGGCCAAAACCGTAGTTTATGTGTGGGGGATCAAGTAACAAAACAGGAAATAAAGAAAAACTCTCTGACAGTATTTCCGCTTATTGGAACCATCTGATTTAATCTGGTACACCACCGTTTGAATTTCTGCTTACACTGAACTTCTGGTATTTCTACAGATATATCGTTGTTTTTCTTTTATGCACCATAAACTTATTATGTTAGAACAGTGGTGCGTTAATATCAGCACTCTTAATCTCAGCCATAGACAATTTAACGGCACAGAAGCATGCATAACCCTCTGTTTGCTTTACACCACATAACCATGAACATTCATTATGCTTGAGGGAAGTTATGATTGGTTTGCTGCCTGCATAACTGAACATTTTTCCATTCTCATCTTTCATTTTCTGCATCACTGCTCAGACAATTTCTTGTTTAGGGATTGGTCTAAAGACAGAAAACAGGTTCAGATGTAATTCACCTTAAATACAGCCAGGTTTTGTTTTAGGGTAGCGATGCAGAGAAGTTGATGCTTAAATTGAATGTGTGTTTTAGGTCTCATCTTGACACATCAGCTGAGCTTCGATTCTCTCTGGGATCTCTGGCGGAAACCCAGTCGGACCATTACCGCTCAGCCAAAGTCATCCACCGGCCGAGGAGGGGTCGAATAGGTCTCCGCGAAACAAAGGTGAGGTGCAGGCAGCTCACCTGGAGCTGTTAGTTTTGTTAAAATAAATAAACAAATCTGAATCATCAAATGAAAATATGCAGCACATTAAAGGAACTGGTTCCACCTTCATTTAACCCATTAAATTAAAACCAACGACTAAGTCCACAGAGAAGTTCAGTTAAACTAAAGGCTTAACAGTAAACTGAGTTAATCAGTTAATGCTGAACGTCTTATTTGGAATTATTTTCCCATTTCATTAAGTGCACTGAATCCGCTTCCTTTGTTTTTGGTGATGTTCAAAATGCTTTATGTACCTAAAACTAGTATTGAGTGTTACTTGTTGACAGCTGATGTAACTCAAAGCTAAACATAGGACTTGTTTTAAATCACAGAGCTGAGTAGCTAATTAATTAGTGTACATATAGTTTTCTTATGTAGTACAGAGGATAAGTAACCAATATTTATTTTCAGTCTTACTTTAGCAGTTTAGTTAAAACAGAAAGAGGTAAATAAGCTTCAAACTCAGGTGTCATATGATGTGCTCATACAGTCCCATAAAAACCAAATGCCGCATACAGATTTAGTCAGTTTTTTGCTTTTTCCAAAATTGTCACAGATCATCAAAAAAGAGTCAAGAGTTTTGGGGAAATATTTTGGCAGTGGTCCTGTTACAAAAACAGTTTTTATTTATATTCCTTTTACATTGTGAAAGATGCCGGTCTCATTTTATATGAAAAACCTCTTCTTCAAAGGAAATTCACCTTAAGCTGCCCGGGGTATGAATAATTTTAAGCTCATAAAAAAACAGTATTTCTTGGTGTCATAACTGGCATCAGTTTCTTTTACAAGTATGATCTGTTAATTATAGGAGCTTAGATGATTCTTTGAGTACTGGGATTTGTGTTCTTTCTAGGACTCATGTTTGCATCTACATTTAGAGAAGCATTGCAAATCTAAATCTGATAATGTAAAGAAGGCTAAATAAACTAAGAGCCTCTCAGAAAACTTTCCTTTGATGATCACATCGTTAAAACATTTCCCAAGAAGATGTATTTTTAATTGTTAGAAACTGGTTATAACTTAAATCTTTGCTTTCATGTCCAGGCAAAATCACTTGGGGAGCATGAATGGCGCTCACAGCAGCTTGGTGTTCTGGGAGGCCACCACTTTGAGAGCGACACCGAGATGTCGGACATCGATGATGACGACAGGGAAACGTTGTTTAGCTCCATGGACCTTCTATCCCCTAGCGGCCACTCCGATGCACAAACTCTGGCCATGATGCTTCAAGAGCAGCTGGATGCTATCAACAAAGAGATACGGTACCTGACAGACACCGCTATACAAGTTTTTTATCAAAAGGCACTCTTTCAGAATTATTTGTGGTTTTATTGTTTTCAGAGTAAGTTCCAAACTTGTTTTATGTGCTTCAGTTATTTGCCTTTTAAAGGATAGGTCAGAAATTCAGCATTTTAACAGCATTGCACCCTATTGATTAAATAATTTCTGCATGCAAGTTTGTAGCGACTTGAACTGCTCCAGTATACTATGCTTCTGTGTGCTACGATGAAGGTTTTTTTTGTTTTTTTTTGATGGGGAAGAAAAGATGGTCATCAATGATGTATGAAGGATGGTGATCTTGTTGTGGAGAAGAGGATACATAACAGGACGCTGAGGGCATGAGGTGGCTGGCTGGGTTTGCACCAGGTGCGGTGTTCTTGGAGACAGAAGCTGGACAGCATATTTGTTTTCAAGGGGACGGCTTGCAGCTGACCTATAGGACACATGGATACCACTGCATTCTCCTGTTAATGTTCACCCCTGGAAAATGGGATGGATTACACAGATTACCCTTAACATTATGGCTACTGGCAAGTGAAGTTAATAAAACTAATTATCATGGCACCTGTTAGTGTGTGGGAGTTGCTTTGCACCCAGTGAAACTTCTTCACTAAAGTCAATATGGTAGAAGCCAGAAAGATAAGCAAGCATGGAAGCCTAGGTTGACTGGATTACAAGGATTGTTGCCGACATGCTTATTGCATAGGAGTGTCACTGTTGCTGTCAACATATTTACTCTTTGCAGTCACAAAAATCTAGGCTGCATGTGGAGATCTGCAGAGCCCAAGCAGACCCTACTGGGTGGACACAGATGACAAAATTTGCGTCACACAGGCTTTGCCATTGATCAGACAGCAAAGCAGGCTGAGGGGTATTAATTAGGCCTCATTAGGCAAGCCCTAATGCTGCTTGCAAGGCAACAGATACAACGGGTGCTGCTCACATCCAGGGTTTGATTTCCTGCATTTGAAGGAAGACACAACTGCATTTTCCTACTCTCATTCAATATCATCCTGAGAAGAGAAACACAATTTTGTTTCATTGTATTTTATACCTAAATATGACGAATTACTTTTTAGTTATGCACTTAAAATCAAGACGAGAAACTTCATGACACAAATATTTAATTCTCTATACATTTATTTCTGAAATAGGAATAATGAAAGTTATTTCCCTGTGTTCCAAAAACCATTGCTGTTTGCAAGGGGTGTTTCGAGAAGTGTGAGCTGCCTCTTAGTTCTTAATGCTGTAATAAACATGTGCTGATAAGCATTCATAACCCCAGGCACAATGTCGATGAGCTTGTTGCCAATTTGCATTCACCACAACAGAAACGGTGCAACCTTCCTTTTGCGTACACTTTATTTTAATCTGACTGAATGTAATAATCATGGATCCTAGGAGTTTTCTTCTCAGCTAATTACAGAATTAGATCCTGGATATAGTTAAAACGGATTACCTTACGTTCAGCCCTTAATTAGTTCGCTTCACACTTTAGGCATTTTCTGGCTTTAGTGAAGAAAATCTTAAGAAGCACACCCCAAAGACCTGAACATAACAGTAAAACATTAAAAAATTGCTTTCTTTTCTTTTGGGCCTTCTAAATTTGCACAATTTAAAAGCAGAGGGACTGTTGTTACCAACAAAAGTCCTCATATGGGTGATTTAAGTTCTGTGCAACAAAACATTTATAGCAAAATAAATGAACTCCTGCCCATTCTCTGTTCAGGCTGATACAGGAGGAGAAGGAATCAACAGAGCTGCGAGCAGAGGAGATTGAGAACCGGGTGGCCAGCGTCAGCCTGGAAGGACTTAACCTGGCTCGTGTGCACCATCACGGAGCCTCCATCACTGCCTCAGCCACTGCCTCCTCCCTCGCCTCATCTTCTCCACCCAGTGGGCACTCCACCCCTAAACTGGACCCTAGAAGCCCTGCACGGGACATGGAACGCATGGGAGTGATGACTCTGGTAAGTTATAAACATATGGTATCACACCACCAATCCATCCCATCACACACATTCTTTTTTTGTAAA
Source organism: Crenichthys baileyi (assembly GCA_036173005.1). Taxonomy (NCBI): domain Eukaryota; kingdom Metazoa; phylum Chordata; class Actinopteri; order Cyprinodontiformes; family Goodeidae; genus Crenichthys; species Crenichthys baileyi. The sequence goes on along the minus strand of JAHHUM010002019.1, from coordinate 868,943 downwards.
AATTGGGACACAAGATTAGATAATTAGTTATTTTTTAAGAGATCTTTAAATGATGTCTAATCTTGTTGTTTATGAATGTTTTTCTTTTTTGCTGAGGAAAAACATGACACCTTACCCTCTAACAGCTTGTGCTAGCCCCTGTGGTTAAAATATCTTCAGTGACAGTTATTGTAATCATCTACCAGTTCCTGATATTGGTCTGGGGAACGCTTGCCCCTCTCCTCACTTGCAGCTGAGAGGTTCTTGAAGGAGTTTCTTGCATGCACAGCCTGTTTCAACCCAATCACATAACCATAAGATCAAGATCTGAGATTTTTGACTGATCCCAGTCCTTGGTGGGTTTACTAGTATGTTTTGAGTGATTATGAGGCCGCATCCAGTAAGGCTATAGGGTACCCTCTGTTACTTGGTAAAATTCATGTTGGACTCTATGTAGTTGAGCTGGACAGTTAAATGGTAAATGGTAAATGGACTGAACTTATATAGCGCTTTTCCAGTCATACAGACCGCTCAAAGCGCTTTACACTGAAGCCACATTCACCCATTCGCACTCACTAACGCTCACACATTTATACACCGATACGCAGATCGGTAGGCAACTTGAGGTTAAGTACCTTGCCCAGGGGCACATCGACATATGGCAGGAGGAAGCTGGAATCGAACCCACAACCTTCTGATTGCAAGACGACTACTCTTCCTACTAAGCGACAGTCGCCTTACAGTCGCCTTGCAGTTACTGCTGCAGCAAAGTACCCCCAAGTCATGACATTTGACCTCAGTGTTTCCAAGTTGGTACGAGTTTTTTTTTTTCCTGAAATGCTGGTTTGGTTCGTGGCAAACATGTCCAATCTTCTGAAAATTAAATAATTCAGTTTTAGACTCATCTGTTCAGAGAACTTTATTTCAGAAGTCCTGATAAGTCAACATTCTCTCTTATAGACGCCAGTTTTATTCTTGGAAAACAAAGTTTTCATATCCTTTCATAAGCTTGCATATCAGCCTTTAAGGTTAAGCTTTTGCAGTCAGTCCTGAATATCTGAGTAGCAAGAGCCTGATGTAGGTCCTGGAATGACATTTTAGGGTTTTTTGGTGACTTCTTTTAGCATCTTGCAATCTGCTTTCAGGGTGAACTTGATTGGAGCACCAGACTTGGGCATCTTGGCAGTTATTTTGAATGTTATCCAATTGTAAAATATTTTCAGTAAACTTGAATGGCTGATTCTTTTGAGACCTCTATAAGTCTCTGATCAAACCTTTGCTAATTAGAAAATATCCAACTCAAATACTGGCAGACTGAATGCTGAAACTGAATCAAAATATGCTAAAACTAAGAATTAGTTTGTAGTTATGGAAGCAGGTTATTGGCAAAGAAGTTGCTTGAAAGAAAAAAAGTGTTTTTTTTCTCCAAACACTAAAGTGTATTTAGATGCTACAGATAGGTTGTGCTACTGATAGGTTGTGCATCCACCACAAAATCCACCACAAAACTCTGTAACTCCACAGATAAATGTAATTAAAACAATCAGATATTCTGCAAGTCATGCCACTAATTAACTGTAGTTATTACAGTTAAGTCAACTATTACTGCTGTAAAGATTTAGTACTAATTGTAAACAACAGTCTTGTGTCTATTCCCTGAAGCAGTGTTTCTCAACCCTGGTCCTCAGAGTCCCGGAGGTTTTTTTTTTGTGTTTTGCTACAACTGAGTTGTGCTGGAGTAAAGACACATCTACAACATGAAGGACAAAGGACCACGAGGACCAGAACTGAGAACCACTGCCCTAAGAATATGGACCTTTATAAATTATACAGGGATTAAAAGGCTGCCAACATTTCCAAGTCCAGTATGTTCCCTTACAACAGAGCAAATTTGCAGGAATACTTTCTGCCTTACTGTTATCAGTTGAAGTTTAACTGTGTTGAGGTAGTTTGAATAAACAGCTTAGAAAATAATTTACTTTTAAAGGGCTTCTCTCACATTTTTACTTCATTTTCAAACACTGAGAACAGCAGGTTTTGAGTTTTCTTCTTCATTAACAACTTCCACTCCAAAGAGTGTTGTTAGCTGAACCTCTTAGCATATAGCGTGCATTCACATCCAAAAAAGATAACATTTTTGACTTTCTAAAAGGCCAGTCACCTATCAGGGACAGCCAAGCTGAAAATGAGATAATTTCTCTGCATTTCAAGTGTACACTTCTTTATAGGAAGAGACAATAGCATGTACAGCATGTCTGTCTGCCTACAGAGCTGTGGTTCTAACAGTCAAGATGTGACAATGAAGATGAAGAATTTGCTCAAAAAATAAATGTTTAATGCAAATCCACCATGACTGCACAAGGTTATGATGTGTAAATGTCTTCTTTTAAAGACTTTGTTGTTGATGATCAAATGCCTGGGTTGTCTCTGAATAGGGTTTTGGCAATAGCTCATAGGGTTCTACTGGCGTATGATGTTTATGTGCAAGAGCCAATCTTTTTGTATGCTGTTTACTGTTTCTTCCTTGTTTTGACACATGCATACAGATATGTCAACATTATCATCTTTTTTTATCTCCCCACTCAACAGCCCAGTGATCTGAGGAAGCATAGGAGAAAGGTAAATGGAGCACCAGCACATTTCTTTCGAAAATATTTACACTAAGGTCTCATGCTTCTTTTTAATGGTTGCTGTAATGACGCCATGAAGGAACTGTTGACTTACTTGCAGTCAGGTCTTCTTGATTCATGTTGCACCCCTTTGTCCTTGTCCCTCAGATAGCAGCCGTGGAAGAGGATGGCCGAGAGGACAAGGCCACCATCAAGTGTGAGACATCCCCTCCTCCAACACCCCGCACTGTACGAATGACACACACATTGCCAGCCTCCTCGCACAATGATGCACGAGGGTAAGTTTTCTGCTCAAGTATTTGAAAATCAGACTTTTCTCTTTTACTTACGCGACATTAAAAAAAAAATTACAAATGTAAACTTTTCTTTCTTGCTGGCATTGTCTGTTTTATTTTCTGCCCTCAGGATTGTGGCTTCTCTGGAGGCTGAAGCCAGTGCCCTAAGTAGCGTAGCCAGTAGCCAAGACTCCCTGCACAAACAGCCGAAGAAGAAAGGGATCAAATCATCCATCGGACGCTTGTTCGGCAAAAAAGAAAAAGGGCGTCTGGCGCATCTAGCCCACAGACAGGTCATGGTAGATCCTCAAGGTGGGTCATACCTTCAGAATATAATATGTTTTGAATGCTGTTTCTTACTTCATAACCTAAAAGGAATAAAAATGTAAATTATCTGAAAATTGCAAAACTAATTATTTAAGTATTACTTTTTGTTTCAGCTCTGATAAGGATACGATTTTCTTGGCTGCATACAGAACAGTTTAAATGATTAAATAGACAAAATAAATCACTGCTGTAATTTCCAAAAATCTGTACAGAAAATGTAAAACTGTACTTTTACATTTATTGGCCCTTGTTTGATAGATTACTGAATGATTGTAATTGGATTTTTATAAATGTATTTTATCCAAAGATTTACATAAAGCCATTAACTTTAAATGTCAACATCAAAATTGAATTAGCTGTAATTTAGTCACATTGCAAACCTTTAAATTATACAAACTGTGCAGAAAATCAAGATAAGCCTTAGTCTTTAACATGTTCAACATTTACAATGTGAGGCTAAAGACTTACAAAAAGTAAAAATAATTTTTCTTCACCTAAATAGTCACTGAAATGATTTCTTCTAACCATCTAACTGTAAATTCCTCTCATCTGGATCAAATATTTTCAGACAAACTGATGTATAAAAGGTGGTACAGGAAATGAGAAGGTGGCAAACATATTTTTGGCTACAACCATTTTTTCTATGCACACTTTTAAAAAAGTAGAAAGCATAAGTGGCTCTTAATGTTGCTTATATTAAGGTGTACTAGAAATACAGCAGTATCAGAAGAGCTTAATCATGAACACCACCCTTCAAACATATTGGCAACCCCTGTAAAGATGTGTTAAAAAAAACAAACTGCAATGTATCACAATTATTGGCACAAGTCAGATGGAGTCAATTTAATTTATACTATTTACCAATTGCAAAGTTTATTTTAGAGGTTTGTAGACATATTTAGTAGACAATTTAAGCCATAACTTCCTGTTTCCCTGAGGTATGACTTTGAGGTGAGTGACAAAGATTACTCTTTTCTCTTAGACACTCCTCAAAATGGGAAAGAAACAAAAAACAAGCCATTCAAGTAAGGAGTTGCACCACATAGCTTCTCATCTGAACTTTCACATATTTATAGTACAGGCAAATATTCAAACGTTTAAAAAAGCTGCAGATGTGTCAAATAAAGCTGGATTAAGACTCAAGTTTATCCCGTACAACAAACAGTCCCAAACTGTGGTCAAAAGTCCCCAGAACAATCATTAGATGCCATCTACCATCTGTTTGGGAGGAATGTCTGACTACAATTGGGCACCAGTTAAGTCCGGAGTGAAACAATGGATAATACTATGGGAAAGCAGTTTTTGTGCACTGTTTGGAGGATCTGTGTTGTTGTCAGCCTGTTTCTCTTTTCCAAAGACCTTAGGAACCTTGTCGGAGTGCTTTGGATCTTTATAACCCTCTAGGCCTCTGCTAGTAAACTGAAAGTAGGTCCTCATAGGGTTTTTGAGCTATTTAATAATGTAATAACCTATGTCCAAGCAAACACAGAAATAGTTTAGCAGACATATAATCAGCATTCTGTCCTGGTCATCTCAGTCCACAGACCTGTATCCTACAGAAAACGTGGGGTGAGCTGTTGAGAAGAAACCTTAAGAGAGTTATTTTATGTCCTATCGGTAAAAGGAGGCTGTGTAGCACTGGCGATAATTCTTTTTTTCGCTAATTGTGGGATTCTGGATTATGGTTCTGCAGTAAAATATTATTTTTTTTAAGACCTTTCTTACAGGTTTTTACAAGTAGTGTTGATAAGTTTGAAGCAGACTGAATGAAACTAGTCATTTGTTTATGGCATCAAAGTGAAGGATCTAAACAATAATAATGTAATATATTGTTGTTGATGCATTAAAATTGTCAAGCATTTTCTCCTTCTTTGTCAGCCACGATGATGGACCCAGACGCATTGGGCCAGGACATGGGGGTGGGCAAGTTAGGAACTCAGGCTGAGAAGGACCGCAGATTAAAAAAGAAGTAAGATCATGAGTTGCTATGACCACAGTTTTAATTAGAAAACACACAACCATTCTGTTAGTTATTTTTAAAATGGATGCATAAACTCTTCTGCACAAACACTTCCTGCTACAATACAGTCATATCCATTCTGACAGCCTCTATTTCCACTGTTTACCTGATCCTCCAACACCCCCTGCACTGTACGAAATAGCAAATCCTATGCTGAGAACATGGTCAATAGAATGCAGAAGCTGGATCAGTGTCCAGGAGCGGATGTTAGTGTCACTGTATTCACACACAGAGCCAAAGTCAGACTATTGACCCAGCCTGCAAGGCCAATTAATCTAACAGAGAAGCTCTGTCAATTTGGACGATATAGGCAGCTTTCCCAACACTACACTCATAGATTACACTTTGGAAAGTTGCACAACGTGTAGTGTGTATGTGTGTTTGTGTGTGTGTGTGTGTGCGCGTGCATTTGCCATGCTCCAGTGCCAAATGATGAATGTCATTTGCTTGAAGTGCACATTGAGTTGTCATGATAAATAACTTTACCCCCCATGTAGTTGGTCAGTATAAAGTGGTTGTTGTATTTTGACAAATGTGCTGTTTTCCTCCCACTGCACTGACTTCTCCATAGCGGTGTCCGGGACCCGGGCCTCGCCACCACCTTGCATCTTGGTGCCTCCTCTACACTGCATGCCATTATAAGCTGCTTGCACTCTTTTCCATTTCAGCATTTTGATCGATCAAACAAAACCACTGTGATCTCATTGTAGAATAGTTGTTTTTCCTTCAAAAAGTACTTGAATGTAACTGAGCATTTGAATGTAAGGCCATGGAAGTTGGGGTCTTGTTGTTTCAACGCATTTCTCATTTCTTCTGCTGCACGAGATGTGTAGAAGATGACATTTTCTTTCACTGGTCTACAGATGCTCCTGTAAAACGAATGTCCTCCATAGCGAGACTTGTGTTTGTGTGTGTGGGTGAGTGTGAATGTGCGTTTTTAAAGTCATTTTGTTAATTGCCTTTTAATTCATTAACATTTGTGTACTTTTGTCTCCCCGTCGCTCCTTCTCCCCCTCTTTCTCTCTGACCCTTCCTCTCCCTTTCATCATCCTCTGACTCTAACAAAGCGGGTAAGTTGTTGTGAGGATGTCTAACTGACCTCCTGGACCATTGTTGCAGCCATTATTGCCCTGTCTGCCATCTCTTCTGTCTGTCCAACCATGTCCTGAAAGACCAGTGCCAAAGCTGACGTCTCTTATCTATCTATCCTTCCTGTGTGGCTGTTAACAAAGCCATTGCTTTCTTTCTGTTTTCATCTACCATCTGAAGATGTTTCCCCCACCTCCCCTCAACCCTTTTTACAGTTCAATGGCAGCTGCACCTACTGCTGGATAGCGGATAGAGGTTGTGCCGCCGCTAAAACTAAGGCTTAATTTTCATACCAGTCTCTCTTCTCTCCTTTTACGTGTCTTTATCTTTTCCTGTGTGTGAAATAACCAGGTAAAGTGTCTGGTTATGGGAATGTTTGAAGTTTTTATCAGTTTTTGATTTATCATAACTTTTTCCTGACTTCCCTCTCCCCAGCTATGTTCAGAGGATGTATTTCAACATGCATTAGACCCGGGCTGAACATAAAACATGAACTATCTCCCCCTTGCGCTAAATAGATAAAGACAGTGAATGCACTTGGTTGTATTTGGATGAACACATTTCTTCTATCATCTGTAGGCTTTTGGTTTACCATATATGGTGCCTTGCAGAAGTAATTATGCACTTTAAACTTTATATGCACTTATTTTATACCATAATATCGAATTTTAATGTATTTTATTGTGATTTTTTGTGATAGACCAACACGAAGTAGTGAGTAATTGTGAAGTGGAAGGACAATTATGAATAGTTTTCAACATTTCTTTTCAAGTAACAGAAGTACTTATATAGTCTATTCTCTGAGATACATGGAGCCTGGGTAAAGACTTTAGAACTAGGGTGATGTGCTCAGTGATTGTGTAGTTTCAGTGAGAAAGCGGGCAGCAGTGTTCTGGGTCAGCTGCATGTGTTGAACTGACTTTTTAGGCAGACTTGTGAAAACACTGTTGCAGTTATCATTTTCACTAAAGACAAACTCACGTACATCCTGCTGGGACATTAGTCCTTTGAACCTGGAAATGTTCTTAAGGTGATAAAATGCCAACTTATTGATCGTTTTTTTGTGCCTCTTAAGGTTCAGGTCTGAGACCATCGCTACACCCAGATTTTAGGCCTGATCAGTAGTTTTTATCTGTAATAAGTGAAGCTGTGTGCTGACTCTTGATCGCCCTCCCTTGGTCCAAAAAAAGCTCTCCAGTTTTGTTTTTATTCAAATGAAGATCATTATGGCACATCTACATATACATTTGTTGTATGCATCTACCCATCGCTTTTATGGGTTCATAGTCACCTGATGACATTGTAATGTAGAGCTGTGTGTCATCTGCATAGTTGTGGTAACTCTAAACATTTGCTCAGAAGGCATATGGGTTTACCTTCCACAGTCTTTTCTGTAATCAATTAATCAACATTGATGCATTTAAGTCCCAGCCCTAGTATAAATGATACTGGCCTCAGAGGTTTGCTTTAGAACATTGGTTAGCAGCATTATAAAGACAAAGTAACACACCAGATATTTTGGCGATAATGTTGTGGAGATGTTCAAACCATGAAACGGTAGCTTTGAACATGTCAGCAGTGGTGACAATGAAAAACATCCGTCCTACCACAAGGTTTTGCTCAAAATGATGAGAAAAACGTGAGACAAACCTAAAGACTTTCATTTGTAATTGCAGCAAAGGGTAGTTCTACAAAGTATTGACTCAGCGGGGTAAATACAAATGCATGCCGCACTTTTCGATTTTTATATTTAAGAAAAAATTGTATTAAAATTGCACTACTATGTGCCTAACTATCACATACAATACCAATAAAGCACACTGAAGTTTGTAGCTTCAGTTCAACAAAATGTGGAAAAGTTCAAGTGGTATAAATATTTCTGCGATCCACTGTTGTTTGTTAAAACACCCTTTCACTGTAGTATTGCCTTCAATGCTCTGGTGCTACATATATCATGTTTTTTTCTTTGCCCACTTCTTCAATTTGTCAAACCCTTTGACAGCACACCAAAGGAATGGATTGTTGATGTTTTCTTTGTTATGAATACAGAATAATGAAATATTTCTGTGTCTACATATGAGGATGTTTGTGAGGCACTTTTGGCTGTTTAACAGCCCTCCATCTCAGTGTGGGAGGATTCGATATAATACAAATAGCTGTGTGCATGAAAAACCAAAAGGATCTATTCACTGCTTCTAGTCAATAAGGTGCAATTTACATCACGCTGACTAGGTCAGCTCCAAGTGAGGCACAGCAAAATCTTACTCAGCTCTCTCAGGATGCACTTCACCACCTGCTAAACAAAACCATGGACCGCAGCCCAGAAAATGAGAGGAAAAGTTGCACATAAAATAACCCTACTGCATAATTCAAACACTGCATCAAAAATATCTTTATACAAGTACAAAACAAAAAAATCTGTATCAGCAGGATAAAGTGTGAGTGGCTGAACTGGGATGAGTTTGGAAATCCTGCTTAGATTAGCAGTGTGGTATCTAGCTTCAGTGAGTGCCATCCAGGTGGATGTTTGTGTTCACACTCAGCACATGCTGTAGCCTCCCTTCAAGGAGAGGCCATCATCTAAATGGGTTATTCTGTATTAATATATAATGTCTTGTAAATATATTCATACTCCTTGTACTTTTTCACATTTTTTTCATGTTACAAGTAGACCTATCAAATTATTTATTGTGATTTGCAGTAAATTGTAGTGCATAATTGTTAAGGGGAAGGAAAAAGGATACATGGTTTTCAAATATTTTTACGAATAAAAATCTGGAAAGTGTGTTTGTAATTAGTGTATATACCTCCAAGTTGATACTTAGTTGAACCACCTTAGTATCTCTAGAAGCTTTGTTCTAGAGATTGACATTTTTACCTGTTCATTGCAAAATGGCTCAAGCTCAGTCAGATTGGATGAAGAGCATCTGTCAAAATCATTTCTTGTCACAGATTCTCAATTGGATTTAGGTCTGGATTTTGACTGGGCCATTTCAACACATGAATATGCTTTGATTTAAACTTATTCATTGTAGCTCTGGCTGTATGTTTGAGGTCATTGTCCTGCTGGATGGTAAACAATCCGCTCCAGTCTCAAATCTCTGGAAGCATTCAACAGGTTTACTACTAGGATTGCCCTGTATCCTCCTTCCTCCAGTTAGCACCGGTCAGCTTTTCTTTGTGCCATACTCCTTTAGTTTATGGAGTATGTGCTTCATGAGATGTTCAAAGCTAGGGAGACTGTTTTATAACTAACCCAGCTTAAAACTTCTCAACAGCATTGCCTCCATGATTCTCTTTGCTTATTTTTCTTTAACGAACTGTGACATGCAATTGTACTGAGATTAAATTTACAAAGTGAGGTTTCTATTCATTTTTAAGTTCTGAAGAAAGTTGGTTACACTGGATTTTATTTAAGGATACCAGAGTAAATGGGATTAATACAAATGTTTTGTAAAAAAAATGTAAAAACCATGAATCAATGTCCTTCCATTTCACAATTTTAAACTAAATTGTTTGTCTATCATATAAAATCTTCATTGAGGTTTGAAGTTGTATCATGATAAAAATGGAGTATGAATACTTTTGCAAGGAACTGTACACAGTAGTATGTTTAAGGAACAGCTGACAAATTTTGTGTGATCTTAAGAAAGCAAATTGTACAATTGAGATGAAAATGGTTCTGAGGAGCAAGGATTTGGGAAAAAAAAAAACCTCATACATAATTTTACAGCCTGTGTGTAAGATTGTGCATATTTGACAGTGGAGCTAGATTCATGCACTTTCTCAACTTTGTGAGCAGAGATAAACGATAAAGTGTTGCACTTTTCAGCACGCTTGGTGTACAGGCTGGTCTCGGAGATAAAACGAGAGGGAGTGCTAACCTCTCATACACTAGGCACTCAGAGGAAGAAGAACTCCATGCACACAAGATAGAACAACAAAAGCACAGCAGTGTTGCTTCATGGATTTGGGGAAAGTTTGTGAGGATGTGAGAGTTTTTAAGAAGATGGATTAGACTGATCAGCTGTATGAGTAAGACATACAGGTTTCCATGTTCAATCAAGCTCTCATCTGTCCCTGCCCTCAGGCATGAGCTTTTGGAGGAGGCCAGGAGGAAAGGCTTACCTTTCGCCCAGTGGGATGGCCCCACAGTTGTAGCCTGGCTGGAGGTAAACAGCTTTTTATGTTGTAAAAAAAAGCCTTTTCTATTACAGCTAAATCAATCCTGGACCATTTTAACCCATTAGAGCTTTATTTACTGTAAGGCCTTTTTAGGATATTTTCCAGGGTAGATTTCTGGGGTCATTTATTTATACCCTTCCTTGCTATTTACTGCATATGCCAGGTTAAAAACATATGAGTAGAATTTTTATACATTGTATTATTACATGTTCCTTCTGAGTTTGAAGAGATTTTGTTTTTCAGAGTGTAAGCACTGTGTAAAAATCAAAAGGTAATGTTTGTGGTTGTTGAACATCAGAAGCTCACTTTTGTCTCTTCTCTGCCACAAATGCATAGGAAAGTGGAAATCTGCCTCCATGAAGTTGATCTAAAATTCCTTAGTTTATACCTTTGCAAAGAGTTTTAGAGTAACTTTACATAAGTTATAGAGAGTAGATGTTACAGAGTTATCAATTGAAGGTTTATAGCTAAAAATTACAGCTTTTATTTTCATGGCAAAATTTCTTTAAAATCTTTGATTAAGGTTGAAGATGTTCAGACTAACAATTTTTATTAATGTTTCAATTCAAAATGCTCTAGAAAAATATACAAAAATGTTTTATTGCTCTGATTTCACTGTTTTGTCTTATTCTGGAGATGACTCTCCCAATGCGGACAAGAGGGCTGAAACATCTCCTAAGCTGATTTAAGCTTTAAGAAGGGCAAATATAATTTAATTTTTGTTTTCCTTTTTTTTAGTAGTTTTTGGATATATAGCTCAAGATACTTCTAATAATTTCAATGATTGAGATTGAGTTTATTTTAAGTGCTTAAGTATTTTAAGTAAAATAAGAAAAAAGCAAGCACAACGCAGTAAAGAAAGTAGTCAAAGAGTAATGTTTATGTTTAGAAAACCATGCTGTGGCAATAGAGCATGAAAAAATGACCACCGTAGACAAAAGTATTGATGGCAAAGTCTTCAGCTCCAGGAGTTCGTAAGAGAATATTTTATAGTCATGTATCCAGTGAGGTGGAGAAAGACAGAAACAATGTTGCTTGACATCAGGAGGTTGGAGACCTTAAAACTTGCACCATATGCAGGGATTTAAAAGCACTCTTCAATAAACCTAGTCTAGCAACCTAGCCTGCAATTCACCATGGTTGCAATTATCTGTTGTAATTGAGAAAACTAATTTAAAACAATGAAATTCAGGCAGCATTCAGATTGGTGTAATTTATGGCCTGATTCTAAAAAACATTGTTACTGTGTTGTGCACAGGCCCTTCATCAGCATGTTTCTCCAGCAACTCATCTGAACAGCCTGCTTTATATTAGCAAGCAATGCAGTGTTTTCGCAAGCCTCACTGCAAACTCGATCAATCTAGGTGGTTTCCTTGCCACTTTTTGTTTGGCCCTGAAATGTTACTTTAACCTAATGTTACATGTTATTGATGGAAGAAAAGTTAAAATATTGATACCCAGGTGGATGTTAGCTGCAGTCACACACATTCTTTCATTTGGCTCAGACACAAATAAAAAAAGTGACAGCTAAAGTTAGTCATCATGGCTAAATATGCATTAGAAAATTGTTTATTGGGAGCAGTTTACTTGATGCAATCTGCAAACAACAACGGATACTTTGTTCTGTCAAAGAAAAGAAAATTTAAAAATCATAAAAGTAAACATTTTCTTTACTTGATAAACTTCAGGCTAAACTGTGAACTGTGCTATGTCCTCTCTCCTGAGGATTCAATTGTTCTTTCACTTAAATTCAACATTGAGATTGTTTTATAATCCCGGGAAAGGGAAAGGGGTTTACAATGGAGAGACTGTGTACACCCAGTGTTCTCCTCCATTGTAGCTCAATCCATCCTTTTTCTGTGTTGCCACTAAGCGGACATATCCACTTTATATATTCCTGTTAAAGAAGGTACTTTTTTCTCAAGAAAACTGTCCCTTATGTGATTAGAAGAAGGGATTTAAAGAGTGTGACCTGACAGATACTATCTGTGTATGGTAGTACGTTCTTGTTTTAGTAAGGGTCTTTTTGTTTAAAAGAAAACACTTATAGCGACTATAAACCCAGGTAAAGTCGACAACCTATAGATAACTTCTAGCTGTTGAATTTTTTTTTTTGTTCAGCGCCCTGATGCAGGTAGTAGCTCTAGGAAGAGCGTAAATCTTGGACTGATGAGGTGTAATTCACTTCACATAATTTGGTATTAATATGAAAAAGTGATACAAATATCTTAGTTTAATTCATGGCATTCCTGAAAAGACAAATAATTAGAGTACGCTGCAAAAATACAGACTGCCCCCTGCCTCTCAGTCGATATTGTACAGCCATCAGTCTGCTCATGACCTTTCCAATCCTCCTATCATACTGTTCCAAATAAGCATAGAGTCAAATGGGATTATGGGGCTGATGGTCATATTTTTGAGCTGCTTATGGCCAACATTTTTTGCAAGCATTATGCATTTTTACTCTGACAGTTTTAATGGCAAAAAAATGAGCTAAATCCCACCAGTCAGTTGTTATGGCAATATGGAAAACCAATGGTCTGGAGCAGCATGTTGATTCTTAAAAGACACGTTTCAACAGGAAAATTCTGGACCATAATTGGAAAATAGATTAAATGAATAAATATGTGAAAGGTAATTCATATTCATTGAAAAAAGTCCCTTTCCTGTAAAAGATTATGCCCTTTTCCAGCACTTCCACATTCTTCACCATCTCTGCTGCATTTTACACAGCAGGAATATAATTACCCAAGGTATTTGAACAACTTATATATTTTGTCTCGAATACAAAAATCCTAATGGCATGGTAAATGGGGTTAACAACTTGTTAGTGAAAGAGTTGAGGTGGGTGAAAGCAGAGGCACAGTCGATACTTTCCTCATCACCCTCTGTTTTCCACTATGTTGTAGTTGTGGTTGGGAATGCCAGCCTGGTATGTGGCGGCGTGCCGTGCCAACGTGAAGAGTGGTGCCATCATGTCCGCCCTTTCGGACACCGAGATCCAGAGGGAAATTGGAATCAGCAACCCCCTGCACAGGCTCAAACTTCGTCTGGCCATCCAGGAGATGGTCTCCCTCACCAGCCCCTCGGCCCCACCCACCACCAGAACTGTGAGTTGTGGCTTCAAATGGACTCTAAGTGGACCTAGATTTTTATAAACATTTGTGTAAAGCAGCAACTGAATTAAAGGAACACATAATTCACAAGTTATTTAGGCAGAATTAAGAAATAATTTAAGATATTTTTAGAAACCTCAGGCAAACAGCAGCCTTCGTGTTGTATTTATACTTTTTTTATCACTTTAGATTTCACCTTTTTAAATTCTAAGTATGTTTTTATCCCTTTTTAAGTTACAGGATCAAGCTGTTTTGAAGAGTCACAAATTGTACCTATGTTAATTACAAACCTGACTGTGTGTAATTAACATAATACAAAACTTAATACACTTTAGGGAAAATCAGACATGTTGCTTTTATAGCTCCCTGTGCAGCCAGCATATGTCATGACAGACTGAGGTTTAAAGCTCAGAAAGACATAACAGAGCACTTTGACTGGAATATGTTCAGCGTTCCAGTTATCTGCTGAAAGTCTTGCTCTCTTTCACCATCTGCAGACTGAATGAACTGCAGAAATGTCCTAGGAAAACAGTTTACTTCTTATATCTCAGGGGTTGTTCTATCATCATTGCTAACATAACTGAAAAGTGACCACCTTTGAATTTTGCTGCCTCAGTAACAGCATCCACACTAAAGACTTTTGCCCGCACAGCCCGACAGAGCTAGGATAATGCATTTAATAATCAAAAAAAAAGGACATGCATTTAAGTTGGATGTTTTTGCACGCAACCCTCATAACTAAAATGCTTGATAACCTTTTTTTGCCTTCTTTCAGTTCTTTATTAACTGTGATGGTACTTGTCCCTCATGTTCCTTTTTCCATTCCCATCTCTTTGACCAATTAGCTCCAGATCCCTTGAAATTCCACTAAAACACACTACCAGTTTGAAATTCGTCATAAGTGACATGCTTTCTCAGCCTTTGATTTTATTTTATGAGTCATTTTCAAACAAATATCAAAAGTGAATGTTCAGGGTCAGATTAAAAGACTCACCTTAGACTAAACGTATTCCTTCACACCACTTAGACATTAGGGTTATGGATTTGCTTCAGAGGATATAGCTTGGAACTATACATTCACTTAACTGGTTTTTAGTGCAATTATTGTGCATTTTTCAGCAGCACAGTTGCATTGCTGGATTTAGCAAAATAGCCTATTTTATACTCAGCAACTTTTATTTTTAGTTAAGTATTTATTTTTGTGGGGCTCTGACTGAAAGCAGATATAGATTTAAGAGAATAGCGAAAAGACAATATCATGATTAACATTTTTAGTCAATATCACTCCTCTTTGCACATCAGTGTTTGTCTGATATTAGTTAAGCATTTTAATTAATTTTACAGATATATTCCTAATAATTCTGAGATGACTTACCTATGGATTAATTTCATTGCATTTTATTATTCTGAAGATAATATAATGCTCCATAATTCCAGATTCCTGTTTAATGTTATCAACGCGCACGAAACTTGATTCCTGATCAAACAGAAATAACCCTGAGCGACCTACTGTTGCTATTTATTATTTATTGGGGTCATAACACAATTATCAAGGCAATGAGAAAAATTGCAGTTCTTTAACTAACTTGCTATAAATCATTGTCTATTAAAACACCTTTAGGTGGAGTATTAAAAACTTATTGTCAGAATGAACGTCCCATGGCAGACGAAAAGTTGGGTACAAATTGACCAAAACAACAGAAGTACAAACTGGGTGCTGGTGATTTCACCTATTAACCAATTTATTTTCTCCGAACACCTGTTGGCCCATTCATTAGGAAAAAGTAGTGCTTTTAGATCCTTCAGTCTACTTTGTGATCTATACATCAAGTGAAATAAAACGGATGGATTTCTTCTTATATCTCTGATTACAGCCAGTTATAATGTGGCACTGGAGTAGAGTGGATAGTGACGGATGAGTAACATGTCATATTTTTGTCTTTTGGTTTAATGATCTTTGTTTTGCATGGCATTGCATTTGTTGATTGTATGCCAGCATTGAGATGTTCTGTGCTGTACTGTTTTTTGTCCTTTGCACATTTCCTTTGACCCCTGGTGGGTTTCATCATCTGACCGGGATGCTATAACACTATTGGCTTACAGTGGTGCTGCTCTTCTTCTTTAATACTGCTTGCTCCTCCTACTGGACCTCTACTACCAATCCTGCTGCTACTGCTCTGTCTCTTGGGCTCCGCCTGTTGTAGCCATCAGGCAACGTATGGGTGACCCATGAGGAGATGGAGACCCTGGCAGCTCCTTCCAAAACGGTCAGTCCCAATGTGTCCTTGTCAACCATTTCTTCCTGCATCAGTGTGTTAGTCAAGATCTCAGTGTAGAGCAAGGTGACAAATGGAGAAGGCATGCAATAGTTAAAACCTCTTTTAGACTCTTTGTACTAATATCTGGCTTGAAGATTTGAGCAATATTTTGCCATAAATTAGGTGAGTGCATTTTCAAAGCTGAAGGGCAAACATCAAATCTTTTTGCTTATCTAAGGTCAGAATTGAGAGTGGTTAAGAATATTTTGCAGTTTGTGATCAATAGTAATGATAGTGGAGTAGATGCAGATGCATCACCCTTCATCTTCAGTATGTAAACGTTTCAGATAACTGTGAATCACCTTGTTGCTAAAAATGCAATTTGATTAAATCAAACTATTTTATATTTGTTTTTGTTTTTTTTAGATTCAATCTAAATTAGAACAAATTGTCTTTTTGACTTGTCTACTTATGCCTGAATGAGTCATATGTCCGAGTTAAGTGGCCTAACTAAAATTTTGTTTTTAGAAATGATTGTAAACCAAACAAAACACAAAGGAAGACTATGAAATAATTTTTGAAAACCAAGACAAATATTAAATTTGAAATACAGATTGGCTCACTGGAAGAAAACGGTGGCAAGGCTTCGGGGGTGGATGAGATCCGCCCTGAGTACCTTAAATCTCTGGATGTTGTGGGGCTGTCATGGTTGACACGCCTCTTCAACATTGCATGGTGGTCAGGGACAGTGCCTCTGGACTGGCAGACCGGGGTGGTGGTCCCCCTTCATAAGAAGGGGGATCGGAGGGTGTTTTCCAACTACAGGGGGATCACACTCCTCAGCCTCCCTGGTAAGGCCTACGCCAAGGTATTGGAGAGGAGAGTCCGGCCGCTAGTCGAACCACGGCTTCAGGAGGAGCAGTGTGGTTTTCGTCCCGGCCGTGGAACACTGGACCAGCTCTACACCCTCTACAGGGTACTCGAGGGCTCATGGGAGTTTGCCCAACCGGTTCACATGTGTTTTGTGGACCTGGAGAAGGTATTCGACTGTGTCCCTCGTGATGCCTTGTGGGGGGTGCTCCAAGAGTATGGAATCGGGGGCCCTTTATTAGGGGCCATCCGGTCCCTGTACGAGCGGAGCAGGAGTTTGGTCCGCATTGCCGGAACTAAGTCGGACCTGTTCCCGGTGCGTGTTGGACTCCGGCAGGGCTGCCCTTTGTCACCGGTCCTGTTCATAACTTTCATGGACGCAGCCAAGGGCCGGAGGGGGTCTGGTTTGGGGACCAGTGGATTTCGTCTCTTCTTTTTGCAGATGACGTGGTCCTGCTGGCCCCCTCTAGCCAAGACCTACAGCATGCGCTGGGGCGGTTCGCAGCCGAGTGTGAAGCGGCTGGGATGAAGATCAGCTTCTCCAAGTCAGAGGCCATGGTACTCAACCGAAAAAGAGTGGCTTGTCCTCTTCAGGTTGGAGGGGAGTTCCTGCCTCAAGTGGAGGAGTTCAAGTATCTCGGGGTCTTGTTCACGAGTGAGGGAAGAATGGAGCGGGAGATCGACAGACGGGTCGGTGTGGCTGCCGCAGTAATGGGGGGGCGCTGTGCAGGTCCGTTGTGGTGAAGAGAGAGCTGAGCCGAAAAGCGAAGCTCTCGATTTACCGGTCGGTCTACGTTCCTACCCTCACCTATGACCATGAACTTTGGGTCATGACCGAAAGAACGAGTTCCCGGATACAAGTGGCTGAAATGAGCTTCCTCCGTAGGGTGGCCGGGCACTCCCTTAGAGATAGGGTGAGGAGCTCGGCCATTCGGGAGGGGCTCGGAGTAGAGCCGCTGCTCCTCCACATCGAGAGGAGCCAGTTGAGGTGGCTCGGGCATCTATACCGGATGCCTCCTGGACGCCTTCCTCGGGAGGTGTTCCAGGCACGTCCCACCGGGAGGAGGCCCAGGGGACGGCCCAGGACACGCTGGAGGGACTATGTCTCTCGGCTGGCTTGGGAACGCCTTGGGCTCCCCCCGGAGGAGCTGGAGGAGGTGTCTGGGGAGAGGGACGTCTGGGTGTCTCTGAGTCTGAGTCTGCTGCCCCAGCGACCCGCTTCCGGATAAGCGGAAGACGACGAGTACGAGGAAGAAAACAGGGTCATATGCTGTTTATTCCCAATTATTTCATTCAGAATGCTTAATCATGTTCAGCTACCCTCAGCACTTTGACTCCAGGGGAAATCAAAATCAATAAGGTCATATGATCAAATCTTTTTAATTTTACTTTAACCCTGCAAAAATAAATTATGTTTTAGAATTAGTAAAAGCTAAAATCTATTTGCAGGGTTTCTGTGAGTTTACTTTATCAACATCATTTACAAAAAAAATAACTTTACCTAACTACTTTAATCAGTTATATTTAACATACCTTTTTAAGTAAATTATAAACTTTGCCAGCTCATCCTGGTATTTTTTAACTCTTGTATGGAACTTCACATCTAGTTTACCTAACTTCAACACCTTAGAATTAGCCTCATAACATTTTCTGGTGATGGGTTTGATTAACCTCACCCCTGTATTCAATCCAGACCTCCCCATATTTACACTTTATGTGGTAAAGCAGCTTATAGTGGATAGAATAACAAGAATTACTACGGCCTAAATATGCAGCAAACTAGTTTCAAGAGCACAGACTTACCCATTGTAAAGAGAATAGAAAAATAAAAATAGAAAGTTGATTGATTGAAGAAGCAGTAATGAACAATTGTACAAATGTATGACATGAGCTAGCACAATTAAGACTTTTTAAAACTTTTTCAGACCTAGATATACTGCATTTGAAAAGGCTTATTTTTATGGCAGGAACCAGAAGACCTTTACTGTGGCCACTGGTTGAGTTTGTTTCCTTTGCTTACACATTAGTTAGATTAGTTTTAGCTTTGCATGTTATCTGCACTTAAAATTATATTTCTAAAGCAGCTGCAGTATGTTTTAATTATGTGCAGATAATTGGCAAATTTTGTTTTTCCTGGTGTTGTTCCAGAAGTCTGATTCGGAAGAGGGCAGCTGGGCACAGGTAAGGTCAAAAGCTTTTCATATCTCAATCAACAGAAGGCAACATCTTTTTATTTAATGATCACGTTTTGTCTCAGACCCTTGCTTACGGGGACATGAATCATGAGTGGATAGGAAACGAGTGGCTGCCCAGTCTCGGACTACCTCAGTACCGCAGCTACTTCATGGAGTGCCTGGTGGACGCCCGCATGTTGGACCATCTCACCAAGAAGGACCTGAGGGTACACCTCAAAATGGTAGACAGCTTCCACAGGTACTTGACTTACCCTTTGTCATGGATTTTAGCGACTATATGCACATAAAATAGAATTTTAATAATTCTCCCTTTCCTTGTGTTATCTATCGTACAATGTCTTGCAAAGGTATCCATCCATAACCCTTTTTCACATTTTATTTTGAGAGATTTAATTACACGTAGAGGGACTTCATTTTCTAATTAGTTAAAATACCTATGAATGTGAAGAAGGGTGTGAATACTTTTACAAGGTACTGAATACAAATTTTTAAGAGCAGTTTTAGCAAAAGGGCAACAGATTTCACTCTGTGTTTCTCTGAAATTAGAACAAGTTTACAGTATGGAATCATGTGTCTGAAGAAGCTCAACTATGATAGAAAGGAGCTGGAAAGACGCAGGGAACAAAGCCAGCATGAAATTAGAGGCAAGAAAAACAATCTTGGAACATTTCTGTCATGATGTTGTTGAATATATATATATTTTTTATTTAAGTCAATGTTTGCACCTGCAGATGTACTGGTGTGGAGTAATGAGCGGGTCATCCGCTGGGTGCAAAGTATAGGCTTGAGGGACTATGCTAACATCCTGCTGGAGAGCGGTGTGCATGGAGCTCTGGTTGCCCTTGACGACAACTTTGACTACAGCAGCCTGGCCCTGCTTCTCCAGATCCCCACCCAAAACACTCAGGTGCTACAGACTGTTACACAATGCACCAATAAATTTGGATAAGTGATTAATGTTAAAGCATTTTTATTTAATTAGCACTAAAAATTCTCTGCGTATGTGTAACACGAGTATTAGTATTGGCCTTTTAAAAGCTGATGGATCAAAATCAGAACATGCAGATCTGCCAACTGTCAATCTGGCACATTGCCCTGTGAATGTTCACTCCTCTCATCTAAATAGGTAATTTTTGAATGTGGCATGGATATCGTAATGTGTCAGCTGCCTCTGTTACCATGCTGCTAAAAATAGCTGGATGTGAAAATTAGCACGTGTTGTAATTAGATTTTTTTTTTCCTTCAGGCACGTCAGATTCTGGAGCGAGAGTACAATAATCTGCTGGCTCTAGGCACTGACAGGAGACTGGATGAGGTGAGCTATAAATGTCACCCACAAGGCATCACAACGCTAGGGTAACACAAAGATATGCAAAACTATTCAGAACCCTTGAACCGTTCACATTTTGTCACATTAAAACCACAAACATAATGTATTTTCTTTTTAGATTTGTGTGTGATAGACGAGCACAAAATGGGTATATTTCTGATGAGAAAGAAAATTGATACATGGGCTTTATTCTTTACATGCCATTTTAAATTAAACAATTTAATCAAGTTTAGTCGATGCTTTAGTATAATTCTAAGTACAAGAAAATAAAATGCAACACGAAAGAAATACAAGCAACTTGGACCAAGTCAGACCTTAATGAGCCTTATTAGGGCTATATGTTTGCAGTCTAAAGGCCAGTTTTATAGTTGCCGAGTCTCCTCCTTAAAAATTGTTTAATCTTTAGCATCCATCTGCATGATCTAATAAGCAGCAAATGTGGTGGTGTTTTTCTTTGTGTTGTGTTACAGGAGTTGCAGCGGTCAGTTTAAGATTAAGAGGAACATTAGCACCCTCCATAGGAAAGCTGATACTGGGCCTTGCAAAATTAGTCGTACCCTTTAGACTTTTTAACATTACAAGCACTAATTTCTTTGTGTTTTGTTGGGATTTTATGTGATCGACCAACACAAACTAGTGCATAATTGTGAAGTGGCTTCCTTGGATTTTTTACAAATACATGTGAAATGGATTTTTATTCAGTTCCCTTTTTTATGATGCACTGAATTTTATTAAAAAGTAACTATAGAGCAAAGAGCAGGAAAGTGCATTTAGTGAGACTAAAATGTAATGTTTCACCTTGCAAAATGGTGTGTATGAGGAAAAGCTAACAATACAATTTACCCTGAGCACAGCCCCTTGCTAAAACATAGCAGTGGCAGCATCATACTGTGGAGATGCCCTTCTTTAGCAAGGACGGGGAATCTCGATTGACTAAAAACAGGGTAGTTCTGGAAGAAAGCCCATTGGAAGGTGGAGAAGATTTAAGACTAGGGCAGACTGGGTCATCTCCCGGCAGAACAAAAAACCTTTATATAGCCAGGGCCATAAATCTATGTTTTAGATCAAAACATATTGTTTTAGAAGGGCTGTCACTTGCTCTCCATAGTATCTGACTGAGATTAAACTATTTTGAAAGGTAGAATAGGCCAAATTGTCAGTCGGTAAATGTGCAAAGTAATACCCCAAAAGACCTCCAGCTGTAATTGCAGCAAAATGTGATTCTACAATCTGGTATGTCATGTAAACATCCCCATAAAATACATTGATGTGTACATGCGAGGGATAACTGAGCAATACGTTTTAAGAAGAATAATGCACAATTTAAAAAAAATAGAATAGATACATCTTTTACTCTTTGCACTAGAGATCAGTCTTTGGAGTTGCAGTGTCACTAGCCGAAATATTAGTATTTAATTGTAAAATGGATTTAATTACATGCTAACAAATGCTAAAAAGCAAAGCTTATATCTATAATATAAGTGTGAGGGGGTAACACTTTTATGTTGTCAGATGTCTGAGGAAACTTACCTTTAGTTTGATAGAAGACAAAAACTCATAAATCAAAACACTGAAAAAAAACACTCAAGACAGCAAAGAATTATTTGATGCAGTAAGAAGTTTTATTTACCAACGTGCAGGTCATGGTCAATCCCAGAGTTTCCCGTGTGAGTTTTAACTAATACAGGCAGCTTTATCTGAAAAACTCCAGTTAAACACCATCCCATAAAGCAGTTCACCAATAATGTTTACATTTCTGTATTTGTAAAAGAGGTAGGCCAGGCAGGGATCTCCCCAACATGTGCACATCAAGTGATGACTTTTTAGCATGAGGTAATGGATCTTTCCATTCAGACTGGAGTGTATCAAAGGTCAACCTCCACTGCCACTAGATTGACTAGATATATTTATCATATTTATGTTTTTAGCTAATATACATCTAAGCTTTACATTATGTTAGCTTAGAGCTGGAAAAGTTCTTACTTTTAGATAATTCCTTCCCTCTATTGGCAGATCAGTAACCATAAAACACAAACATCACACCATAATGAAAATTTGATGTGCTGAAAATCCTAATGGAGATTTTACTTTTCTGTTTAGTGCGATGACAAAGACTTCCGGGGTCCGTCATGGCGGCGACAGTTCCCTCCCAGGGACGTCCACGGCATCAGTATGATGCCTGGATCGGCAGAAACACTTCCGGCTGGGTTCCGTCTCATTGCGACGTCTGGTCATTCCAGAAGACTACCCCCAGATGGTAAGGCCCATCAATTTTCTTCTGTTGGCTTGGTGGATAGTTTAGTTTATAAAATGCAGAAAAAACTGGACATTTGAGTCTAGAAGCTGAAATGAAAAAGAGCTTTTATCAACCTGTTGAACAAGTAGATCAAAGTGACACCTGAGAGGAGTTTTGGCTGCTGCTTTATGTCAGGAGCCTTCTGACTGTGTTTCTTGTTCTCTCCGACGGCTGCTCTGCAGTCCTTTTTGAGGTGCTGGATGACAGTCCTGATGACATGTATTTGGACTGGTTTCAAGGTCAGCTATGTCCTCCAAAAAGTTCTGGGCTTGTCAGTCCCACATCCATACTAATTTTACCTGATCCTTCTCATATTGACACAACTTCTTTCAACCACTGCCCTGCTTCTCTCCTTTTAGAACGGTGATTCTCTTCAACTTAACCTTTCTTTAAGAACAACTCTTATGATTAAGCTTTATAGGATGTTTTGTAAATGTCACTGGGTAAATAAAAGTGGAGAGGGTCTTATTAAAATAAAACCTTTGCTTGATGGTTTAACCCATGAAGTAATGAAACAGAACATTAAAGAGTAGGTTACCTTACACATCATAAAATCTCAAATCCTGTAAATTCACAACCCTTCAGGGTAAGAAGAAATTGGCTAAAATGGGCCTCCATTAAAAGGACAGTAATGATTTATTGCAGTTTGAGTGATCTACATAAATATTTCAGATTTCTTTTCCCCACTTTGGACAATCCTGATTTCCTGTAACACTGCTGGCAGTGTGGCCCAGTAGGGCTACGTTTGCATGAAGTTAACCTTACAAATCCAAAAAGGATGGTGTCAAATCAGGACACTATCAGATTTCTTTTGTCCAAACCCATATAATTACGGTTTTCACCAACAACGTTCAAAATTACTTTGACTGACTTTGTATAAGCTTGTAGACATTTTTCCTTTCTCATTTATTCCAATTTACAATCATGTCAACTAAAGCTCTCTGTAGTCAAGTGTGATATTTAAAGGGAAACTTTGGTCACTAAACAATGTTAAAGTGTAAATTTTTCAGCACATGTTAAGTCTAAAGTTTGTTTACATCTCCAAGTAATGCTTCAAAAAGAACAGATGCAGCCCAATAGATGTAATACTCTTTTTACAATTAATAGTTTGGGTTTTTTCCAGAAACCTGAAATATCCATTGTATATAGTTTATTAAGAAATTACTGCTCCTCTACTATAGAGAAACAACCTTACCTGGTTAGGGTGTTTGTCTATAAAAGAGGATTAGGAAAGGTTCAGGTCTGTAATAACAGTACTGTCCTTTCGGTGGCTCCAGATTGTATTAGCAGCAAGGCCTTAATGGCATACTATTGTTCTACATGACTGGGAATCAATTTCTACCCAGTCTCCTCCTTTCCCTATGACACTGAAACAGCTTTCCTGTGTTCCTTCATGTCTAATTTCTGTGCTTGCTGGTCTGTGACGCTAACAAAATACTAAAAACAAACCTCCCCTACTGTGATTTGTGGCTTTTTCCTCTCAGGGTGACTGGAAATAAAAATAATATATGGAAGAAATGTTATGTGTCTCTATCAAGAGTGTGAGAACTTAAGTACCACACATTGGTTACCTTCGATATGGTAGTAGATTTAATGTTTTCTTTCCGCAGTCGGACCATCTGCAGTACAGCGACTGGACAGCTCAACGGTGAGAACCTACTCCTGCTGAGAGGAGGAAGCAGGGGACCTTAAACTGTAAGCTGTATGTAACACAACACAGTGTCTCGCTCAGTTGAATGCACAGGTTTTATAAGCAGCCCTTAAAAAAAGTTTCTAAATGTTTCCAGATGGATGTATCATTAACTTGGCAAATAGAGGATGTGTTTTTGCCAGGTCGCTGAGGTGAAATGACAGGACAGAACAGGGACAAAAAGCAACCTATTGCACATTCTGTGGTCTCACCTTTAATGCTTGTCCAGAAGTACGAGTTATTTACAGATTAACTTCAAAAGATTACAGGAGTCTAAATAAACTGTCAAAAAGTGAAACTCAATACACATAGTGATATATATTTGTTCATTTTGATGATTTTGGCTCACAGCTAATGGAAATCATGCCATGTGGCTCTGTTGGGGCATTACAGAAGCTCAGGTTGCTTCAGAACTGTCCTTCAAGCTTGTCTGCATTGTTGGATTTGGGGTCTCCTCTTCCTCTTAACAACACCCCAAAGTTTCTCTATAGGACAGGGGTGTCAAACTCTACTCCTCAAGAGCCAGTGTCCTGCAACTTTTAGATGTGTCCCTGGTCCAGCACACCTCAAACAAATGGCTGCATTTCCTCCTCAGTATGCAGTCAAGTTCTCCAGAATCCTGCTAATTATTTGATTCAAGTATGTTGAAGCAGGTTAAAGGCCCTCAAGGACTGGAGTTTGACACCTGTGCTATAAGGTTTTAGTTAGGCCGGTTTTCTATTTAATCAAGTACAGTGATGCTGTGTCATCTGTTGGTTTGAAATATATCTGAAAAGAGGGCTTTAGATTATTAAGTGAAATTCTGGTATTTTTTTCTCATTAGCCCAGGTAGGATGCCTGTGATGCTGTCTCTAGGTCATGACTAATTTAACACGGGAAATGTCTCAGATAAGTTTGTGTGTGTTGACTCTTAAAGCTATGACTCCACCCCCAGTCCAGAGCTTATGAATCTCATAAGGCTGTAGATTTTTTTCCTTCCAATCAACTTTCCATTAATATGCTTTGGCTAGCACTGGCCTTTAAGAGACTGCCAGCCTTTTTCTGTTGGTTTTATAATACATTGTAATGTTTGGTAGCTATAAGCCATAATCATCTAACTGAAACAAAGTTAAAACAAACTACATCCAATCAGTGTTTCAATTTTGAATCAAATAAGCTACCTTTTCAGTGATTAAGGTGCACCTGTATACTCCTCAAACAGGTTCTTTCTCCCCCCCCCCCCCCCCCCCAAAAGCAATAAACATTTAAACCTTATAAACTGTTTAGTCTTAACTGGCTTTATAAAACAGTGATTTAGTGGCATCATAACTGTCAGGTAACAATTAAATATAATCTAAATCAAGGAAAAAACATTTAGGGTTTTACTGAATTAAACATGATTTTTTTTTTCTTAACTGTAGTCCTGGTGTTCACCCACAGAAAAATACAGAGTTCAGCGAGTGCATTGGGATGAAATCCAGTACATTATGTTGATCTGCTGACAGTATTTTAATTAAGGTGATGCAAGAGCTTGCAATTATATACAGAAGATAGTACAAGGTTGACGTTCAGACAGCAACTAAAATATCTGCAATCTGGTTATGTCTATTTGGATCACTTTATACAAATATTGCATTTATTTTTACAATTAAGAGAAAGCATAAAAAGTAGCTCTATTTAGAGATGTTTCAATAATATTGTGCATTGTACAGAGACAGAGGTGCTTACTTCCTCCAACTAAAACAATCACCAAAGAATTGTGGCAGCAAGCCTTTCAAAAGTCAAGGCAGCTGGCTCCCGCTTGCAAAGTTAAACCAGCATCATAGAACCATCAAGTGACGATGCTTGGCTGACTACCTCCCATTGTAGCTCAGATGAGTAACCGTAGCATCTCAACCCTCTCTGCCTAAGTGCTAGGCTAATGGTTACTTTCTGCTCTGTTCAGCTTCTAATCTGTTTGACTCTGTAAAAGAAAGGTCAAAGGCACTTGAACTATATATTTGTTAAGCCATGCAGACAAAAACAGATGGATTTCAAATCACTAATAAAACATCAACAACAGGTATCTAGAGTCAATTGGTCAAGGACCCTAACCCTAACAGAATTAAAGAAACTCCTGGTTGACAATATCAGCAAAGCTAAAGTGCTGGTATTTTAAAATGGAAGAAACACTGAAATAAATTGCCAACACACAAATCATTCATTCCAGGGATACTAAGAGCCAGCCCTTGTAAGTTAAACTGAACCTACAATCACCATCAACAAGCAAAACTAAACTTTAAACTGCCAGAGGTCTTTATCAAAGTCAGCTAGTGTTGCATAGCAGGGTTTGTAACTCATTAAAGCAGCCAAACAAAGTAAAGAAAGGTGGGTTTATGTGAGTACTGCAGTGTATTTCTTGGCTTACTCTGACATGTTCAGAAAAGATCTGACACAGCTAACCTTTTGTTTTCCCTTCCAGCTACAGTTCTGAATGAAGGGGCCAATCAACAATCCGATGACATGCACTGCCAAGAAGTCCTGCTTTCCTCTCTGATCCCCTCCTCCATGACTTCTAAAGTGGGCACCAGATGCCGGTGCTAAACTGTCCTGCAGGCTGCCTCATTGTCACCATTTCTACCTTTTACATGTAAAGTAACTTGTCAGAGCATAATGTACTGTGTATTTCTTCTACAGGAGATGTGTAGGTTATCTGTAAATTCTTATAAATATGCCATTTTTATTATATACACACAAACATCTATGTATAAATAGATATTAAGGGTTTGTGCAAAAAATGTCCCTGCCACCTCATTTAGTGGACCATAGATGAATATATGCTGCTCTTTAAACTCTCCATTAAACCCTGTTCCTCTAGATCATTTTGTACATATGGTTTTATTTTTTCATTGTGCTAATAAAAATTATGAAGAACCTGTGCTGGACCATAGAGAGGAAGAAACTCCAGATGTTGTGAAAGCCTGCCCTCTAGTGGTGAGCTACTCTTACAACAACAGTCTTCTTATGGACTCACCATCATGTATAGGATGGAGATTTTCAGGCAGAGTTGTCAGCACACTGGAACAACGTGACAAGCACTTTCATACAACTGCATCAACTCAGACTATTTAGTAGCCAAGGACAAAACAAGAGACGCTAAGGCTCTCTGAAGGTGCACAACTTTCAATCGGAGAACATAAAAAGCATCAGCGGAGCCGTCACTTGTCTGTACGTTTTGTCAGGCAGCACATTAACACAGACTACACTTACAGCCGAGCTGGCCTTCTACCCTGCCCCTCCTGTTAACAGAACAGATGAAATAACTGAAAGACAGACTGCTTTAGCTCATAGTGTGCGTAGAGTGTTTATGACCATGTTGAAGTGAGGTGACTTAATGATTAAAAAAAACCTGTTGCTTGCTGTGACTTCCATCTCAGTGTAAATGTTCTTTGTTTCAGTCAGTTTTCAGGGTAATTATTGTACAGCCCTGTTATTTGTCTTTTAGTTATTTCTGACGGACAGCAAACGTCTTACACATTTGTTTTTACATTTGCACGAATGAGGATTCTTTTTGTTCCCATTTTTTTATTTATTACTTCTTGTACTTTGGTCAAAACTAAGTGGTGAGCAAACAAGTTTTCATTGTCAATAAAAAAAGACAGTTGGTGAGCTGTTTGCATTGGTTTTCATTCAAATGAAGCTACAATGACATTCCAAAAATAGTCACCCTGACTTACGATTAGACCTTTGTTACTTAAAGAGCCACGACTAAAAACTGGCCAATTAGCATACCAGTAAATAGTTACCATTTAAAAGTCCTAGTCTACAGTCTTAACCCCTCGTATATCATTATCGCAATTTTGCCGCAAACCAGCACCCAGCCAAGGTGGTTTATGGAGGTGATATATTTAAATTAAGAACCTCTGCTAATTTAAAACATCTGTTCAGTGTTGGCTCAAACTAAAGCAATCCCATTAAAGAAACTCACTAAATGTACATCTAAATAAAGAATATCAGAGAGGTTAAATCTTGAGTAGAGCAAAGAAACTCGGCTTGGGCCAATTTACTCCTTTGCCAAATCACACCACTATCCAAACGACTTAGTAGTGGTCAGTTTGTTTCCTTATAACTTAAGACCCCCTGATCAAACTAAAATAACTGTTGGTAGGTGTTCTTGGAGACACATCCACATTTCCTTTCAGTAGAGCAGGAGAAAAGTATAGTATCGGTTGTCAAAGCATGTAAGAAACATCCCAAAGCTGGGTACAAATTGATGCATCGTCAGTATAATGCGTGATGTAGAAGGCACCTCTTTTTCGTACCCCAGAAAAGAAGAGTACCACACATAACCAATACTGCAAAAGTAGAAAATGCCAAAGAGGCAACATGACCAGAGTAGTACCTGTGCAATTTTGGACTTTTTGTGTCCAGCTTTTTCAGGCACAAAAGGGAGACATCTGGATGATTTATAAACAATTGAAACCCCATTGGGATCTTTCTCACCTGCTTTGGCATCCGACCATTTAGAAAGTGTTTACTGTAATGTAAACATGGTATAAGGAAATCTGATCATGTGACTCCAATAAAAATCTAGCAGCAGGAGTAAAATCTGAGTTATTTTTGTTTGATCAGTAGTCATATTTAATAAGAAGTGACTGGCCAAGAATCACTACCTTTTAACAAAAGATTAAAGTATTTACCTGATCTACCTCAAACAAAAACAACAAAACTAAATAGCACAACTAAATAACCCTTTCAGTTTAGTCTAAATGCAGGATAATCCTTTATTCAACACTACAAGTACTTGTAGTCGTTCCTTGATTGGCTAATATTAATCAGTGACATTAAATATGTCCGACAACAAATGCAGTCCCAGTCTGATGTTTTACACCAAATCTCTGACTCAAACAGATCCACCTCATTACACAGAAACCTGACTTTCCGTAGTACAACTCACTGGTTACTTTTGTCAACTGTTTAAAAACCCACACTGTGATTGGTTTGTTCAATAATCTAAAAAGAGTTAATCAAGCGCCGTTGTAAAATGTGTAAATGTGTAAATAAGACATAAGAAATACTGATCCTGACAAAGCATGTATACTTGTTTAGAAATATGTTTCTTTGTTTATATTGGAAAAACGTTTTTGAATTTGAACCTAAACTCAAAAATGTTTCTCAACCAATTTCAGTGAAGTTTGTTGTGATTTAACCATAAGATTCTACTGAATTACCACTAAAACTTTCCTAATAGCCTCTAATCAGCATTAATGTTCAAGTATTAAAAGCCTAAGGGCACACACATTGTTTAATGTTGCTCTAAGGTCCATCAGTCGTATTAGTCGGAGGGCCTAATTTTTCCTAATGCTTTCGCATTAATTCAACTACACAATGTAAACGGAGTAAAGTGGTAGTCCAGTTTTCAAGCCTCGGTTTTCTTTGCCACCGATGTGTTCAAGCTGCACCTCGTCTCAGAACGTTTTGTACTTGCCTCTCAATGTCTTTAAACACTTCTGGGTCCTCAATGGTTGGAGTAATCTGTAAAAAGAAATATTTAATTTAAGTTAAAATCTAAACCAGCATTCAGTGAAACTGCTATTAGTGAATCTATATTTACGGGAAATTTTAACAGATTAGTTAAAGTAGGCCCTGCACATGACCCAGCATGACAGAAACAGAACCTTTAAGTATTTTCCCCCAAGAAAAAGAAAAAGTCCTACTGATACTTGATTAACAAATTTAATGAATGATTACTGTAAAATGCTCAGAACATGTCCCAGCACGTTGCATTCTACCTTGTAGGGTTTGCCGTTGATCAGGTTGGCCAAAGAAGAACGGGGGATTTTTCCAGAACGAGTCTTTGGTAACCCGTGGACGAAGAGAACATCCCTAAAGGCGGCCACAGGTCCTATGTTGTCTCTCACAAGCTTCACAATCTCCTTTATGATTTCTTCCTTAGTTTTATGCACACCTGAGAAAAAACAAATGATGCAAAAATAAAAATGTGGAAAATGAGGCATACATTTGTATTTGGCCCCCTTGAGCCAATACTAGAAACCCTTTTGCTGTTGGGACAGCTCCAAGGACATCTAGAGACAGACATTTTCTTTCCATAGAAGCTTAAGTTCAGACAAACTGAATAGACAGCGTCTGGACTGGGCCATTA
The DNA here is from genome assembly GCA_036173005.1 of Crenichthys baileyi. Lineage (NCBI taxonomy): Eukaryota > Metazoa > Chordata > Actinopteri > Cyprinodontiformes > Goodeidae > Crenichthys > Crenichthys baileyi. The sequence goes on along the minus strand of JAHHUM010002019.1, from coordinate 838,562 downwards.
TGATCTAAACCATTCTATTGTTGCTCTGGTTGTATTTTTAGTCAGGGCCCTGCTAGAAGGTGAACCTCTGCACTGTTCTTAAATCCTCTGAAGCTTCTGTCAGGTTTTCTTCCAGTATTGCCCTGTATTTAGCGTCATCCATTTCTACCAGCTAATGGCCACCATGCGTCAATGTAGGGATGGTGTGTTAGAAGTGCAGTGTTAGTTCTTCACTACACATAGCATTTTGCACACAGCCTCAAGTTCAATTTTGGTCTCATCTGACCCCTAACATGGCCTGTGGCTAAAAGGACTTCACCTTTTCTTTCAACGACGACTTTCTACTTGCCACTCTCCTAAAAAGCCCAGATTTGTGTAGTACACAACTAATAATTATCCTGTCACCACTGTAGCTGTGTATTTCTGGCCCCGTCATCTGCTTCTCAAATGCAAGTCTCTCTTTTCAGGATACTGCATTTAAAAAAAGTTAATTCATGTATGTTATGGTTGTAATATGATCAAATGTAAAATGTGCATACTTTTGCAAGGCACTGTATTGCTCACCTTGTTTAAGTACACACAGCGCCAAAGGAACATGGCCTTTCAGAGTGTCCTCAAGGCCCACCACAGCACAGTCTCCCACTGCAGAGTGCAGAAGCACTGACTGGAAAACAAAAACGCATCCTTATAATTAAGAAAAAATATACTAGGAAAATTGTCATTTCAAATCCTGTGCGATGGTTTTCCCACCTCCTCTAATGCTCCAGCAGACAGCCTGTGACCTGCCACATTGATGACATCATCAGACCGGGACATGATGTAAAGGAAACCTTCTTCATCTAAAAAGCCAGCATCCATTGTGTCATAGTATCCCTAAAGGGGAAGGATTAAACAAGAGGAAGCCAGAGAAACTGTTTCTAGTATAATCCCAAATTATCTATCAATCTATCTTCCAGCATTTCATTAAAACATCTTGCAGACCCTAAATCCTGCAAATAGATCAGAAAATTCTGCAATATCAAATTTAAACACTAGAGGTCTACCTTTTGCTACAAAAAAGTCACAGCCTTTTAAAAAGTATATTTTGTCTTCTTAAAAGCAAAACTGACCACAACCTATAGAGCATTACAATGGAGATAATCAACTTACTGGGAATTTGGAAAAGTAGAGCTCCTTGAACAAATCCTGGTTTTGCCACAGAGACAGTGCAGCTCCGGGTGGTAAAGGCAGTCTGAGGGGAAAAGTACAGAATTAAATTAACTTAAAAATAAAATTAAAAATAGTCTGGCTTGGGAGAAGTGTGAGACCCATTGTCTAGCTGCCTCTTAATAGGTTCTAGGCTACCAATAGTTTAGAGCCAAACTGACACAAACAAAAGAATTGTGTGTTTATTTTTAATTCACTGCAGTTCTTCTTGATATGCAGTCAAGCTCTGCTAGACCTTAACTGACCCACAGACACAGGCACCCAAACAAACAAAAAGCACAGAAAGGAAAGGTCAGGAAGTCATTGTTTACCGAGAGACTACAAGTAATCCCCCTTCTTAGCCAGTTTCCTCTATGTCCTGAACCCTTAATCTAACTGTGCAGAGAAAAAGTTCACCCCAAGGAAGATTTTACCCAAGGCAAATAAAATTTTTCTCTTATGTTCGTATTCCTGTTTCAAACCAAAAAGTATTTGTAAGCCTGCTTGCACATGAACTCAATTGGGATAAAAATGCTTATGTAGCTGTGCATGAATATATTAGGAACCAATATATTTTGGATCAGAATGCTGTAGCTTTCTTGCAACTTTCTAATGAAAGACAAAGAGTTAAAAAGCTGTGATGCTTTAAAATGTGCCCTGTTGGCTGCAGACCCAGTTTGAGAATGAAATAGAAGAAATGGTCCAGATTTTCTCATAAGACCAGAAAGAACAATAACACAGCTGTTCCCGTCTGTCTTAAGAGCTCAAACTCACTCGATGCACCCCATATTGGAAATCCCCCCTCAGCAGCACTTGGTCATTACCAGCATTTTTAAAAAGTGTGGGGGAGTGGAGTGGAGGGTGATAACAGATAGGAAACAGACTGGCACTGAAAGCAGCACAAAAGAGCTCAGCTACTTTCAGTGAAGTCCACTTAGCAACTCTGTTTTCAAAAACATTTTCATTACCAGCCTTTTGCTTCCAGAAAAACTAACGTGTGGAGTCTGACATATGCTGCCCATCTAACTGAGCTCATATGTGCAAAATGATCTTCTGTAAACACATACTGTACCTCTGGGAGTTTTAAAACAGAATCAAAAGAAGTTGCCCACACATCAGCTTGGCTTACCTGACCACGATATTTCCCAGAGTTCTTGGCTTCACCTTCTGCATGTCATCATCAATCACAGTGACTAAAAAAAAAAAAAAAAAAAAAAAAAAAAACAGGAAGATGGGTCAGTTTATTCTTAGTAGCTGTGTTAACACTGAACATTTTGAAGAATAGGATTGAAAAAACTAATTATTAACTAGTTTTTACACATTTGTCAAAATCCCAGATTAAAATCTCCAGAGCTCCCAGTCATTTTTAAGACACTTTTGTTAAATATAAAACATACTTAGGGTTCTGTTGCACTCTCATTAACTTGTGGATTTATGAAATTACAACTGATGGCAGAAATTTCTATAGGAGGTCAGACTTTTGAACGGATGGACGAATGGAGGTATGGTCGGATGGACAGACAAGAGATGAAAAGATGGAGAAATGCAGGGACTGATTTTATGGACAAACAGACTAATTGATGGTAGGATGGATGAGTGATGACAGACACAGAGAGGCTGACTGATGAATGAATATATAAGGGGATACACAAAAGGATAGATGGATGGATAACGGTTTTATCAACAGAAACTGATTCATGCACAGATAGATGGACTAATTTACAGTAAAAAAGTAGACCGGCTGATAGATCTTTTAGAGAATGGAAGAAGGAATAAAGTCTAAAAACACATTAACTAATACTAGACCAAAATTCCAAAACCTTTTCAAGACTCCGTAAGAACCCTGCGACCAGTAAATGTTTTGCAAAACATAATGAAAAGTTAATTCTTGGCAATTCTCTCTTACCATTATAACCTGGAACTGGTTTTCCAGCCTGGCCTGCAGGTGGCGAGAGTGAGTTACCCAGGCCAATACAGGAGGAAGTTATAGCTGAACCAGTTTCTAAAGAAAAACAAAACAAAAAAAATACAGTTTCACTAAAATTGAGAGCTCACTCATAAAAGGGAGATCAAACATTTAAATATGAATTTCAGAAACCGTTTCATAGTTTTAGCGTCCCATTTGTATATGTTAAACCCTTTAATAGCAATTTGATCCAAGCAAAATGTCTCGTTTTGTGTTCTTCTGTGAGCAGCATTAACCTACATAACAAAACTATGACAGCTCCTGTGGGTTCTCCCCAACTCCACCACAGTACTATGCTCCAGTTACAGCAGAGACTCGGCTGGCAGGCCTGCTCGCCCACCCAGCAAAGGAATAACAGAATCAATCCAGCTCAGCAAGGGAGATTACATCAGATACAGCAGCTGAGTGTGCCAACATCAGCATCTGTCTTTGGTGGTAAATGCAAAACCCCAGATCCGTGAAGAGATTTTCCTCCCTTCTTCACCATGTCCGTACATAAAGGTTATAGTATATATGCACGAACAAGCATCATATTTGTATTATTATTTTTTATAACAAAACCATTCCACCAAACCTGAGCTCTACAACAGAGTAAATGCTAGATGGACCGAATTTATATAGAGCTTTTCCAATCAGACTGACCATTCAAAGCGATTTATGCTAGAGCCACATTCACCCAATCACACTCACAAACACGCACACATTCACACATTTAAACATCAGACATGTATAAGATCATGTTGATTAAGCTTCTGCCTAAATATATGACTCTATAACAGAAAGCATGTGGAGTAAATGCAATGCTTCATTTTCTTATTTATGTCATTAGGTATATATAACAGCAAATTACAACAATACCAATCCAGCATCATGTATTCTACTACAAATGAATATAAAGTACATGCTGGATCGTTCTCTGAGAGGGCAGAAGTTAATGAAAAAAAAAAAACTGCCAGATTACTATGCAAAGGTCATTTCAGTCAATAGAGCAATAATGTGCAAAATATGAGCCACAAGCCTAGAATTAAACATTGAGGAAAGCATAGCAAACAAAACACTTTAAGGTCGAGCAGTGTTTTTTTTTCTGTTTTTGCTTTTTCTGTCACACTTAAACATTTCATATAAAATATTTTATATCAGAGAAAGAAATTAATTTTGTATTTACTCTGGTTATCATTTATAAGAGGGAATAAGCTATGTAAACCAACCTAACCCTATATGACAAAAGGAGTAACAAGGCAAAAACCACAGTCAACACAACGGCCCTTTCTCATTTTGCTAAAAACATTTCCAAAAATGTGGGGGGAAATAAATTCTGTGGACTGGCTAGTAAAAAGCAAATGTTTGTGGAAGGTGTGTGTCCCGTCCCGTCAGGCCTAAAACTAACAGCATTTCAGAAAAGACATATTCTGACAGTAAAACATGGTGGTGGTAGTGTGATGGTCTGGGTTTGTTCCTCTACTGCTTCAGGACCTGGAAGTGTTACTGTTATAGCCTCATACAGCAGAGCACATAAGCAAGTCATCAAGGAGATGCTGAACAGATTGGAAATTAAAGTATATTCATATCATAATATAAAAAAAATTTCAATTATAGGAATGCAATAGAGTGATGGACTATTTATGCATTCCCAGCATTGGCTGCTTCATCTTCATGCTTCAGGTTGTGAACATAATACTTCTCTCACAGCATAGTATCACAGAAACACTGCTACCAAGAGAAGAATATTAGAATATTTTAAGCATTGCTTAAGTCTTACATACACTACCGCTCCAAAGTTCAAGGTTACTTAGAAATGTCCTTATTTTTTAAGAAAAATCACAATTTTCTTCAATTTAAATAACTTATTAATAAAATACAGTTTAGACATTATTAAAGTGGTAAATGACTGTTATAGCATGAAACAGCAGATTTATTGGAATTTCTACATGGGTGTAGAGGGGCCTATTTTCACCAACCATCATCCCTGTGTTCTAATGGTACATTCTGTTAACCAATCCAAGTTTATCATGTTGAAAGGCTAACTGATCATTTGAAAAGCCTCATGCAATCATGTTAGCACACCTGAAAACTGCTGTACTGATTAAAGAAGAAATAAAATTGATCTTCCTTTGGCTAGTTGACTATCTGGATCATCAGCATTTGTGTGTTTGATTGCAGTCTTAAAATGGCCGGAAAAAAGAACCGTCTACCGAAACTCGTCAGTCTGTCCTTGTTCTGAGAAATGAAGGCTAAATATATTTAAAGAAATTGCCAAGAAACTGAAGATCTCATACAACGATGTGTACTGCTCCCTTTAAAGAACAGTGCAAGCTGGCTCTAAGCAGAATAGGAGCAGAAGAGGGAGGTCCCGCTGTACAACTGAGCAGGAGGATAAGCACATCAGAGACTCTAGTCTGAGAAACAGATATCTCACAGGTCCTCAACTGGCAGCTACATTAAATGGTACCTATAAAAACACCAGTCTCAACGTCAAAAGTGAAGAGACAACTCCAGGATGCTGTCCTTCTAGGCAGAGAGGCAAAGAAAAGGCCATATCTGAGACTAGCCAACAAAAAGAAAAGATTAAGATGGGCAAAAGAACACAAACACTGGACAGAGGAAGATTGGAAAAAGGTGTTATGGTGAGATGAATCTAAGTTTTGGATCACAAAGAAGAACATCTGTGAGATGCAGAACAAATAAAAAGATGCTGGAGGAGTGCTTGACAACATCTGTCAAGCAGGGTGAAGGAAACGTAATGGTCTGGGGCTGGCAGAGTAAGCGATTTGTACAGGGTGAAAGGGATATTGAATTAGGAAGGCTATCACTCCATTTTGCAACGCCATGCCATACTCTGTGGACTGTGCTTGATTGGAGACAATTTTGTCCTACAACGAGACAATCACCCAAAGCATAGCTCCAAACTACGCAAGAACTATTTAGGGAAGTAGCAGTCAGCTAGTATTCTGTCTATAATGGAGTGCCAAGCACAGGCACCAGATCTCAACCATATTGAGCTGTTGGAAGACCAGCTTGACCATATGGTGTGTAAGAAGTGCCCATCAAGCCAATCCAACTTGTGGAAGGCATTGAATGAGGACAACAAATATTGGTACTGTATCAACCCTGAAATAAAGGCTCTCCTCAAATAGAAGAAGAGAGCCTTAAGATCGGGAAGCAAGGAGCGGCTGAGGGTTGTGCAGAAGGAGCTGAAAAGGAAGGTCAGGGATTGAAAAAAACATCAACAGGAAAGAAGATGGATGACCAGTTGAGGCAGAACAATATAAATGGGGTTGGGAAGAGCCAGAAAACAATATCGTATCACATACCAAACTCCCAGGCTGTAGGAGATTTAGGGTGGGTGAATGATCTGATCTTCTTCAAGAGGTCTGATCAAATACTCACCCCTTCCCCAACCCACTCAATTCTGCTGCAAACCTCCTGAGCGCCTAACTCCATCATGGGCGAGGACAACTCAGAATACAGACAGTAGGCTCAGGAATTAGTGGACTGGTGCCATTAAAACCCATCTCCTGATCAAGAGGGAAAAACCAAGAAACTGGTGGTGGATTTCTGCAGGCGCAGACCCACCGACACTGGTGAACATCCAGGGATCTGACATTGATATAGTGGACTCCTATAAGTACCTGGGTGTTCACCTGAACAATACATTTTACGAAAATCACATCACTGATGCTTTTTACAGGAAGGGTCAAAGAATACTCCCAGCTAAGGAGAACTAGATCTTTTAGAGCGCAGAGGGCAGTCCTGAAGACCTTTTTTATTCTGTGGTGGCATCAGCCATTTTCTATGACGCAGTATGTTGGAACAAAAGCTTATCTACAGCTAAGAGGAAGTAGTTGGGTAAGCTCATCAGAAAGGCCAGCTCTGTTCTAGGATGCCCCCTCAATCCAGTACAGGTGGTGGGAGGCAGAACTCTGGCAAAAACGACAGTATTGGACAATGTCTCCTACCCCATGCACGAAACTGTTGCACAACTTGTACATTTTTTCTTTAATTATCCTATTCAGTTACACATTTCTTTGTATCTGTGTATGTCATTTTTAATAACTGTACAGTATTTGTTTTCAAAGTTGTAAGTTTGCCCTTACTGTGGAGTCAAATTTCTTATTTTTTGGCTGCCACCTGAATTTCCCCACAGAAGGACAAGAAATGACATTTCTATGTCTATTGTATTCTATTTCTCTTGATAACACAAACTGTGTTGAAAAGTAAAACTTCAACTTATAATGGCATTGAAACAACAATCTTTGGAAAGAAATATAGACAATTGTGTTTGAGTCTGAATCAAAAGAAGAACATACAGCAAGAAATAGTAATTGACAGATGGACAGATAGATTTAAGAATTGGAATTAATAGGCAGAGGACAGGCAAACAGACTTATGGACTACTGGACATACATCGACAGAAGAAGGACAGAGAAATTGATGGGTGGAGGAATGGGAGACAGGACAAAAATATGGTTGGACAGAACCCACAAACCTGTGGATTGAGGGAAGGATGGATAAAGTGATGGATGGATAGATGGTTGACAGCTAGATGGACATGAAAACCAATGGGTTGAATGGATGGGTGAAGGGACAGAAAACAACAGATGGATAAATGGATAGATGAATGCAACATTTATGCAAATCTCTCTACAAGATCTCATATTGGCTAGACATGAAAACACAGAAATCAAATTCTAATCTTTTCATGAATGCATAGGAACCTTGCAATTAAAACAATGAGATCTGCTGATTTCCTCTGAACACATGATCATAAAGGCCAACAACTATTGTACAGGATGGTCCTGATTAAGACACAACAGCAACATGTTTGGTATCAGTCTGAGGAAAAGCATTGCTTAACTAAAAAGGTTACTTATATATTAAAAAACTGATAAACATAACAAAATTTAACCTAGAAAGATATATTGCCATTTTCTTTGAAAAATAACCCAGCATTAGAAAAAAAGAACATGAGTCTGACCCTGAAGGTTTACTGTAAGGATCTTTTAAAAGCTCTCTTAAATTGCATGTTGACTGGAGCTTGACTTAACCCACTGAACTAGGGCAACATGAGTGAGAGTGTTTAATTCTGTCTAAAGCAGCAGAACTTACTGATAGAGATTTAAGGCCAGCCAATAAACATCAAATCTAGACGAAATATAGAAAACTCAATATGGGCAGCCAAACTAAACTGGCTATGCAGCAATAAATATGTATTTGTATTACTAAAGCATTGGTAATAAACTTGAAAAGGAGGCTGATAAAAGAGTTGCAGCAGCCCACCAAACTACTTTAAGACTGTAGCTGAAAGAGTGAAGAGATGAATAAATATTTTTTTTTAAACATTCTCACTGTGCAAACTTTAATTTGCATTTGGGTTGAGTCATTTTCACATACATTCCCTGGCTTGAGTCAAACTTTAGTCTTTCCTTTTCCTCCAGCTTCACACTCTTTTGTCCTGTACACAAACAAATCAATCTTCCTTTGGCCTGCTGAAGATTACTTTGGCCAGTGCGAAGCTTTTTGTGTGTGATGAATGTGTGGAGAGAAGTAGAGAATGTTGGATGACACTTGGGAATAACAGGAAATACAACAGAGTGGCATGTTTTGATGCAGAGAAGTCCCTTTGAATAGATGTGATCAGGGTGAGGAGTCTGGAAGAGAACAGCTGCAAGAAAAAAAAAGTTCTCCAAAGGGAGGAAAAAAGATTTCTGATCTGATGTGAACTCTTTTAAACCCAAACTTTTTTCACTGAAAAAATAAAAAAGCTCAAACAACATAACCCCTCTGTCTATACAGCTTACATGCAAGACAGACAAGGCCAGCAGGGACTGATTTCACAGTCTACTATGATTCCGGAGTATAAATGCTGAAAAATTGATGAAAAAGTAGCACATTCACAACTCAGTTTCTGCATTAATGGTAACATTTTTAAACCGATTGCATCAGAGTTGTGGCTACCTTGCAGTAGACAGCTGTCCTGAGCTTCAGACAAAATTTCTTCCCACAGCAATGTTACACCATGATTGTATAAGAATATTATACTGGCCAGTGAAAATGAAGGGAAAACATGTTGGATTATATAAAATATGAATAAGTGTTTAAATTTACTGAAAATAAAAAATAGAACCTTTTTCATAAATTAAGTTTCATCTTAGTGTTTTTTTTTTCCATATGATACAGTACCTTTGAAGTATGTGTACCTAATGCGTCAATGTATTTTACTTAGATTTGAATCGATGGACCAACACAAAGTAGCGCATAATTGTGAAGTAAAACAAATTCTGAAAAGTTCATACTTATTAGGCACCCTTTACGGTAGTATTCTTAAATAAAAGACCTTTGATCTAAACTGACAGGCCAGACAAGGACAGTCTTAATTTCATATAAATGACCAAGAAGCCCATAGTACCTCTGGAGGAGCTGCAGAGAGCCACAACTCACAACCAATAGCTGTGCATTCCACAAATTTGGAAAAAAGCTATTGTTCATAATAGGTAATTTTTGTAGTTTGCCACAAGCCATGTAGTGGAGACATCATGCATTTGGAAGAAGGTGCTTCGATCAGATGAGGCTGAACATTTCGGCCTCCATACCAAACAGACCTCAAACCCAACCTCAAAGTTGTGGCAGCATCATGCTGCTGGGATGCCTTTCTTTAGCATGGAGAGGAAAGCTAATTTGAAATGATGGGAAGAAGAAATCAGCTAAAAACAAGCCTATTGCTGTTATGGCCAATAACTGATATTTATTTATGTCCTATATATTTTCCTACACTTTCGACACTAAAGAAATGACCACACTGCTGACATTGCTTCTCTGCTTCACCTGTCACATGCCCCAACAAATACCACATGGCAAACCCCCTGATCCTCCAAAAAGACATACACGACAGCAACAACATTTAAATAAACATTGGTTATTAATATTGATCCAGTTTTACTTATCGGACCGATACATTAGAAAATGACTAGAATCGGCCGATGCCAATGTTAATGCCGATTATGTATATTGTGCATCCTTAGTGCAGCCTAAGTTCACCTTCCAGCAGGACAATGGCACAAAACAGCCAGAGCTACAACACCATGGTTTAGATAAAAATCCATTCTTATGTTAGAATGGTCAAAGTCAAAGCCCAATAGTCAAAGTCCAAACCTCAGTTGATCAGAGAATATGTGGCAAAACCTGAAAATTGATTTTCATAGATCCTCTCCTCTCCATTGGAGCTTGATCTTATTTGTAAAGTAGAATGGATGACATTTTCAATCTTTAGATGAGGAAAGTTGCTATACACAGATCCTAAAAGACCTGCAGCTGACCTGGAGCTCCATAAATATACAGTACATGCTTTTACTTCCACTTCAGAATTATGCTTTACTTTCTTAGGCTATCGCATAAAATCCAATAAAGAACACTGAATTTGTGGTTGTAACATGACAAAATGTAAAATAAATTAAAGGTGTATGAATACATTTGGAAAGCCAGAGAAACGTGTTTCTATTTTTATATACAGCAATTTATGATAGTTCATAAAAGCAGATTAATGTAAACTTCACAGTATAATTTTTTTCTTTTTGAAAATTTAATTAAAAACAAAAAGTTAGAACTCTGTTCACAAATTAAAATTGTGACTAGCAATTTGGTTCTCTTGTTAGAATGTCAGCAGGGAACCCAACTCTTATCTGCAGGAGAACCAAACCGAGTGGCAACCCCAGCAGAAAAGGCCCAGAGGGTCTCTCTGTACATCATACATATGTATGGCAGAGCTCTAGGCTGTCTGTGTGATGTGTGCTGTGTGGTTGCTGGGGCAACTAGGTGAGGAGCTTAGAGAAAGAGGTGACCCAAGGTCAATGTAAAAAGAGACATGTGGTGTGGGCGGAGTCGCACATGAGAAAAAAAGAGTTTCTTTTTTAATCTACTTTACCAATTCAAAACTCATCTTCCCTCATTTAGATATCATTTGCTTTTTTATCTTAGCCGTTTGCAACCCAAAGTATTGTAGATGCCACCTTCCAAGGACAGGCCTGTAACACAGGTGACCAAACTAATTTCAACCTGAAAAGACTCACAATAAGAAACAAGATGGCGATTAGAGAAGTTTATTGATAAAAGTTAATAACTTTGGCACTCGGACCCCGGAGGAAGACTTGAATGCTGAGAATGAAATGAGCTTGAATTAACGTCTTAGGCTTAGAATTAGATAGGTCTTCCCCCCTTGGGATCCGATACTGGGGACTGAGTTAAGGCCTAAGAAGGTAAGGGAGCCGGGAGAAGTATGGAACGGAGATGGTGAGAAAACACATGAAAAGTGCATTTCATTGATTTCCAATACTTGGTGATTCAGTCCATTAACTGAAAAACAATCAGTTCCCAGCAGCTCTGATTGTTTGCTCAGAGCCAAGTTTATTAATATACATTCACCTTTCCAAAAATGGAAATATTCATTTCCGAAAATGCAATTGTGATTACAACAAAGACAATTATGTAAAAATATTTCTCTCATGTGACTTGAGTGGAAATAATCTCCAACTTAATTGACCCCCATACCTCTGTTTGAGTCAAGAGAAATTAACGGTTTGCAATAAAAATAAAAAAACAGACACCGGGTTAGTTACTATAAATGCGCCAAAAGGGCAAATTGCTTGAATTCTGTCATAACAACCTAGACACAGGTGCATAAATAGACAACTTTTTAAAGTGATTATGTTGGTAACTTTGAAGAAATACAGTTCCTTATCATACATATGTCTATAGCAGAGTGCAATTTCCATAGTTTTATATAGCTATGGCATCCAGTAAAATAAAAACAAGGCATGAGTCATTCCAAGGGAAACTGTCATCATAGAAAACAATTTCCACAGCAACAACAAAATGAGATACCACTGAACACAAAATGATTAAAAGGTATATGATTGCCACAATGCAAGAAAAAAAATAATAAATGGAATTTGGAGTTTTGAACAAGTCTTCAAATTTTGTGCAGCAGCAGGCAGTGCTGCATTACTAATGCCAGCTTGGACATAAACAGGAACAAGTTGAGATTCACCTTGATTTGGTTTAGTTTCCCTCATCTTTTTGTCCATTTAGAATGTGAATGGAGAACTATACAATACACTCACACATTTCAGTAAACTGATGTCTCAAACTTCAAGGCGTTTTCTTGTTTTACCAAAATGTTTAAAATCCATGTAAATTACCACTAATCCTCTTTAGTCTACTAGTTATTAGGGCATGAAAAATACATTATTATTTGTGGTCTGATGTCACTTGCAAACTATTCTAGTACAAAACTGCCAGAAATGTCAGACCCTTAAAACAAAACATGAGCAGACCTGCACAGTGTGTTACATCATAAATGCTACCAAAATTACAAAGAGGAAGATGTTCGGTTACTTACTAACAAAGGCATGGGCCAATTAAATTTGTTTATATAAAAGTCCCTTCTCAATTTTTGGTTCAACTAATAACCGTAAGAAAGTGTTAAATAGATGTTTTTAAAGATAACAGATCAGATAAACGTCTAAATGGTGAAAACGTTGATCTTCACTTTACCTTTACCACTTAACTTTTTCAAGAATAAAACATTTTCAGTGTTTCCTTTTTGTTTAGAGGTTTTAGGTAGCAGTGGCATTAATGACTAGATTAGTTTATTCATATATAAGCAGCAGAATTAAAAAGACAAACAAAAATTAAAAGTTACAAACTACAACACACACGTTTTTGGTTATGAAGGCATACAGAGACAACAAAATAAACTAAAAAAGGCCTGATGTGGATTAAATACATATGTATAGGTTTTTCGAAAATTGTTATGCTTTCAACCTGGCAGGTGTTCCCCAGCCAGTTTAACACACGGTAGCCATATCACAAGCTGTGAATCTTGTCAACTTCTGCTTGTGGGAACAGATTTAAGACAAATGTTAGAAAGGTTAACATTTATTTTTAAGCAACTTTGAATGTAATGTTTACGACCATTTACATTGTACGTAGATTCCCACTGAAGGCATCAAAACTCTGAATGTGCACATATATAATTATGTAGCAAACAAAAAATGTGTAAAATAACTTTAAATATGTTTTATATTTTAGATTTCTTAAAGCAGCTGCCCTGTGCTGTGATGACGGAAATATTAACCCTTGGCCGTCTCTCAATGAACCTCTGGGAAGACTCTTTGGAAAACCATTCCTGGTGACAACCTCATGAAGCTCTTGGAGAGAATGCTGAGAGCAAAGCAGTAATCAAAGCAAAGCATGGTTATTTTGAAGAATCTAAAATATAAAAATGTTTAGAGATAATTCACACTTTTTGTTTCCTACATGATTCCATGTGTGTTCATTTATAGTTTAGTTGCCTTTAGTGAGAATATACAATTTAAGTAGTCATGAAAATAAAGAGCCATTAAGTGAAAAAGTGTACATAAAACGTTTGACCGGTAGTGTATAATGAACATAAAATTTTTAGATGTCTTAAGAGCACGGAATTTTCATTTTTACCTCTAATATAGATTAGCTCAGACACCAAGCATCATTTCAAACAATGGAGCAGAAGCGACATCACACTGTGTGTGAGAATCCCCACTGTAAAACTAACTAGACAAAAAAATAAAGATAGGGGTTCAAAGCTCAAAACAGAACAGCCTTCCTGTTATCCGCAGAAGTCTCCCTCTGTTTAAGTACGGTCTAAATTAACAGCACACAGGAGACCATGGAAAATAGTTTCCTTTAAAAAGCTTCTAACACATTTTGTGCTTCCTCTGGCTTCACTTTTAAACAATAAAATGAGCAAAGCTTGGGTCTTTACCCTCAGTGAGAACTTCCCCACTGCAGAGTTGTTAAATTCACTGGCTGAAAAAAACTGATTTTTGAGTTTCCAACAAGGAATTTAAAGCTGAATGGTAATTTCTGGTCATCAGCCAATTCTGCTGTGCATTTCTAATTCATTCAAGTAAAAAGTAAAATGTTCTTTACTGCTGCTAGTGTAAAGTTGCTGTTGAGTCAAGCTGCAATATCTATCAGCCACCTCAAATGCGTGGGCCTCTGCCCAGCAGTCCACCACTTAATGTGTGATTGTCTGAATGCTAATAGGAATACAAACATTAGTTTGTAATGTACTAGCTGTGTAAAATGGTTATACTTTAAGTTATGGCAGAAATTTTGGTCATGAAATTGGAAAAAAAAAATTTTAGTTCTTTAAAAAAAAACATTGATTATGATTCAAGAGTCAATTATTAGAAAAAAGTCAAATAGGGTTGGTTTCGTCAATAATTTGCTGCAATATTCAATCAACTGCTCATCTATATTGTCATCTCTTGATTTTGTGAATACACAGCTCTTCTAAAATCAGTTCTCTTTCATTTCATTGTCAAGTCTTTCATAGAGGCTGAAAAACTGCCTTTGGTAGACTTCTGAGATGGGCCAATGTATACACGCCTGTGCCAGCTCAGTTACTGGCAAGGGTAGAGAGAGAAATACTGAGCAAGATAGCTTCTCTGAGAAGGTCAGGGGGACTTAAGATAAAACATAAACGTAACAAAGCAGGAGAGGAAAAGTCAGAAGAGGAATACACACCTATAACATCACAAGTGCATCTGTTACCGCTTTCATGCAAGCAGCTAAAACCTGCCGACTAGAAATACACATTTGTTGCCAGGCAACAGTCGTGACATCAGCAACCTTCATCCTCGGCCCTCTCCACCCCCTTCCAATGGCACTTGGGTCTTAAAATAGCGCACATATTATCATCAAGATTCAAACCAGCAGACACTTTCTCATATGCACAGAAAGGTAAGTGAGCCAAGCAGCCACTGGCATCAGGTGGGTCAAAAATAAGCACATGTTACGGGTCTATGGGAGGTGGCGAAAGGTTAAACTCGTGACACATTAAATGGCATGGGGGGAGAAAGCATATAAACACAATTAGGCTAAGTAGGATGAAATGAAAAGATAAGCACTATCTAAGGTGATGAATTAGGATGAATCAGCTTGAGATGACAAAGACTGAGGCATGACTGAGTCCACTGTACATGGAAATAGACTAAACAGTCACTTCTGCTCTGGATTAGAAAACTAATCTTCACTGCTCTAGGTGTATTAGACTGAAGAGTACAATTTGTCAAATTAGTCATTTCCACACAGTGCACAGTTGATTTGGTTTCTACAAAGAGGTAGAATCAGCTGTCACAGATACTGAACCAGATAAGGCATGATTAAAGCAGTGGCAGCAAAACACTTTGATAAATAAGGAATTCTATGGTAATCAAACAAGAACTTTAGAATGATGAATACATTCCAAAGTCTTGAGAAAGGGCTCGTCTGAAGATATTTAAGCCCAGCATATAGCTTTCTGTTTGATTTTAACTCATCCTGTCCACTTGAAGTTAACAGTCCCAGATCAAAATTACGCTAAAGTCTTTTATTTTGCATTTATTATCATTTTTAATAGTCATACTGTGTTCTTTTGAATGATAGGCTGTGCTCACCTTGCATTTTGGATGTTGGAGCTGCCAGAATATAGAGCTCATTTAATTTTAGTAGAACTATATCCATTTTAAACAGATTTTATAGCAAATATTTATTGCTAGATTGAATTACTTAAAAAGGAAATAATGCATTTCGGCCTAACATTCTGCAAGGCATGCCAATGCCTCTTAAATAAAGTTACTTTAAATCATTGGTTGTTAAAGGAGGTATGGGTATGAAACGTCCCCAAAGCAAGTACAAACTGATGCATGCTCGGTACAAAATGTTCCATTAAAGACAGCTTATTTTATTACTTGGAAAAATGGGGGATATAAAAAGAAAAGCTAACAAAAGCACAGAAAAATCAAAGAACTTTTATTCCAAGAACCCATTTCTGTGTACTCTGTGAATCTTAGTCACCAATAACCACAAAAAAAGGTTCACAATACACTGTTTTTCCCTACTTTGGTGTATTTGTGTGTATCTAACCTTGTCTATGATCACATGAAAATTGCATGCTTATATCATTACATACAGCCATTTTTAATAAATTTGAACATGCGTTCCGATGAGGCTCGTTTTTGTCAGATTAAAAGTATATTTTTAAAATAAAATCTTCAAGCAGGTACTAAACATATGTTTCATTAAGTCCACATTTCAGAATCAATTATTTTTATTGGTCCGATGTTATATTCTAATCCTAAATGTCATGTTTTCATTCGCTGTGAGCAGAAACCATCATCATCAACAGAAATAAAAGGCATAAAAACATCAGTCTGTGTGTAATTCATTTATATAACATGTTTAACTTACTGATTTGAGTTACTGAAATAAATTAACATTTAATATTCCAATTTATTGATTATGACTGCGTGTTATAGCTACTGCTCTTGTTACTAAGAATATCTAGCAACTTTTGCCCAAGTTTGTACATATTGGGACAATTAATTGTATAACACACATGATTTAAAATGAACATAAAAATCAATTCTCTGCTTAAGATCCAAATGTTGAAATCATCACCTTGGTGTTACAATACCATGCAATAAATAAGCCAGGAATGGAGTCCTGCAGTGTGTAAACCTTTGTGGTCATTGTTGTTTAAATAGGACATCTAAACTGAAAAGCTTCAACCCCTGAAACCAGTACAGTATTCTCAATGACAATACTATGATATGGTTTGAAGCCAGAACTCAATGGAATATGCAATGCAACTCTGAAAGAGGTCAGAGCAGTTCATCCCTAAACATCTGCACAAAAAGTATGTAATATTTTAAAGGGTTATTTAAATAATGCTTAATACTTGAAAACTAACTATTTCACAGATAATATCTGCTTTTTTACCCTTCATATTTAAGGTCAAACAGGGTCTGAGACAGAAAGAGTAAGAGACCGCAAGCAGCCCGTTCTACCATGAAAAAGTGGTGAACACATTTGGATTCCAGCGCTGGCTGCAAGCTGCCAGTTACAGAGTTTGGCCAAGGGTGAACAATAATATTGGATTTACACATCTAGGCCGAAATCAAAAGGGCGCCTAAGGTTTTTCTCTGAACTATAAATCATCTGATTCGAATGGCCACAAATGTGACAGGATTTTGTTTTAGGAGTGTTTGTGAAAGAGCAGAACAGAAGAACCATGTTATAAACACTTCAGCATTTAATAGAATGAAATGTTATTTTAAAGATAAACTTCAGGAAGAAAAATGAGAGCTTTTATCCAGTTAAACATTTACAGGTTTGGTTAGGTATTGATACAGTCATATGTAACTTCAGTCAGATGCAACATAAAGTTTAAGGAATGGTTATAGTGTAATAGGGTTTGTAAATAGAGCAGACATATAAATCACAAAGCATTAAAACAAAATAAAGCCATAAATCTCTGTCTAGCTGTGCTCTGCTAGCTACAACTGCTGACAAACTGCTGAATGAACAGTAAATAAATGAAATATCTTATGCAACAGAGAAACTGTTAACTTCAACCAAACCAACAGGAAACCCAGTATGATTTGCCATAACTTTCACAATACTGCAATATGGCTTACACAGTGCATCCTATATATGATTGATTGGAGCTTATAAGCACTGAGTAGTTTACTACAAACACTCAGATTTACTTCAACTTAAGCTACCTACCAAACTACGGTCGAATGTTCTCACTAAAAGTCAAACTACCTATTGATTAAAAGGGACATAATATAAACTCCACCTTTTTAGCTCTTAAATACATTTTGTTGTGTACTTGGAGTCTATATGAGTGCAGAAAAGTTGAATTTAGTCTCCAGGTGCTGCGTAGATGTCTCTTTATTCTGTTAGGGTCATATTTTTCAGCCCGTTCAGTTTTCTCTCTTTTTTTTTTGAACTGCTACGCCACAGTCATGGACGTCCGGCCAACCAAGTTGGTGTATCCACCTTTTTCTCGCTGTGATTTTGCAGTCCAAGCTCAAGTATGCCGAAGCTGCAATTGGATAAGACTAAATGCTCGGTTGTTGTGTGTATTAACCACCACAATTCATTACACCATCCCCCAGCGTCAGAACCTCTTCAAAGTGCCTGGTAAAATTTAATTTTTTATGGAAATGTTCCCACAAAGTAAGTAAAGTAAGGAAATTCTTCTTTGTTTGCACGAAGCACAAGGACAAGTGGCTTCAGCAACCACGGCCAATATCATGAGGAATTTGCCGAAAGGCTTCATTTGATTATGGAATCGACAGACACAGCAAAGCAGTAAGCTGCAAATAACGCTAAAATGACAACAAACTATTTTAGACATGAATTTATTGTATGATGATATGACGTCCTGGCCATTGTTCTGATAGCAGTCGCATCGGGCCTTCTGCTAATGTTAGTGCTGTGTGCTGCTTTTAGGTCCTTAAGGACAGAACCATACTGCGTGTTTTAAATAGTATTAATACATAAACAGTTCTGCACTGTTTTTGTCTCATCTCTGCAGCATTAGATAATTGTATCTCTGTTATCAAACTACAAAAATGGCCGAACAAGGTGGAGTGGAACACTCTTCGACCTGGAGGGGGGTAGGGTATGAAGTGCCTCAGAACAGAGATAAAAGATGAGCCTATGGAGCTACAATAACAAGAAATTCAGACAAAAGCATTGCAGTTCCACTTCATATAGACCACAACTGGATGATTTAAGTGTGAAAATGAAGGATTTAAAAGCATGATAAGTCCTCTTTAAGCGAATAATTGGTTTACTAATGCAGCACCAAAGGGTTCCTGATTAAAAAAAAGTCACAACTAACTGGTAGGAAGACTTAAGATGTATAAAAAAAATAAAAAGAGGTCAAGGTCAATTAGAGAAAATGTAAAAAATAAACTATTGTATAAAACTTATGTGCAATAAAACTAATTTAATACACTAAATAAAAACACCTATCCTTTTTTTCCTCTGTCTGATGTTAAATCAGGCTAAGTATTTCTTGTTTAGGTCCCATGCAAATACAGGATGCAACTTCTATTAAACTCCAAGTTATGGTAATGTTGCCAAATGCATACCGGAGAGATCCTCTGTCTAGTGAACTTCTCCCACCATTTTGACAGACAGATGTCTGTTGTGTTCCAGAAACTGTATGATCATTGCACTTGTGACACCACAGCTTGTTGAAGAAGTCGCAGGTCTTTAAAAATCTAAATGTTTTCTTACCGTTTGTCTCTCTGCATCTTTATCGATTTTTGTCTAAATTGGCCCCTTCTTAAACAGTTCTTACCTTGGTACTCAGTAGTGTTTTACATCAAATGCGCTATGAAATTGAAAAGAATAATGAGCTCTTGTTCTAAGATGTTGCTATCAAAGATTCAACCTTTAAGGCACATACAAAAACAAGACAGGGCTCCAAGTCTATGGTTGTTGCTTTAATGCACTGATTGTAACCTCAACAATTGATCAATTTGATGAATCACATTTCTGTATTATTCCAATACTGAGCTCTACACAATCCAATAGATCCTGGACAGACTAATTGGTCAAGTGGGATAATCTGTACCCAGATGTGAGGAGTATTGCAAGTACAAGCACTCAAGGTCAATAGCTTTCAAACAATCCAACAACAGCACCTATTCCATATTTAACACAGATATGTCATCTCGCCCATCATTGATCCTCTATTTGCACCACCACGTTATTTCATCCAATTGTGCTCATATTCACATTTATCACAGCTCTGCATGCGAGGATGAAAGCAATCAAACTGTGGGACGTAGGGAGGTTTGACATTAGTATGCTCACTGCATTTAAAAATCCATTCCATGACAAACCACTTTTCAAATTCAAGAATCAATAATAAAGATGGCCTTAGAAACAAAAACTGAAGCTGCAGTATTATCTGACCATCATGCAGAACTGCACGACTCTGCAGAGTTATACCATTTGCTGCCACTGAACAGAGATGCTGGGCATGACAGAGGTAGCTGTTAAAAGATGAACTCTCAAGTATTCAAGTATGACATTTATTAAAACTGCAATGATACAGTCCAGCACTAAAATATTGGCTATATAATTTAAATTTTGACCAGCAATCCAGATGAAAGCCAGTCCCCCACCATGGCATTATAACCTTAACATATCTTCAACATTTCAGGGTGAAAAATCCATAAAATGACTTAAGCTAAGATTTATTATTGGATTTTTTTTTTCTTCTGATCTCTGTGAGTCAATTAGGCTTCCACCAGGCAAATGTAACTACAACAGCTCAAACGTATCCAACACAATAATGCCTCAATCTGAATTCCAGTCCATTAACTTCTTTTTCTTCCTTATTTTCTTCCTTTCATATTTGTTGACCGACTATGTTCAGTCTTGAGTAATACCCAGAGAAGCCTAAACTCCAAAAGGAGACAGACATACTCTAATTTCTGTCCGAGGAAACTTAATGTCTTCCTACCTGTCTGCCACCAGTGATCCAGAACTGGAACCCCAAAGCCCTTCTTTGCCCATTCCAGTGTCTCAACATCACATCGCTCTCCTGCCACGAATAATGTCCGTAACCTAAAAGGACACATTCATCAGTAAGTAGCATCATTAATAGATCCACGCTCTGCCATGTGTAACATTTGTGATATGAAAACTTGATCACAATGAGTTAGAGAAATCTTTACAACCTCTCAATTATTTTAAATGTGACTTCATCATCTAACTGTCTTTTAGGATGATGTTGAGCAGATTTTCCCAGATGAGTTCCTGAAGCCTCCTATCATCTTCAATTTGATTTAAGACCTCTGTTGGCCAAGATAATTAGTCTCACCCAAAAGTATTTCCCCACATTACAGAAACTTTCATTTGCACCTTATTTCTTATTGCTCAAAGCACGTTTGACCTTTATATATTACAGTTGAAGATGTGGCATTTTGTCACTTCAAATAAGCCTTTCATATACAGTGGAAACCAGGTGTTTACACAAAGTAAATGTATTTTTTTCTTCTCACTGACAATAAATCTGAAATTTTTTTAGATAGATTTATTTTATTGCTTTTTTCAGTCAGAAGTTTACAAATTTTTCCGTGGAACTTTGTAGACTTTGTTTTAAAATGTATAACATTTTGGGTCTCCATAAGTTTCTCACCATTATTTGCTGGAATTGTGGTGGGCAGGCTTGCTCATAAACAACGTTTCCTATAATTTTTGATGGGAATTGACATCAGAGATTTGTTGTGGCCACTTAAAACACTGACCTTGTTGTCTTAAAGCCCTTCTGGTAACTGGCCTTATGCTAAAGATCACTGTACATTTGTAAGACCCAACTGTGCTGAAGCTTCAACTTCTTTGTTGATGTATTAAGATGTTGCTCCAATATTTCCACATAATGTTTTGTCAGAAAAAAAAGTGAACCCATCCCTCCTGAAGGAAGCCACTGAGACATGATGAGACCAGCCTTGTACTTTTATTATTGTGGTGTCAATTTTAGTTCCATCATATCACAGGACATATCCCCAAAAGTTAAGGTATTTGTCCCAGAGTTCATTTGTAAACTAATCTGGCTTTTGTATTCCTTTTGAATCAATGGCTTCTTCCTGTTGTCAGTTCAGGACTCAGTTCACTTCAGTTTACTGCGAACAATGATACTCCCACCTGCCTCAGCCAGAATCTTCTTAATGACTTTTGCTTTTGCTCTAGGGTTGATGCACAAATTGCACACCAAAACGTGTCTGGGTCACAGAACATATATCCTTCCAGAATGGTACGATGGATGGAATTTCCCATGATGTTTATACTTTCAGATAAAAGTTTGAAACGAGGAACAGGGTCCCTTCAGGGATCTGGAAATTCTACCCAAGAATGAACCTGACTTGTGGCGGTCCACAACTCTATATATTGTTGAATTCTTTAGATTTTTTCTATAATGTCACACAAGGAAGCTGCATATTTAGGTTGTTGCCTTAAAATACATGCTCAGGCATTCCTCAATTTAGCTCAGATGTTAATGAATCCATTAGAAGCGTACAAGGCCATGATATCATCATCTGGGCTTTCCCAAATTGTTTAAAAAGGCACAATAATTTATGTAAATTTAGAAATTTGAATTAAGTGATGAATTGCCATTATTCCTGCATTTAGCAAACAAATAAATGTGCTAAGCCTGACCTAAAACATAAAACATCAAGTCTGCTTTAAAGTCAGACAGTGAGAAGTTTGTCCTCCTAAATCATTCTTCTTTTATCTCAGTATTCATGTAATCCCAAAAAAAAGGCCAACAGACTCCACAATGACATTAAAATGTTGGCTCTGGCCAGTCTCTTATTTTCCAAGGATTTAAGATGGTTGTGCTTAATGAGAATGTACTCCTAAAGAAAGTAACTTAATTGTAACCGGCCCAGTTTCCCTTTGGCGTAATATCTAAAGAAATATCCCACTTATTTACTTACATTTCTTTTAAGAAAGCTGATCAAAATTGGTTTAAAGTAAATTTCAAATCTTAAAAAAAAAAAACTACAGCAGCATCTTCCAACAAATCTCTTAGGGGATCAGTTTGGAAAAAATAAGCCTGTTTTTTGGCATGAAGTCACATTAACACCCAAATGCAGCATTTTCCCAGTGTAAAACCACATATCGCAACAGGGAAAACATTGTACGGCATTAGCAGCGCCTTTAATTCAATCGTTTAGGCACTTTTGCCTAAACACCTTAACTGCATGAAATGAAGCTTTTCCCCAAGTAATCTGCATATTTTTAGATATAAAAAAAAAAAAAAAATCACATTTGCACATTTACCAAATGAAAACCTTCTAGGTGAGGATTGGGCCATCTGAAAAGGTAAAAATATGTCATTCCGCAGCCTCAAAATTACAACCCAAGTTCGGCTTTAAAATCACACAACATTCTATGTATCTTGAAAGTGCAAATTTTCGGCGTTGATGCTTACTTTTACCTTTTACCAGCAAAACCTATCAATGCTTAAACTTCTTAAATTCAGAAAAGGACTGGTAAAAAGGTAAATAAGTTAAGATTTTAATTTAACCTAAAAAACAAAAACTAACTTGAGTGAAAATGTCGTTCATATGAGGAGCTGTTTGTTGATGCTGACCCGAAATTTTACTGTAGATTACTGTGACTTATTACTAACATGCCTAAGCAAAGCCTCATTGGATCATCCGCAGGTTGTAAAGAAAGCTGCTGCCAGACCTCTGGCCAAATCTAACTTTTCTCATGTTCCTCGCTACTCATCCAGCTCCACTGAATCATCATACACTCCACAGTACACTTCAAGATCTTAGTTTTCACGAATAGGGCTTTGGATGATCAAGCATCTCCGCACATCTCAGAATGTTTAATTTATTTGTCCCTAGCAGGTTCCTTGGTCATGTGACCAAGGCCTGCTGGTTGTTTTTATTTTAGTCTTGAAAAATGCTATATAGTACTTTTCAGTAAGTAAGTAAAACTTACTTACTGAAAAGGTTAAGCAAAACAGAAAAAAGAAAATGAAGCCTAGGGTTTAACTGTGATACAGCAGTGTGACTGAATGACCGTAAGTTCTCTCTAATGTTGGCTTTGTTACCACAGCTTGGACTAGTTCATTGCTTGACAAAATGTACCAAATTAAACCAGTACCAACTATTTGGGCCAATGCAAAAGTAATACTTATAATAATATAATAAAAACCTAATACTTGGCGTAACAGAGAAAGCAAGCTGTAATTTATCATCCACAAATTTCTGGCTTAGGCTTAATTACACTTCTTCAGTAATATTTTGACCAAATGATGATTCTAACATTTAATAAAAGATTGCATTAAACTTAATGAGCAGTGTAAAATCATTTACCTACAGGAATTAAGATGCAACTCCTAAAGTATCTTAATAAATGTTGAAGAGCAGAGCGATGCGTTATGTTCCGGCCAAAGAGCATTACATATCCTCTACGCTTCATGTCATTCAAGGATGACAGGCATTTTTTCTGGTGTTCAGATCATCAATAGAAATTAAAGTACATGGAGTCAAGTGCCCCCTCTGACCCAAAGTCAATATAATCCCCTTTAGTCTGCTTCAAAATCTGTGCTATGATTATAGAAAGAGCAATTAAGCAGACCTATGGTCTCCAATTTAAATCACTTTGCAACTGGAAACGATGCAGCATTTCCCTTCTTATTCACAACTTTGTCACATAAAATACTATTAAATGACACCGAATATGATGGTTTTGACAAGACAAGACGTAAAAAAAAAATAAATAAATATGAGGGCAGGAGTCTTTCTGTGGTATGAATAACTTTGTTAAGCACCGAATAGTCAAGTTCAGTCTTGCCGACAACCAAAGGGTTTTTATTCTATAATTCACTTTTTTTTTTTACAAAGAAATTGCAGACTGGAGACTAAAGTGAGTCAGTGTCTACAGCATAAAGACACTGGAGTCCAACTTAACCTCCCAAATGCAAAAAGACTAACTCCTCCCTATTTAGCTACTGCTGCACCAGAACGACAATAATAGGAGAACATGAATAAAATATTCAGAAATACAAATAATTGAAAGGTCACAAAAACTTGATGGGGAAACTGTTAAGAGTAGAAAATGCTGCTCAAAAGCAAACAAATTAAACATACTATGCTGGCTATAAACAAAATCTATATTTTGATGAGTTTACATAAAAACAGCTATTTTGTTCGTTGGTTTCTTCATAATCAGTCAGTTTTCTTTTGAAATACTGCTAAAAGCTTGTCTGCTCAGCCTATATTTTTGGATAACTAAATAGCTGCCACCTCTGACATGTTAACGAGGGATGCAGCTTATTCACATTAAAAAGGCTCACTACAGCTGAACAGGCTCAAAAGGAATCCTCGGTCCCTGTCAATAAACTGAAAAAAGAACAAGTGAGCTGCATCAATTCATGGTTTAAACTCTCTAGCATGAAATTATGTTTGGTAATAAAGCTAAAAGCTTTTCTGAAAGGTTTTACAACTTTCATCACTATATTTTTTTACTACAAACAGAAGCTCATAGTTTTAGATATGTGGATACATTAGAAGATATTCTCACAAACATTAACCTCCTTCCCCTTGTAGCAAACTGGGCAGTTACCAAAGAAAAGAAACCAACATTTCTTTCCTGTTTCAGTAAAACTGACAAATTCTAGTAATACATTGACCATCAAAATTGAAATTTAACAGATCACACTGCAGGAAAATCATGCTTTTATAGTGCCGCCTCTATGTCACAATGAGATGTATTGTGCAGAGCCAAATAAAAACACAGTAATCTTTCACAAGCAACATAGATTAAAAAAAAACTATTGCTTAATTGACTTTCAGCATGGGGTCAAAACTGAAAGGAAGCACAAAATAATCTGTTTGCCAGACCCCAGTGGATTCAAGACAGAGGATCCAACAGAGACTGCTACATATAGTGAATGAGTCACTGATGCCAAACGTCGCCAAAGATTCAGAATTGCTTTATGATTGTGTTTTAAGAGGCTGCTGAGACTGCTGAACCAGAGCGAAAAGTGATAAACTGACAATCCAACCCTCAGGTCCAAGTTTGTGGTCCGCAACAAACATTTAACAAACGTGATCATCTCGGTATCTGAATCACTGGACAAAATCATTAAAATGAAAATAAAAAGTGTATTTTATTCCATGCTAAAGATAGCCTCACATGAATTAGGGGCTGTGAAGCTGTCATCACACTGTTTATCTTATTATGCATGTTTAGACTTAAAAACATGTTTTTCATGGGTCTAAACATAAAAAAATGAAGCACATATTGTTAAAGTCCTGTCACATGTAACAAATGTGTTGCCTATGATGAGCCTCCACAACAAACTGTGTGCATGTATTAGCAAAGGTTGTAAAATCTACACTGTTGTTCAGATTTGACAACCTTCCTGCATCAGGACTTGGCGAGTCCCATTAGCCATGATGTAGCCATCTTGTTTGCATCTTTTTCTGTGCTTAATGATCACCTGAACATCTGACGATGAAGGTTTGATGCTCTGCACAAATTGATGTCCCAAGTGGTTAAATAATTATTAGCTGAATTAATCAAAGAGAGGTGTTGCCTACTCTGCTGTTGGAGACTCTTCAAACATTCAGCATACTGGGACATGCAACATCTGAGTAACAATTATTTTATTTTTTTTAGTAGTGGTACCCAGCTGTTTCCAATTTTCTCATGCAAGAGTTTTGTTTTTACATATTTAACATCAAACTGCTTGTGCTACAGATAATGTGTTATTTATTTAAACCATTTATCGTCATATCTTCTGCCATTGAAACACAAAGCAGATATGCATTTAGGTGATTGGAGTAGAAGATTTAACCAAGAAGGCAAGACTGAGCTGCCGTTTGCAAGCCATCCTGAGGAACACCCGAGTGAGTCAAGTGGAGGTCAAAGAAGATTGAGGTGGGAAATAAAAGCAGTTCACAGATGGCAAGAGACTAACAAGAGGCTGTACAGATAACACTGAGCAGTCATGAAGGTCACCAAGTTTAGAGACTCTAAAACAAATCTGGATCTTAGGAATGAACACTCTGAAATATCTCTAAAGTTAAAAACAAAGAGAAAAAAAGGTTAATTTGTGTTTTAGACTGTGCACCAGTGATTAACACTGATAAGGGCATACCAGTGTAGATCAGTGTTACAGGTCGATGAATGCAATAATCTCTAGGTAGACCTGGTGTTAAGTGTCAGCAAAGACGAGATTCCAGCAGAACCTGACAGTCTGAAGAACTGGCTTTCTGACTGGCATGTAGTTTGTTGTGATACTAAATGTCAATTTATCTATAGCATGAAACCAAGTTGAAGCAAAGTTCTGCAAGATAACAAACACACCAATAAAGCTAAACAAACAAAAAAAAAAATCACTAAATTAATCTTTAAGAAAGGAAAAAGTGATACAAAAACAAAATTGAAAACATTAAAAGTAAAAAAAAAAAAAAACAGGCAGCATATCAGGCCAATATCAGGGAGTCAACCTCCACTAGAAATGAACACAAAGAAAAAAAACATTTGTTTTTAGCAGTTTGAGTTTTTTTGTTTTTATTCTGAGCCCTACGGTATCTGAATTGGTAAGACAATCCAAGCAATGTGTCAACACATTGCAAGGGCGTGATTACCTGTATTTTGTGTTTGGTTTGTGGGTCATATAAGACCCTGTCTCACAATTGTAATAAAGCTATAATGTGCCTTCAAACCCCTGTAAATAATTGAGCAGCAGCATTAAACACCAGCCGGGGGAAAAAAGAAACAACAAAAACAGAGGAACAACTTATCTAAACCTACGCACAAGGAATTGCACAAATCCAAATATGCAGGAATATTTTTTTTTTTCCCCCCGCAATCTCAGGGAAGGAAAGATGTTCATGGGTTCACGTCCAGTGTGCTATAGGATTGATTTTAAAATGTTGTTCGTTTTTAAATCTCTTAATGGAATGGCTGGAACAGCTATCCAAGCACATCAGATCAGCCTCCACCCTTGGGTGTTTTAAATCTTTTTAAAAGACATTATATCTCCTTGGGTTTTGAGCATGACTCTCACAATGTATCTATGCATTTATTAACTTTTTTATTTTGGTAGAAATTCTGTATTTTACTCTTAATTCAGTTGACCATTATTTTATTGTTTTGCATTTTGCTAATTAATATATTTATTATCATCAAACTCTGTCATCACTGTTTATTAATGACCTGCTGACTTGTTCAGCAAGTTGGTCAGCTTTGGTTATTTTTAAAGTGCTCTATAAATAAACTTCAACTTGATAAATGTGTTTATAGATCCTCTACATAGTAATGAAAACAGATATTGTGTTTGTTGGGTTGGCCAGAGCCAACAGGATGAGGCCAAAGGTAGACCCTTGAAGAACTCTACATGAAAGCTGGACCCAAAGAAAACATTTCACCTAGACAGTGAAAAGTCCACGTTTCATCCATTTAACACCTCCTCATTTACACATAGCTTCCAAATCATGAAATAAAACCTCTCTTCATCTGGTTGATTATTACATGATGCAATGATTTACCTGGTCAAAGGGTATTTTCTCCCAACTGTAGCGCTGGGGTCTTGCTGCCGAATGGCCCGGATTGCAGTGGGTGCTGTAAACATGGAAGAAGCTCCGTGTTCAGACAGGACCCGGAAGAACGCTCCAGGATCTGGTGTGCCGACTGGTTTTCCCTATGATCAGATCATGTAGGAACATAAAGTAAATGCGTCTCTTTCCAACCCGAAATACCAACAAGTTCTAATATAGCACATAAACGTATACAGTACCTTCCTAAGGTAAAATACCATGCAGATAATATTAAAGCTCAGATTTGTTAAAGCAATATTTCTACATAGTGAACGCAACAAACTAAAACCAAGAGTAAACAAGCTGCTAGCAGTGCCGAAGGCTGTGTTTGATCCAGACTGGTCAGAAATCCATGGATCAGAAAACATTTTTAAACATAATGGAGCCATCTGTTAATGAAAAAAAAAACATACAGGATACCTACAAGCCATTAGCACACATCTGCTATTAAATCTGAATAAGCATTTTAATACTGAGGGAAGGTTTTCATACACAGAGGCTTTGGGTAGAAGTAAAATTACAAAACAAAAAAAACATTTTCTACAAATAAAGATTTTAAAAACGTGGTGGGCATTTCCATTCTTCCCCTCCTACTCTGACATCTCTATTTAAGATTCAGTGCAACCAACTACCTTTCCAAGCCACCCAATTAGTAAATAGAGTCCAGCTCTCTGTTAAGCATCTTACTATAATAGTGCTGTTTGGTGAAAGTCTCAGGTTTGCTAGAGACCATTAGTTAAACAGCATCATGAAGGCCAAGAAACAGTAAACGAGTCAGGAAGAAAGTTGGAGAGGCTTAAAGCAGGGCTAGGTAATAAAATAATCTCATCTTTTGAACATTTGGACTGAACGAATAGAAAGAGTATGGCACAACTGCAATCCTACCTAAACATGACCATAAATAAACATGTTGGCCAAACATGCAAAATGGCAATATCTGGTGAGAAAACTAACACACCATCCCAAAAAGAATCATGGCGGTGGCAGTGTTACAATGTGAGAATACAGAAATGCTGGCTAAGCGATGATGGGAAAGGGAATGGAGCCAAATACAGGTCAATCTTAAAAGAAAAACCTGTTAAGAGACTGCAAAAGACTTGAGACTGGGGCGAAGGTTCACCTTACAGGAGGACAACAACCCCAACGACACAACCAGAGCTACAAAAGAAAGGTTTAGTTCAAAGCATTGTCGTGTGTTTAAACGGCCCAGTCAAAGTCCAGACCTAATCCAAATTGATTTCTCAAAGAAGGGCTAAAATAAAGTCACTAGATGTAGAGACATACCTCAAAAGACTTGCAGTGAATGATTGTACAAAGTACTGACTCAAGCCTCGAGAGATTTCAGTGGCAACAAACTACCCTTTGGCTTTCATAATTTCGTTTAAGGTGCTGCAGTTCTTATTTTAAAACACTTATATGGTGCTCCTGGTAAATCTGTGTGCATTTAAAAACTGGTAGCAGAAGAAAAACGATCAATCCCGAATACAACTAACTACGAAGTTTGGTAAATGTCACCTTTTAGCAATTTTTTACAACTCTATCAAACATTTTTTTATTTTTAATCCCTATGTTTATATTCAACCAAGCATGTGCCTATAAAAATGATTGTCCTTTTAGAGTTTACCTTGCCCATTTTCCTTTTGGAGAGCATTACAAATATTGGGATGTGCACGACAGGCCGTAACAACAGGACATGCCCCCAATCAGAGTGCACGCGTGTGCACTTCTTTCTAGAAGGTGCACACGGCTCCAGAAATCTTAGTTTAAAAAAAAAAAAAAAAAAAAACTTCTGCATGTTTGCCACATAAAATCCCAAAATAAATCAAGTTTGTTGATACAAAGTAACAAAATGTAAAAGAGGTTGACTTGTGTGCAAACTTTCAAACAAGGCACTGTATATAAAGCTGTGTAATGTAAACAGTTGTGTTTGTCAGAGTGCAACAAAGAATTATCAAGTGACTGTAGGAGGCTGAACTTTTTAAACAAAGACCAATTTTAAAAAAATCTGTCTTATTGGAGGGAGGCTGGTTAATGAGCTGCAAAATGAGGCTGCTTCCCTCAGGTCAGAGAAAAACCAAAGAGGGAATCCATTCAGAAATAAAAACAAGAAAGAAACTGAATAATCAGCAAATGTTTTCCTCCCAGACGTCTACACATTAAAACCGACTAGATTGTATAGAACTAAAAGATGAGCCAAATTAATAAGCAAAAATATCAATCTCAAGTTAAAACACATAGATCAAGAAAGTCCTTTGTAGCTTGAAGAGTGTCATTTTTAACTAGATGAAATGTTATCTTAAGGCTAGGATGGTAAAGCATGACTCACACATAGGTATCGCACTGCTAGACTGAAGAAAGAAAACCAGTGAATAAAGGAGGAGAGTGGATCAAACAGAGTGAAACAATTTGCCTAATGCCTCGTAAACTTTAATATTTTGTGATGCAACCAACAACTTCAAACATTTTGGGGGATTTTCTGTGTCCAACCACCAGAAGGAAGCGCATAACTGAAGTGGAAGGAAAAGGATACAGATGCTTTCACTGCATTTACAGCAGAAGGCCAGTTTGGGGTATGTCTATATATTCTGCATCTACAGACTGAAATGTGAGCCCCCTGTTTTTTGCCAAA
Source organism: Crenichthys baileyi (assembly GCA_036173005.1). Taxonomy (NCBI): domain Eukaryota; kingdom Metazoa; phylum Chordata; class Actinopteri; order Cyprinodontiformes; family Goodeidae; genus Crenichthys; species Crenichthys baileyi. The sequence continues at coordinate 807,844 of JAHHUM010002019.1, read as the reverse complement.
TGGCTTAAGCTTCATCAAATTGGACTGAAAACAGCTGGAATGGAAATCTCCGCCCAGTCTAAAATGCTTTGCAGCATTGAAAAGTCCTGCCCCTTTTAGCCTACCATAGCTGATGAGCTATCCTGTCCCTCCTAAAGAAAAGCATCTCCACAGCTTCATGCTTCCACCTCCATTAGGCAGTTTCCAAAGCATTGCAACCTTGATTTTATGTAACGGTATTAGAATAAGAGGGGTGGCTTGAATACATTTTTTTAGGTGTAACAAACATTTGAAAATCATGTATAAATCATGTTTTTCTTCCACTTCACAACTATGCACTAGACTCTTCTGCATTCTAAACGTACAGTACAGACCAAAAGTTTGGACACACCTTCTCATTCAAAGAGTTGTCCTTATTTTCATGACTATGAATATTGTAGCTTCACACTGAAGGCATCAAAACTATGAATTGACACATGTGGAATTATTTACTGAACAAAAAAGTGTGAAACAACTGAAAATATGTCTTTGTCTTTGAATGAGGGGTGTCCGAACTTTTGGTCTGTATTGTATCTAAATGCTGCTTTTGTAGGTTTGCGTTTTGTGAAGCCCAGACTTATTTTATCTGGTTTGCACCATTTCTGTAGTCTATTTAGATAACTGTCTTGTTCTTAAAAGGACATACCTCATATAGAATGGTGCTGTTACCATGGAGTAAAGGACCATAGCAGATGTAGGAATGGCCAACCACCCAGCCCAGATCAGACGCAGCCCACCAAACCTGCATCAAATAAATATATGTATGCAATATCATACATCACAGAACAAGAGCTACATTATCACTCTGTAAATTGCATCGAAATGGAGAAAAATGCATTAAGGCTATTGAAGCTTTAAGGCACTGAAAATCTAAACAATAAATGTAGCTGAAAATACAACATTAAATGCCATTATGTATCCACTGTCATCAAATCATCTCTGAAGTGAAAATTCATCACTTTGCTGATTGCTTACTTCTTCTTTCCCATAAGAATAGCAATAACTCAGAAGAGAACACTTTATCAACTTACATCTCCAGGATTGAGTCCATAAATATTTGACATGGTCCATTTCAGCATAACAGCATAGCCTGCAGTGTCTCTCACAATGCCCTGGGTAATGAGATAAGAAAGACATTAAAACGTTGACAGGTATTTCACAAAGCCAAGAAGCAGGGTTCTATCAGTTAAAACACAGATGCTCAGCCATGCAGTGTTGCATGGGATTGTATATTGTCATGTCTATTGCCATTTTAGTATATTGCCATTTTAGTCAATGGCACTATGAACATGTTGCAGCAAACAGGAAAAAAATTACCAATTTCAGCTCAATTCAGGAAAAGCCCAAGAGATTCCTTTTATTACCTTTTAGTGAAAGATAAATTATGCTATTTGCAGGATGTCAGTGATTTATCATTTGAAACACCTCCTGCTGCAGTGGAGAAGTTCTGTCTTATTTATGTCACATTGATGGAGTTTATAATAGTTGTAGATTGTTTCATAGTGTTGAAGAACGGATTAGTCAAACACAGGTTATATAATTAACCATTTAGGATAAACTCAAACAGTAAATCTCCTAACTTTTCTGAATTAACACTGTGTTATGCAAGATCCGTTGCCAATAAGTAACCTAAAAGAATAAGTAATGACCAAACAGTCATTTATGCCATTAGTAGTGATGTAGCTCTAAATGGTTGCTAAAAGAGGCCCATGAATTTATCCTTCAGATCATAGAATGACAACTGAGGTTCTTTTGCTCTTCTTGAACATTCTCACACAGTTTTGCAGATAAACAGTTTTTCAAATAAAAAGGGAAAAGCTTGCTGGTGTAGGCTTTTTTATTTAATGTGTCCCATCTGAAAACTCTCTAAAAAACCTAAACTAAACATTCATGTATGCACTGCAACACATTACAGTATACTGTTATATAACTGCTGTGTTTGCAAATACGAACAAGCTTAACACCACGCAACCATGTGGTAAAATCCTCAGGTACAGAAATCAGAAAATTGTTGATTTCCATTGCAACTGCTGCAACGTCACACAGTCTGTTAACTTCTACTACAGCTGCCCATTTGTTGTATTGGGGAATTCATTGCTTGGTCTATTTCTATTTTAGGAGCAGAAAAATAACATTATTATACTGAAGTTAAGAAAATATAAAAGAAAAGTTGTTTACCAAACTACTGGGTTTGCATTTATGTCTGAAAAGTCTTGGTCCAGGGCAATTCATTGATTTTGTGATCTGTATATGGCAAATGGCAGGATTCCTATTACTGAATCAAATTCCACTATGCTATCTGGTTTTCTTTTAAAGACTTTAGAATTCTGCTTGACATTTTTCTGCTTTGCAGTGTTTAGTTTTAATATCAAGCTAACAATATTTTTTTCCTAGTCGTTCGACAACAAAGATGCAATCCTACTTGAAACCAATATTGAATCTATAACTGATTGCCAGTACCTTTGGTGTCCCTGTGGTCCCAGATGTATAGAGAACATACAAAGGATGGTTAGAGGGCAGAGGAACACAGTCATGTGGATGAGAAGTGGCCATTTCTTGGTCCCAGTCCAGACTCGACTCTGGATCGAGTGAAACTTTCTCCTGAAACAAAGAAAGACCATCTACATGTAAAAAACTGGTGTAGTTTTGCTCAGATTTCTGGACTTTCCTGCTAAGCCAAAGGCAAAAAGTTAGGATCAAACCTTTTCAAAGTGTTTTTGCCAATAAAAAAAAAAGTGTGCATCCTTCCCCTTTTATAAACAAGATCAGTGCACACTTTTACTTAGAGTTTAGCAACATGTGGTATGAAAGTGATATACAAAAAATATATTCAGTTAAAAACTTGCAAGAAAAGCCCAGCCAGATTTTACTTTTTTTTAAGTAAATCTTTCTGTGTCTCTGAGGTTGAAGCAAGACATTTAGATGGGTGAACATTATTTACCTAGATATTCTGTATATGGTAAATGCATATGGTAAGTATAGTATATGAGGGAAAATATTTAAAACACACAAAGTGTGCACATGCTTTTCTACTGTTCAAAAAACACAAATGTTAGGGATTATAATGAATGATGAATTTGTTTACTTGCACATACAAATAATGTGAAAATTCTGCTTACTGCTAGCATATGCTCCACTGATTTTAAAATTTAATCTATAATAACCAGTAAAATATTGCATTGTTATGCAGTGCCTGTATACATATTCAACAAAACAGAATGTGCTTCCAAGCAGGATTTCTGTCAAGCTCCAAATGACATCTTCTAACAGCAGTCAGACTAAGCACATAAGCCTATATGTATTGTGTGTTTTAGAAACCTGCATGTTCTTACATTCTACCACAATGTCAGATGCAGATTTACGCTGAATTAGATTTCCTTACCATATTGGACCTGTTGTAGATGAGGACTTTGGAGGGTCTGTGAGAGCACATCTCCAGGGCCTTCTTCACCAGCGGGATGTACTCAACTCTTCTGCCTGGCTCTATGCCAAATGAGGCTGTCACCAACAGCTTGGGCTACAAAAACACCAGTCATGTGAAAATGTTGGGAAAAACAAATTGTAGAGTTCTCAGCAGGCAAAATGGAATGCAGTTCACTTAGGCTTTCAGGCAATTGTGTAATCAAGTGCAAGCTTCCAGCACACCTGAGGCCTTCCTACATCATTAAAGGCATTTCCTGTAATCTTTCAAATTAAAAGGGCTGATGCATCTAGACCTCAATAACAAAATAACAATAAGAGACAGAGAAAAGGCTTGTTTTAAAAGTCTTGACACCTTTTTTTTACTGTTTTGTAACTCATGTGGTGCCTTTAAATTTCTAACTCTTCACATTTCAACTAAATTGTAATTTTTTTTTTAAGTTATTTTAATGCAAAATGAAAATACATTTTCTTACTTTTCCACAGTAGCTGTCTCTTGAGTGTTCAAGCAGAACACAACATAACACTTATTACTATTATAGTTAATTAAAATCATATTTTTCCCCACCTAGAGATTCAGGAAAAACAACTTTGCTGTTCTGTGCAGTGTGCTCAAAAGCCCAAAACACCTTCACCATATCTGTGTAAAAGTACTGATTTTATTCATTCCAGCCTAACAATTGTTCCTGTCAGATGTTCACATTCATCATGGGTATAAATGTCATTATTTTGGGGCTTTTAATAATTTATTTTAGCTATTTTTTTGATGGTGGACTGATAATACAACAAACAACCTGAATATTTCTTAAAAGCATGAACTGGCAGCACAATTTTGAATTTATTGTGAATTTTCTCTAATCAGCACATATGTGGTTAAATTCCTTTAGCGAGTTGCAGAAAAACAACACAGCTTTTGATGCCGTCACAAAGCTTTTAGCATTATTCACTGGATGTTGACCACTCTTCATGGTAGAATTGGTAAAGTACAATTAAAGTTAATTTCCCAGCACAAAAACAAATTTTAATCAAAGTCCATACATTTTAAGTAGATTGGAGCTGTGTTATCTGCAAAGCACAAGTACATAATTCACAATGACCAAATAGCTTGATCTTTGTCTCATCCAACCATAAAGCTTTTCTCCAGAAGACATTTGGCTTCCTGGGATGGACTGGCGACCTGTCCAGGGTGTACTCCGCCTCTCACCTGTAGACTGCTGGAGATAAGCACTAGCTTCCCCTGCAACCCTGTAGGGTAGAAGCGGGTATAGAAAATGGATAGATGGATGGATGGACATTTGGCTTGTCTGAATGCTGATTTTGCAGCAGGTTTTTTTTCTTGGTCAGCACCCTCCATGGTGATGTTAAAGTGGCTTCAATGTGCAAGGAGACACTGGTGTTCCAGCAGCTTTTAGCTTATAGCAGGCTTAAATGTTTGTGGTTTCTGGTTTGTTACTGAAAGATCCTGACAAATTTTCATTCATTTGGAAGCACAATAGGGGGTTCCAAAGTGATGATGAACTGTTAAATATCTTTAAAAAAAACATCAAACACATTTAAAATGGTTTCAGAATGGATATATCAGACCATCATTAAACTGCTACTATGGCGTTCCCAAAAGCTCTCAAGCCTATTAAAATGTATGGGCTAGGCTTAAAAGCCAAGTGTGTGTCAGGAAACCAGCTGGAATTGTACCTGAAGCTTCTAAATGGATGCAAAAAATCCCATATTGTCTGCAACATGGTTAGGGAAATTTGACCAAACATCAGTGGAGATCAGAGTGGATCATGGGTGCATTGAAATTCTGCATAAACATGTGCAAAGTAAACATGATGTGGCGTTCCTTGGTTAATGATTAATCATATTGAGCTACACATAACAAATGTGGGTCAGGTACATTTGTCTTTTAATTATTTACAGAATACACACACCCAAAACCTACAAGGAACATTAACCTAAAGTTGGATACATTTCACCCTAGACATGAAGTAATCAAATCCACATATTAATAGCCTCTGTAGGAACAAAGTATTGGCGTAATGAAACAAATATATATGATGCATTATTGATGTCCCAGACCAACCACAAGGTGAACATCAGAAAATCCTTACTTTGGCATGATCAATGCGAACTGACAGCTCCTTGGAAGCAAAGCCACCAAAGATGAGACTGTGCGGAGCACCAATCCGTGCACAGGCCAGCATGGTGAACATGGCCTGGGGCACCATGGGCATGTAGATAACAACAAGATCTCCTTTCTGCACCCCATTCTTCACGAGGACTCCTGCTAACCTGGACACCTGGCTCAGGATACAGAAGAAGTGATGCAGAAAATAAACTCTCATTTTACTGAAATTCAATCTGCACACCTTTTACATGATTTTAGATCATTGCATAAACCAGTCATGTTGAAAGACAGGAGTTTTTTGTTTGTACTATGAAAAAGTAAATTTTTTTTAAAGGTTCAAAACATAATGACAGGCACCATGTTTCAGATTTGTGACAGCGTTCTTTCACCCCTGCAAAACCAAACATGGTTTGCTTGCAGACCTTAAAATTAGGCTTTATCAATGTGGCTCATCATCTAGGTGGACTGTGTAGTTATTTGCTTTATTTGCTACCACACACCTGGTCCTGAAGTTCTCTGAAGGTGATGATCTTTTTAGTTCCAGTCACTGGGCTGTCATAAATGATGGCTGGCTGCTCTCCACGGCCATTTTCAACATGATGGTCCACAGCATTGAAGCACATGTTTAACCTCCCCCCAACAAACCTGACAGAAAGGTACACGTTCAAACATCAGAGACATTCATGCATTACATACACATCCAAACATGGGAGTTATTTGTAGGTTTGGCTATTCTCCAAGAATGACTTCAAACTTTAGCGTAAGTTAGCATTACTATCTTTGATGTGAAATAGATCGGACTTTAGCTGCACCCCTAATTATTGCTTTTATTTCTCTTAATTGTATATACATGGATGTGTGTACGTATGCACTCTTGATTATGCTTAAAAAATTGGCAACAGAGCAATGAACTATTCTGGCAAATGTCCCTGTTTGCAGAATACAGCTAATCAATGTCTTCAATCAGACAAGTCATCCTGCTGCTTTGAATGCAGTTAAATAACAACAAGGCAGAAGAACTGATGTTTGTGAACATCAGTGAGATCCAGATGGAATAATTGACAGTTCCAGCCTTCCTTGTTTACCTGTCTCAGGGGAGAAAAGTGCAGGTTGTGTGTTTTTTTGAAGAATGCTTAGAAGAATGCTTAGAAGAATGGTTAGAAGAAATCAATGCATGGATGTGCCAAAATTTTCTTCAGCTGAATCAAAACAAAACTGAAGTAATAATCTTTGGACCAAAGGAAGAGCATTTAAAAGTTAGCACATAGCTTCAGTTAATACAGCTAGAAACCACCAGTCAGGCTGGAAACCTGGGTGTAGTGATGGACTCAGACCTGAACCTTCAGATCCACATAAAGTCAGTAACAAGGTTGGCCTTCTATCATCTAAAGAACATCTCCAGGATTAAAGGACTAATGTCTCAGCAGGACCTTGAAAAACTAATTCATGTGTTCATCTTAGAGAACTGATTACTGCAACAGTGTCTTCACAGGTCTGCCTAAAAAGTGGATCAGACAGCTGCAGTTGATCCAGAACGCTGCTGCCCGCGTCCTCACTAGAACTATGAAAGTGGAGCACATCAGCCCGGTTCTAAAGCCCCTACACTGGCTCCCTGTAGCTCAGAGAATAGACTTTAAAATACTTCTGTTAGTCTATTAATCACTGAATGGCTTAGCACCAAAATACATTACAGACTTCTTGTCAGTGTATCAACCACCCAGACCTCTCAGGTCTTCTGGCTCAAATCTACTCTGCAGAACCAGAACCAGAACCAAACAAGGAGAAGCAGTTTTTAGTTCTCATGCTCCACTAATCTGGAATAAACTCCCAGAAAACTGTAAAAGCGCCGAAACCCTAAGTTGCTTTAAAAACTTGTTTAGAGTGGCCTTTGAATGTTTTATCTAAACATTATTAGTTAAGTTTTCAGTCCAATTTTCCTTTCATTTTCTTATCCATCATTCTATTCTCTTTTTTTTATTACCTCTGTTTGATTTTCTGTATCATTGTAATGTTTTTCCTCGTGTAAGTAATGTTAATTTCATATTCACAGGTCATTTGTTAAACTGTAAATCCATAGGAACTATTCAAAGTCTACCAAAAAATCTCGTTTAATACGGTATGGTACTACGGAGCCCGCGAGGGGACATGGGGGATTTTTTTTTCTTTTGCGTTCCCACGCAATAGTCTTTGTGTTATCTCGCAATACTTTGTGGGATACGTGGGAAACTCGTTTTTGAGATTTATTGAGTTTTATTTTGAAATCGGCCTTAAACAAAATGATCTTCAATCTGACTTAAAGACAGTTATTATCCACATGCTGTCAAACTGCTGAACTCTGGACAATAATACTGCACACTGCATACTGCACATCTGTGACACTTTATTTGATTATTACTGCTGCATGATGTGTACTTTTTTTGCACGCCACTTGTTTTTATAGTAATTTGAACGGTTCTTCTTATCCTAAGCATTTAATCGCGTTGTTGACTGCGTGTTAACCTGAATATGACAAATAAACCATATCAATGCCATATCAGTGCTGTTTGTTTTGTGAGCAGTTTGTCAAATGTGCTGTTGTTCCAAAATGCAAACCTTTCTCAAGGTGATTAACAACTTTTGCGAGCGAACGCAAAAGTATTGCGTAGGGACGCAAAATACAAAGAATTCCCCTATGTCCCCTCGCGGGCTCCGTAGTAAAGTTTACAAAAAGGATACCTGGACATGTGATTAACGTTTTTAAATCGGGACTGCATCTTGCATCAACATTTTGTCGTTTCATTAAGTTTTTCTGTACTTTCTTTTTATTTCTGAATATTAACACTTATTATTAACACGTATTATTTAAATTGTGGCATCCAAAGTTTTTGGAAAGTTGTTTTGGTTTATATTTATGTCGGAAAACTTATCTTATTTGGAGAGATTAGATATATATCTAAACTATATATAATATTTTATTATATTAATTTTAATATATCTATATATACATATATATCTATATATATATATATATCTAAAATATATATATTATATAGATATATCTATATAGATTATATATATATATATATAATTCTATATAGATATATATATATATATATATAAAATATATATATAATAATATATATAGATATATATCTATATTATATATATAGATATATCTATATATATAAAAAATATATATATTATAGATATATCTTATTAAAATATATAATATAGATATCTATATATATATATAATTTATGTCGCATACATTATCTCACGCTGTTGCAAACGCTCACTAAAAACCTACCAGTTTGGAAACACCGGGTCCTCAACTTTCAGAGTTTTGCTCCACGGCTCAAACCAGCTTATGTTCTGGCCCATGTCACCCCAAAATGTTTCCGGGTCGTCCCTCGCCGAAGCGAAGGCTTGGCTGTATGCGCAGTCGGATGCATAGTTTCTGCAGCGCTGAAATCCGAAAAACGCATTTTCTCTTGCAGCTGCTTGCGATCCAGTCGCGCAAAAGCCTCCTTCTAGTTGCTGTTGTTTTGCTTCACAGAAAGACCACAGTTTCCTCTCGAGTATCCTCTTGCTGTGAACAGGAGCACAGGGCTTCAGGCGCACCAAGTACTTTATTTGGGAATGCATTTTGTCTGTAGTTATCTCAAACAGTTACTTTAACACGATGTCCTCCTTGAAGGTAATAAACCCAGCAGTGCGATTCGAGACTGAACGAGTTCACCTGGGGCCCCTACAGGAAGAGAAGACTTCATTGGAAATCCTGCTACAATGCCCGTAAGGAATGCGAACTGTGAACTGGATGTAGTTGACGCAGGAGGAGCTTTGAGCCGCAACAGGGGGAAAAAAGATATGAAGCCAAAGATGAGCGTGAACTGCCAGTAGCCTTCAATTTTCATTGCATACCAGTTTCCCAGCTTTTTTCTCAGCAGTGTTTACCAAAATAATCAGCAAAACATTTTCTCAAAAACTTCAATATATTTTCTTGAGATTTTCTGTGATATATTAGGCTGAAAATTACATAATTGTTTACACAGCCGTTTTAAAAAGCAGGGTTTTTGATACAAAATGAGTTAAATTTGGTTGATGTGACATATATCCTGTACAATTGTACAACCGCGAAAGGAATTTCTTAGAGTACAAGATTTTAAAAAATAAAAAAGTTGAATTATCCTGGTTGCACTAGTTGTACACCCATAAAGTCATGCTTTAATACTTTTCAGTTTCATCATTTGGTGTTATCATGATCCCACATTTTGACAATATTTTCCCCACTCTACCTTGCAAATGTATTGCCAGATTGTGGGAACATATCTTCTAAATGGTCCATTTTAGAACTTTAGTTTTCTTCTACTGAACCCATTCTTTTGTTGAATTTGATGTATGCTTGGACTCACTGTGATGCTGACAAGTGAGATCCCTCTTGAACTTTAGCTCAACAGAAATATGAAGGTTTTTCGTCAAAAACTACAATTTGTTGAAGAAAATCAAGCTCAGATCAAAATGCTACTACTTAATATTTCAGGTCTGCGTATGGTGTTTTTTTGGTGCCTTTTGGAATTGTGCCCATAATTAAACGTTTGTTTCTTTGGAAATAACACATTCTTGCAAAGGTTTTCAGAATATTTAAGGCCAGCTTGAATGTTTTCTGTAGAAGAAAAGACTTCTCAATCTTAATTCTTAGCCAAACATATAAAGGGTGGAGGATTTTTGTCACATGTAGAAGACAACAACCAGAGCTGGCCAGAAATTCTTGCAACCTCTTCTGTTGTGCTGTCAGTCTCTTGTTAGCTCTCTTAAATGTTTTCATCTCATCCTTACATCAATTTTGGAGAAACATTACGTTTTAGAAACACTGAGTTTTAGTAATGCTCTGTAACGCTGGTTCTTTTTTCCCAAAATAAAAGGGGAAATAGGGTTTTTTAAAAGTCATGGTCCTGTATTGAGCCCCCCAAAATCAATACTTTTTTTGAAAACCACTGCAGGGGGCAGCTGCAAGGACATTGGGGGGTATTCCTTTTTAGCTTTGCACATTTAGAGACTAAAATATTTCCAGTTCTTCATTTTGAAACATCTCATGCTCAGTCAGGATTGCATTGTGTTTAGCTACATCCATCCTTCCTTCAACTCTGACCAGTTTCTTTGTCCCTGCTGAACAATAATATCCCCACTACATGATGCTCCCACCACCATGTTTCACCATGGGATGGTCTGAGGTCTTTACAAAACAGTATTTATACTGAGATTAAGTCATACAAAGTATTTTTCCAGACAGTTGCTAGCACTGTAATGTATTTAAAGGTTTCAGATTAAGGGGGGATGAATATATGATACAAGTATTAACCACCTTTACAATATTTATTGGTAAAAAAATTAAAAACCATACTCATACTCAAACCATACACTCAATCACTTGTGCAGTTCTAATGTGTATAATAATAGCTCACAGGCAGCAGGAGTCTCTTGTATTGCACATCTCTACTATTGCAAACAGCATTCAAGCTGCTGGTAAATACCCATATTCCAGCTGACCCTCCCTGGGCTTGAATAACTCAGCCATCTGATATTTCACATCATCTGTTTCTATTTATAAATGTGGAAAAAATCTTTCCATCATACCTTCCTGGAAGCATGATGGCTGCTAAATAAAACCTAAAATTGTAAGTTTCCCCTTTTAAAGATGGTGGAATCCTAAAACTACAAATAGTTGAACCTGCTGTTGAATGTTCATAAAAAGAAATGCTTGTATAAAATACTTTAACTGTATTTGCTGTTGCACAAAGTAATTTATTTCTGCTTTCTCAACTTCTGAGAAAGCAGAAATACATTAAAGCGGTTGAATTGCAACTACCGGTTCCTAACAACGTCTTTCATTGCTACAGTTTGATGGAAATATAAACTGTGAAAATAATATGTAACTTCAAAATAATTTTTTTCTTCTGTAATTTCTATCAAATTTACAACCTTATCCTGGGAAATATTTGTGTATTTCCTATTTTATTTTCGATTCAGAAAATCGATTTCCTTCAAATGTGAACAGATGATGTAATATCATATAATCCGACATCATTATTCCTTTAAACAGTGCACTAATTTATTGTGATAACAGTAATTCACTCTTACAGCAAACATGCACAAAGCACTAATTACAGTAACAGCAGCTTTGCCAGGATAATCAGAATCAAACTGAGGTCCAAATGGCGTAATCTAGCTGCCCTTTTTGCCCTCTTTTCTGATTTTATAACATAAATGTGAATATTACTAGCTCTCTTTCAGAAGCTGATGGAGGTGGATTCTGAAGTTTATCTGCAAGCAATAGATCTCTGCTCCGTGACTCTTTCCTGCTGAGTGTCAGAATATAGATTTATAATCAAATTAGTTTGGGGATAAGGACTGCCTTTTTAAACTGGAATGGGTTTCAGATGCAACGATTCTCAGTTGTCATCTTTTTAGGGAAGGACAACATGACAACACCTTGCTACAGATTTATTTTTAGTTAAAAGCCTCAAAATAGAATCAATAGATATGATGCCTTGAAAAAGTATTCATGTTATGTTCTAAAACAACATCCAAACCTTTTGACATCTCACAGAGCTCCGTTTAATCCATCATCTGAACATGGAAGGATGGCACAACGCCCAGCAAACTTGACTGTCCCCCTAACTGACGGAAGGGGAAGGGGAGTAAAAAACCAAAAGGGGCAGACAGAGGTCCATTATGGGGGAATGCAAGATTAGTCAGCTGGGATTTCTGCTGAATAACAAATTCTTAGTTTGGCATTCTCCCAGTCAGGCCTTTATTCAATTCATTCAATTCAATTCAATTCAATTCAATTCAATTCAATTCAATTCAATTCAATTCAATTCAATTCAATTCAATTCTTCAGTTTAGAGAGGGAGTTACAAGAGCAAAGCTTTTGTTTAAATGATAACAGAAGATGTTTGCAGTTTTTTCTGCAAGACCTGTTGGGGACACCTTTCACGGTGTGTGGAAGAAGGTCCTCTGATCAGATAAAACTTAAATCAAACGGTTTTGTCTACATGCGAAATGCTGTGTGGAGGAAAATTAACAATGCATGTCACCATGTCCATGGCAGCATCATGCTGTAGGGATGCATTTTTATGCAGACAAGGATGTTCAACCTCCACATATAAAATCTCAATAAAACATTATCATTGTTACTGTAAAGTGACAAAATACAGAATAGATCAAATGCAATGAGTACTTTTGAAAGTCACAATTTTGTTTAACTATTTCCCCCTTCAAAATACCAACTGACATCTGTTATATTTATCATCAGTAAAACAAATGCAGTTATTCTTCTTACTTGAATTTAATCTGGGATGAATTCCCAAAATGTCAAGACAACATTCAGAATTTTGAGGAAACTGATGGGACTTCAGCAGATCAAACTCTAACATGTACTAATGCTACAAGCTTTCATCCGTAACGAAAATTATGATTTGGTCTATCTCTGTGGCCTCTTGTGTGTCCTTTAAGATGAGGGGATGCCTTTGAGAAATCAGTTCTCTTGCAGTGGGAGGGCATTAAGCAGTCCAATATAATCCCACCTCTTAAAAAAAGGAGAACTGTATTACAGCCCACATGGATGTGAGCCTGTAATCTCACTGTGACCTCCTTACGCATGCTCTCTAAGCCCCCACCCTCTATCCAGCCATCCACTAACTGCTTCACCTCAGCAAACAGCTGGGTGGGACGGCTAGAATTCACCAGCACATACAGCATGACTGTGTAAATACTAGTGTCCAGGTTTAGAAAAAGCATAAGCTAAAAAAGACTGGCCATGGAATATTCCTTTAAAAATAGAAACATTATGAGCTCACAGACCTTTAGTTTCTGTCATGCAATATTAGATAAATGACATTTACATAGTGCAATTATGGCTCTATATTTACTTCAAACAGCTGTGTGCATTTTGGCTCTTGCCCCTTCATGTTCAGCAGAAATTTGTGAAGGTGAAGTCATAATTTGTGACCCATGTGACACATTTTTGTCTTCTTGCTAACCGTAAACTTCCTAATTGTTTGTTTATTCTGTTTTGGTTTTTAAGCATGACTTATGTACAGAAACCGAGGAGAGTCAGGGGTTTGCCTCCATAGTGGCACATAAACATCAAGATTAATCCTTAAGCCCTTCAACTATGGTTCGCTGCCATCATTCAGTCCCTATCAGCCTATACACAGCGCATAGCCCAGAAAGGATATAAGAGGAAGCATGCCTTAGCGCTTTACACAATATACCTTAATAGCAACCGTGCTTCTAGCCAACTGATCATAGAGGTGCAGTACCTCAATGGATTACTTGGATTGCAATTATTCAAGTGCTCTAAAGCAAAATTATGCATGCACACATAAATATATCCAATATGCAAACCTAAAATGGTAATATCTGCTCTCATTTGGAAGAACAAAACATGCTGGATATCTATACTGATATGCAATGGGTAATGTGTTAAAAACAAAAAGATGCCAAATCATTGAAAAGGAAAATTATCAACCCACAGAGGGCTTAACCAAACGTCACAGAGAAGTTTAAACTGAAAAACTGATGTGGCAGGCTAGTCCGTTTTGCTGAAAGGTCATTTTGTAGGGCTCTTGCAGTACCGGTCCTGCTCATGGGTTAAGGAACTCCGACGGCCCTGTCCAGCTTTTCTAGAGTAACTACCTGTCTCCGGGAATCTCCTCCATGTTCTTGAAGCTGTGCCTGGAGACACAGCAAACCTTTGGGCAATGGCACATATTGATGTATCATGCTGGTGGATTTGGACTGTTTGTTTAACCTCTGTAGGATCCTGGTATCGCCTCATGCTACCAGTAGTGACATTCACCCTGGTCAAATAAAAAACTGAAAAGCAGTCATAAAATGAGGAGGGAAAAAAGTCTGTGACCTCACCTGCAAATCCATCCCTGTTTTTTGGATGGTCTTTTTTGTTTTAATTTAGCTTTAATGCAACCTTTGGCCACAAGTATATTGTTGTCAGGTATTCTAGTTAGCTATGTGGCTTAGAAAATTATTTGTTAGAAAAAGCAAATGTTTTAGTGCCCCTTTTTTATGAAGAAGGCAGTTCAACAGAAGAATCAAGAAGTGAACAATGAGACAACAGGAGCTTATATACTAAGGTATGTGAGGACAAAAAAAACAGAAGAGCTAATCAGATTAGATGTGGAGCAGCCATTCGGGAAGACAGTGTAGCTGAAGGAGGGAGATTAATTAACACAGATGAGCTGAGCAGCGATACAAAGAAACTACAAATCAAGAACAGTTGCCCTGGGCCAGACATAGTGAGACTGCCATACAATTGGTGCCACCGGGCCCTCTGACCACCATCAGCAGGCAAGGCGGGTGAAGTGACTGCAGGCGGACGGGGCGGGGGTTTGAACCGGCAACCCACCAATTACTGGAGGAATTTTGTAATAAGGCTGAATTCACACACCCGGCTGTAAGATAAACTTGAGGGCTCTTCCTGTAACAGCTTGGAATAAAAAAATCTATTGAGCGTTCTGTGCTCTGCAACAGTATTCATACTCATACAGTGCGATGGTGGCACTGTATGAGTAGGGGTTCGTCCTGTAACTGGTGGGTTGCTGGTTCGAACCCCCGCTCTCTCTGTCTCAGTTGTTGTGTCAGACACTTCACCCATCTTGCCTGCTGATGGGCTCGGTGCCTCTCAGAGGGCTCGGTGGCGCTGATTGTATGGCAGCCTCACTTCTGTCAGTCTGCCAAGGGAGAGCTGTGGGTAAAATGTAGCTCACCACCAAAAGGTGCAGTGTGTGAATGTAGGTATGAATGGGTGCATGACTGATTGTACTGTAAAGCGCATTTGGGTTTCTGGGGACCTGATAAAGCACTAAGTGCAAGACATTTACCATTAATTTTTTTCTAATTTTGCCACAAACACATACTACAATATAATTAATTTAGTATAGAACAATACCACAAAAGCGCGTGACTGGGAAGTGTAAGCAAAAAGTTCTGTAGTTTGCAATATTTTATTACATATATAAAAAAAGGAAACTGTGATGTGCATTTGTTCAGTCAACTTCTTTAACTCGGTCTTTTGACCTACATGCACATCTTTCTGAACACACCATCCCCATGCAACCCATGGTGCTTTCTGTATTCACAGCTAGAGTGAAGCTGGTCAGACTTGATAAAAAGATGTATAGTCCCTAATATATGCCAGTCAAGGAAACAACATCTGTTTAGAGACTGCAAAACAGTGGGGGTTCACCACCAATCAGAACAGTAACCTTTAAAATACAACCAGAGGTCTGGGAAAGGTCAAAGCATACCATTGTGTTAGAATGGCACAGTCCGGACTTGTTTCCAGACATTCTCCAACCAATCTGACTGAGCTTGAGATATTTTGCAAAAACTAATGGGAAAATAGTTAATCTCTGGATGTAAAAAGCTGGTGAAGAAAATACATTGACGTTTGAGGTTGTACAAGGACTAATACCTTTGCAAGGAGTATGAATACTTTTGCAAGACACTGGAAAAAGTCTCGGATTGATTTGCTGTGAAGCTAGTTCCTGTGGTGGGGTTATTTTTTTTTTTTTGTTCAAAAAAAACCGATTTTAATTTACCCTCATTTAGTTTAACATTTTAGTTAAATGTGCGGGGTGTAATCACCTCTGTTGTAGCCTACAAATTTACAGGGGGGTTGAGATATGAACTGTATATGCACAAGTTTTGCCGAATCCAACAGTTCTGTTCTGCAAACAAAGGCAGGTGATGAGGAGGATGGAGGCAGATAAAATCCTACTCCTGTAACCACTCCCAGCCTCCCTCTCTGTGGCTCCCTCGCTCTGTCTGTGATGCTGCTGCTCCTGTAGTCTCTTCAGTCTCCAGTAAACAGCAGTCATGGCGACAGTTGTCCAGCCGCTCACACTGGAAAGAGGTAAGGCGCTCGGAGCTTCGCGTTTTGGACTCGTTTTTATTGGATGGTTTATTTTTTTTCTTCTTCTTTTAAGACGCACATCCAAAAGTTTAAGGAAATGCCAATCGGGGTTGGATGAAAGCATTTTTGTCCGTTTCGAATTTCCTAAGGTGGTCTGAACGAATGGTTGTGTTAAGGCAAAATGATCTCGGTGTAAATGACGCGAAAGCCGTCTGTTCGGTTCGTGTTGGCTGAACGGAGCGCCGGTTTTCTCCTACCGTTTGTGGTGTATTTAGACACAAACACTGATGCACTGTACGCGTACAGTGCTCAGTCTTCATCGTCATCTGTATTATGTAACCTCTTCGAAAATATGTTGTCCCATCACGGATTGCTTTATGATCTGTACAGAGGAAGGCTGGGCTGTTGGAAGTCTACTTTGTAGAGCAGGAGACAAGTTTGTGTTGGAGATGTGCAGGTGCACACACACACACACACACACACACACACACACACACACACACACACAGGTCGGTGCCCAAGCAGACAATGTAAAGAGGATCCTTTTTTATTGAAGCGCACATTTTGCAGGCAAACAGCAATTATGATGTCTGGCTAAGCCTGTTTTTTTGGTACAGCCCAGGATTGGTTAATTAAAATGAATATATACACACTATGTGTTTCTTTATTTGAGCCTCATTTATTCTTGCAGAAGTATGCATACCCTTTAACTTTCAATGCATCTTACTGGGATTGTAAGATTGACCAACACATTAACTGATATGTTACATATACTTCCTACCACAGAGTCAATACTTTATAAAACTACCTTTAGCTGCAATTACAGATGCAAATACATTGGGGTTTGTCTCTACCAGCTTCCCACATCTAGAGACTAAACTCCTCTTTGCAAAATAGATCAAGCTCAGTTGTATGCATTTGGTACAACTGCAATTTGCTCTCCAGTCTATTTTACTGTTTGAAGGCTTTAAAGCTTTACTGATGTACAATCTGCAGGTTGCAGAAGTAGGCACTAATGCATTCTGAGTTAATGAAATGAGCCCAAGGTTGTACTAGGCAAACATATTCACAATACTAGCTGAGCGTCTCCTGCTTGTTTCACATTTGACAGAGTTCTAGGAAGGGGTTCTACCGTCCTGACAAACAGCATTTTTATCTCTAAAGCCCAAAGAATGTGTTTAAGCTCCAAATTCAGCCATATCTTATATTAGTTATTTGTTATGGCAATGATTCACTTGTGACCTCAGCGTGTTTGCTGTAAGAGTGGGAGGAGGGGGATGGAATTCACATGCTGTGGTATGAATTAGACCGGTCAGCTGTTGGCAGCTGTGTAACACCAGGAGCAGCAGTAATGATAGTTCTCCATAGGAAGCATCAGAGAGACGCTCCATTATAGGCTTCCTCTTGCCTATGTGCTGCCAATTTGGAGAAAACACTATAATTGCTAATGAAAAGGTCCTCTCGTCTTGTGTTGAGTATAGGCTTTAGCTGTTGAGTTGCTGGGTTTGACAAATGTTCACGGTGAGGAAATGAACAACATATTTTAATTTCCAGAGCACCCACTGGGCTTGTTGGGTCACTGCAAGATGATAAAGAGCTCAAATTTCATTCTCCTTCCTGTTATTGTGAGAGGAAATAACCGTGATTAGCACACACCACAGAGAACAATGGAAATGAACCTCTGACATTCTCAGTAAAGCAGGCATTCAATTATTAAAAAGGGAAGCCTAATGAATTCCAACCCTTCCGTAAAGGAAACAGTAAGAGCCGAGGGCACTGCAACAGAAACTTCTTAAGGACAAGTTCCTTTAGCTTATAAAGCACCTGAAATAGGCAGTACTACACTATTAAGGTCTACAAACACCAAAATATTATTTATAGTCCAAATTGTACATACAGCGCCTTTAAAATATTCATATCCCTTCAGCTTATTCACATTTTGTGATATTACAACATACAACATATTATTGGGATTTAATGGACCAACGCAAAGTAGTGTATAATTGTGAAGTGAAAAGAACATGTTTTTTTACAAATAAACTCTGACAAGTATGGTGTGCACCTGTATTTTCCCTGAGTTGATACTTTGTAGGACCACCTTTTGCTCCAACTGCAGATGCAACTTTATGTCTCTACCAGTTTTGCACATCTAGAAAATTAAATTTTTGTCTATTCTTCTTTGAAAATTAGCCCAACAGACGCACAGAGAGCATCTGTGAACTGCATTTTTTTCCCCCAAAGATCCTCAATTAGATTTAGGTCTGGGCTTTAACTAGTCCATTCTAACACATGAATATGCTTTGATTGAAATTGTAGCTCTGGCTGTATGTTTAGGGTTGTTTTTCTGCTGGAAGGTGAACATCCTCCACAATCTTGAGTCTTGTGTAGCCTTTAACAGCTTTTTATCCAGGATTACTCTGTATTTAGCTCCATTCATCTTGTCATCTACTCTGACATGACAGAATGATCCTGCCACTACCATGTTTCACAGTAGGGTTGATGAGTTCAGGGGGACAGACATCATTGTTTTCTGATGTACAAAATGTTTTGCTTGTCTGCTTGAATTTTACTTATTGCTTCCTAGATCTGCAATTACTTTATGATACAGGCTGTCTATATCAGATAATGTCAGATTTTTTCTTCTAAATGTATCTCATCATGTAAGAAAGATGTTTTGCATAATAGCATAACAGGTCGTTTAGTCATTGTCATGCAACCCAACAACATTAGTAAAAAGTGATAGAAATGCAGCCGATTGGCCAACATCAGAATGCATGTTGGCCAATCGGCTCTTTAAATGTCTGTGTAACATTTATAGCAGTCTGCTATATTCAACTATTAATGTCATTTGTGGTAAAAATGCTAGCTACACACAAAGTAATGATGTAACATATTGGAAAAATATGACACTGTAAGTTACCCCAGTATCCTTTCGAACAGGTGTATTTGAAATCTTTAGTTGATGCATTACATAAATAATCTCCAAATGCTATGTTTTAGCACAAATGAATTCAGGTTTTTTATGGGATTTAAAGTCACAAGTTTAATCCTTGACTTAACCTTTATCTCCCAATCTCAGAACAATTAGTCCTCATTCAACATAAAACCTGCAATGTTTAGTTCAAATGTAGGATTTCCATATTTCATAACCCTACTAACTGTAGCAACTGCCTTTGGTAGAAAACTGAATGTGTCATACTTACCTTTTGTTTTGTGCACTCAAAGCTGGCTGTCTTTTTCTCTTTTTTTTTTTATTGCCATTATACCCATCCTGGAAGCCTAGCAAATAGACACACATAATGTCATAATTATGCATCTTGACCAACAAAACATTGTATTTATTTAAAACATTAATTGTTACCTGACCTGAAGTTTTGCATATGAAAACAAATGTTTTATCAAAACAAAAGAAGTATATATCCAACCTTTTTAACAGATCTGAGAATTTGAAGTCCAGTTAAAAACAAAATAAAAGATTAAAAACATAAAAAATGCATATCCCTTTTTCTTTTTAATTAGACTAAACTGTTCCTGTTTTAGGTCAGCTATTATAAACAAAACTATTTTTATTTGCTGCATACCTAAGAAACTTTCTTCATAGTCAAAAGTTCACCTTTTTGCACACATTTTTGCAGCTCTGCTCCATATGGGACTGAGATTTCTGGTGGCCATTCCCAAACATTGACTTTGTACTTTTTAAGCCACTTTGAATGTAATTAGATGGTATGATGTCCGTTTGAAGAACCTGTTTGCGCCCAAGTTTTGACTTCCATGTGGATGTGCTGAAAGTTTTGCTTTAGCATTTCCACATTTCATCATGATGCCATTGATATGGTGAAGTGCACTAGTCCCTGTTGCAGCAAAACCAGCAAAAAAAGACACGATGCTGCCACCACCGTACTTCACAATTGGGAGTGTGTACTGAAGCTTGCAAGTTTTCCCCTCTCCCACCAAATGTTACAATGGTCATTGTGGTCATCGTTAGTCAGTATGATCTACCACAGGACAAATCCCCAGAAAGGAATATCTTTATCCCTGTGTACATTTGAAATCTGTAGCCTGTGTTTTTAAATTGCTTTTGTAATGATGGCTTCTTCTTCACTGAGTGGCCCTTTAGCCCAGGTCACTATAGGAATTGATTCTTATGTAAATCTAACTCTTTCGGAATGACAGCTGGACATTCCCATCCTGTTCACACCTGCATACAATTCTTTAAACAGATGAACATGACACCCTGAGGCAGCTGCAAATTATATCTAAGAATGAGCCAGACTTATTGAGGTCCACAACTCCCTTTCTGATATCTCACCTGATGTATTTTGTTTTATTCAGTATGTTTCAACTGCAGTTGTAGGAAAAACAAAATGCCCTCATGGAGAAATACACTCTACACCAGCTGCGAGATTCTGCTGTGATTTTGAAGACATAGAAATTGTCTGGTTACAACTGGAAATGTGTTTCTTTTGCCTGGTGCAGAAGGGAGAAATCTTTGTATCCCAGCCTGGTGTTACCTAGGGAAGTGTGTGAAGTGCTATCAAGCTCTCAGTTGAGAAAAGAAAAAGTGTGAGAAGATGAATTTACCAAATTGCACCTTGTACTTCTGAGGTTGTCATATCTTTGAAGAGCGACACTTTTTGCTTTTTGCCTGACCTGGATTTACCTCAGTGAGATCATGACTTCTTCAACAGTTTTAGGTCATTTGTCTGTATCCATATCAAGGATTTAAAGGGATTAAAAAGTTGCTGACAAGTCAACATCCCTCATAGCCGTTAATGCACAAATAAGCGGTTTTTTCAAGTAATTGTCTTGCAAGGACACTGCCCCATCATTACTGGAGGATAAGTAGGACATTAGGAGTGTGATGTTTTCTGTCTCTGTCTTCAATGCAGGCTCCTGCAGGAGCCATTAGCTCTCTAGGACTAATTTGTTGAGCTATGAGAGCATAGTCACAGTCGGGTAAATTAGAGCTTATTCCCTTAGCATGTGGACAGGGCTTGGTTGGTAAAACCCTGTTGGCCCATTTTAACCATTTAGAATGTAATAATTTCAGATTCTGGGGTTGGATATAGGAGCAGAGATGCTGAGGGCATCAAGGACATTTAGGTCAAAGTGACAGATGCAGTTTACAAGACCCTCTTTCAAGACACTTTATTCATTACATCCAAAAGACATCCTTCAGGGTAGAAAAAGATATGAGGGGAATCTGCTGAGGAGGTAATTTAGACCTGACATCTGCTGAGATGAAACACCAGATATAATGCCACATCTTCCAGTTTTAATGAGCTTAGCTTCTAATATGGATGATTTTTTATTTACCTTATTGCAGCTATGTGTCAAAATAACACTTCTGAGTCCTTGCAAATGGACTTCATCATGTTCTGCTCTCTGCTCTAAATGGAATAATTATACCAGGAAACTGGAATGTTGCCCAGAGCGAAAACCTCTCAACAACATTGTAGTGAGGGCTTGTCAAGCACTGAAGCCTTCATTAAACCTCAGGGGGTTTGTTCAGCATCTTGACCTTCTCTAAGCAAACAAGTTGTGATGTTGGTCTTTACTGTGATAATAAAAGAAAAAGATTCCCTATGATATATTTTTGTAGGAACACCAGCAACAGATGCTTTACACCACATTATGTTTATAATATTGTGTTATAGTGGTCTTATTAATTCAATTCAATTCAGTTTATTTATATAGCGCCAATTCACAACACATGTCGTCTCAAGGCACTTCACAAAAGTCAGGTACATACATTCCAATTAATCCTAACCATTGAACAGTGCAGTCAGATTCTGTTATTTATTCAAATTGGATAAAAAGTTTTTCTATCTAAGGAAACCCAGCAGATTGCATCCAGTCAGTGACTTGCAGCATTCACTCCTCCCGGATGAGCATGTAGAGACAGTGGACAGTCACTGGCGATGACTTTGCAGCAATCCCTCATACTGAGCATGCATGTAGCGACAGTGGAGAGGAAAAACTCAGTTTTAACAGGAAGAAACCTCCAGCAGAACCAGGCTCAGTGTGAGTGGCCATCTGCCACGACCGACTGGGGGTTAGAGAAAACAGACCAGAGACACAAAGAGAACAAAGAAGCACTGATCCAGCAGTACTTTCTATGGGAAGGAAAAGGTAAATGTCAATGGATGTAGCTCCTTTAGTTGTTTCACCTAGAAAGAAGGAACAGATAAACTTTGAGCCAGTTTTCAAGTTTAGAGTCTGAAGAGAGCACATAGAGTTAGTTACAGTAAAAGCTCAGTCAGTAGCTATTACTAGGAGAGAGAAAGGGCTTAACACTGAAAGACAGGGCCATGTGGATCATCGGTAGAGGGTGAGCATTAAGTTGTTGGCAGCAGAAGCTTGGAGGATTCCCCTCTTCAGAAAGGTGTTACAGGTAGACACAGAGTCAGGCCAGGTGTAGCTTCTAGGAAGAGAAAAGAGAGAGAACAAAGTTAAAAGCTGAAATAACAGCAAATATACAAAATTGAAGAGTAGTGTGAGAAAGTAGCGAAGAGGGTGAAAGTGGTCATTATGTCCTCACAGCAGCCTAAGCCTATAGCAGCATAACTACAGAGATAGTTCAGGATAAACTAAGCCACTCTAACTATAAGCTTTATCAAAAAGGAAAGTTTTAAACCTAGCCTTAAAAGTGGACCTGTTTAATATGGGATTTAAATGACATGTCCTGGTCAAAAATAACACCAAGGTTTTTTACTTTATTATCGAAGGTCAATTTAATGCCATCCAGGTTAGGTGATTGACTAAGCAGTTTCTTTTTTAAAGACTCCGGTCCAAAGACGACAACTTCTGTCTTGTCTGAATTTAGAAGCAGAAAATTTGAAGTCATCCAAGGTTTTATGTCTTCAAGACATGCTTGTAGTGTATCTAACTGGTTGGGCTCATCAGGATTTATGGATAAGTAAAGCTGAGTATCATCAGCCTAACAGTGAAAATTTATTCTCTGCTGCCTGATAATTTTACCTATTGGAAGCATATATATAGTAAAGAGAATTGGCCCAAGTACTGAACCCTGTGGTACTCCACAATTAACCCTGGAGTTTAAAGATGATTTGTCATTTACATGAAGAATCTGGAATCTGTCAGACAAATAAGTTTTAAACCAGCCTAGCGCTGTTCTCCTTATTAGAGATGAAACAATCCATCTGCCTGAACCTGTGAGTTTTTCTCTGATCAGTAATCAACAGGTCAATTAGATTTTTTTCCTATTAATCAAAACTAAGAACTCCCACCATTTTTAGTTGGCAGGTCAGATCTCAGAATATTGGAAACTGGTACTGGCCTGGAAAAATCTAATTGGTGGCCCGCTAATTTTTATTCAACAGATCAAAGTATTAGGATCTAAAGAGGTAACGTCAGGTGTCTCATTTGATTGCTTTATCTGCTGTGAATCATTTTTCTATTACAGTTACAAATATTTTTATTCCACATTTTACATGGCTAGTTAAGACAGCCATGTAAGAATCACAACATGTTAAGCAATGATTGCTAGTCCTTTGCCAGTGCCTTTACCAAACTGATGTCATTAGGTCATATATCCAACATGGAAAACTGCAATATGAGTGGCCTTCAAGAGATGTTAATCTCTGCTTGCTTATCAACACTGTTGCTAAGCAACTGAAACTAGAAATAGATCCATCCTTGTTTACATTTTCAAAGTGCCTTTGTCTTCAATATTTAATATTCACATTTGCAAGACAGATAAAACAAAAAAGTTGAAATTTCAATGACACATCATCCATGAATTCGGAGCCTTCAAAAACATTCAAAGGTATACCTTCCTTTAGATCTTCCTTTGAACACAGCAATGCATAATATACCAATTTTTAATGAATCTTATCATTGTAGGTAGGCAAGAAAACTGCATGAAATATTGTGGAAACTGACACATCCATCCTTTTATTTTGACCTTTTCATCCTTAAGCCACTCTGTAAATAATCTGCTGGTATGCTTATGGCCACTGTATGTTTGGGAGACCCATTTGTGCACACGGTTTAACATACTGGTCGATGTGTGTGCCTGACTGAGTTACATCAGTATTTTCACATAATATTCTCTTTCATGATGTCATCTATTTTTACACGTGCATCAAAAAAGCAATAAAACACCCTCACATCATGATTCTGCCACACCCGTACTTAACTGTATGGATGGTGTTCTAAATCTGGTTAGCATCATGTTTTTCCTCCAAATGTAACAATGGTCATTATTTCCAAATACTTCAGATTTAGTTTCATCAGACCACAGGAAATGCCACAAAAAATAAGTTCCTTGTCCTTGAGAAGATTCCAAAAGTTGCTAACCACCTGACAGCAGACATAGATGGACCCTTATTTTACATTTTCCAAATGTCTTTGTCTTTAATGTTTAAACGTCACCTTTGCATGGAAGATGAGATAGAACAGTAGAAATTTCAATGTGCAAGTCATGTTCAAAATGTCACCTTCCTTTTGATGCTCTTTTGAACACAGCAAGCACACCATATGACTCATTTATTCAGAGTCCTTTCATTGGAAATGAAAAGGGACATTGCAAGAAAATATTAAACATCAGTCCTTGTATTTGTTCTTCTTTTTTGTCTAATTGATGGATAATCTAAAAACAAACCAATAACGCAACCTGGGGCACTTTTCAACACTTGTAAAGTCTGTCACAACTGGAAAACTCAGAGAAAGTAGTAGAACCTTGAGACACTCACATGATCAATAAAACAAAATCTCTGCATACATAATTTAATTAGCAATAATAAGAATGTCCTCATTTTGATTTATGTGTGTAACAACAACTAAAGAAAGGACCCCTGATTGATATAGCACCAACTCTGTAGCTTCTTGTTGTGTAATAAAGTGTCACAAAGCTCAGAGACTTGAGTCATAAATTTTCTTTAAATCCTGATAGACCTTTAGGTCATTGTTCTTAAAATTCAATAAAGTGTTAAGAAATTGATGCATATTTTAGAGTCTTTCAGTCTCCATCATAAGAATGCCTTGAGTGGGTATGGCACATGCTTCAAAGATATACAGTTGTTAACAGTGAAATTGAATTGAGTTGTCGTGCTATAGAAAAACACATATAGATGTTGCACAAGTGAAAGTTAGTATTAGGCCCAGTATCAGTATCAGTATGTATCCAAGTCTGCAAAAATGCTAATTTTTTCTATTATACTCTTCCTAAGGTTTAAAGTAATTTTAACCAGCTGCCAGAATAAGTGAAAGATTCCCCAGAGGATTTTTACAGCTGTGTGTAGTATAAAAAACTGCACCCATCACCCACTTATTGCTGCGCACTGTTTGTAAAATAGCTAAAGCAAGAGTATAACACTTTCCCCTCTCTTTCAGCGCAGACACATTGAACTGTTTGCAAGTATGTTAGAACTTATGTTATTGTGTTTTCTGAATCTTTTTTTAAATACATATAAAAAAGCCCTGGGTTTTTACTCAAGGGTTTTTATCCAGAGTATCTAAATTTTAATCATTGCAGTATAGTACAATGGGGCAATAAATAGCTAAAAATGGGGCAATAAATAGCTAAAAGTGATTTTCATTATTTTCCAAACACCAAGTGAAGAGTTTTGTGGGTTTCAGCTGTGACCAAAGAACTTAACGGTAGGTGTTAGAGACAGGTTTAGAGTGTTGGGAGGTGACAGCAATTAAGAGAACAAAGGTTTAGTCATATAATAGTCAACAGAACAGGAAATATAGGTAAAGGGATGAGGTTGTGGAAGAGTGCTCTTACATAAAGCGCTTTAGCAATGCAATGACGTTCATAAAGTAAAATATTCAAAGTGAAAAATGCGATTCTTCCGCTTTTTATTTACAGTTGAAAAAAATAGTTTGCAGCACAAACAAACCTGCCACACCAACCAGCCTATGTATATAGCTAGTAATTTTCTGTATTGTAACATTAAACAGCTACAGAGATTCATATTTTTTCTAAAATAGGCACTTGGTGCTTTATCAGGCAATTAAAATCCCAAAGTCAATATATGCCAATTTTCTTCAGAGAGATATATGTGAATAAGCAACACATGACTTAAAGGTTACCTTTCTCAACATATTAGGCAGTGCTGTTCACTGTTTTCTGTAACCCTGAGAGATAAATATACATGGAAATCCCATTAGATCAGCACTTTCTGACAGACTCAAAGCAGTCCCTCTGGTACTAACAACACTTCGTTTTAAAGTCACTTAAATCCCCTATCTTCGATATTCAATATTTGTGTAAGCAATTAGTGAACTAATGTACCTTATAAAGTGGCTGATGAGTGTCGTTTGACCCCCAACCCTAAGACATAATGCCATCATATCTAAACAAATAGTTTTTCCAATCATGGGTCTGGTGAAAATATAGAAATTGAAGAGGTTTATCACCTGAAACATACGGTTTATACTAATAAAATGCAAATGGGAAAAATAAACAGTGAGGGAAATTCCATCCATCATACCGTTCTTGAAGGACACAGATTGTATGTCCCAAAGTGTGTTTTAGTGCAAAACAAAATCAAAAGATCTTGTTAAGATACATGCTATTAAGAGTGCTGGTAAGAGAGGGTCATTATCCACAGTGAAATTAGTCCTGTACCAACACAGGCTGATGAGCCGTTCAGTGAGAAAGAAGCCATTGCTCCAAAAGCAACATAAAAAGCCAGAGTACAGTTTGCAAAACACACAGGGACAAATATCTTATTTTTTGCAAAACATATATCCTAGGGTTGACTGCACAGTGGTACAGTTGATAACAATGTTGCCCTACAGGAAGAATGTTCTGGGTTCAATCCATTATGCGTACATGTTGTCGCTGTGATGAGATTCCCTCCTGGTACTGCTTCTTCCTTCCACAGTCCAAAGTAACATGACTGTTAGGTCATTCAGTTGCAAAGTGGCTTAAGGACAACAAAGTCAGTTTTGGAAAGCTTGAAGCCTAGAGTTTAAAGGCAATTCTACTAAATAATCTCCTAAGTATTCTCCTAAATATCGTGTTTAGGTTGATACTCAGCAGTGTGATGAATTAATATGGGTTTAAAGGCTCTCAGAAAGGACCTGTTCAAGCATCTTTAAAATGTGACCGTTTAACACCTATTTATTGCAAGTACGGTATTGAAAAAAAAATTACACAGCATTTGCATTTTTCTTTAACAAACAACATTTTTGCTCTATGTGTGTTTTAGCATCTTGGTAATCTGTTGTTATGGCACAGTTACTTTAAAATCTGAAAGAGCTAGTTATCACCAACTTTTGTTCCTACGGATTGCAAATTATGTGGGCAAAGCCATTGAAACTATTAATGAATAATGGAGTGGTCTTTAATTTACAATTAATTCCAGCTGGCATGCACATGGATTCATGAATCTCACATGGAACTTGTCCTACAATCCTTTTTGTGTCAAAATCTACACCAGATTTTGATAGCTGAGTAAAACGCTGGTATAAAATACTATATAAAATAAACTTAACAGGAACAAAAGGAGTTGAAAGTTGAAACACAGTTTATCTGAAACCTCTAAAAAAAGAACCTAATAACTGCAAACTCCAAGCTAATTACAGAGCAGTTGAAGAGCCCGATAACCAGCAGCTGAAGGAAAGACAAAACCATAAACACAAGCATGAACACACAGGTGGAAACAATGAAATCCATCAGAGACAGAAGAGCAAGAAGATAAAGTTGCAGTGTTATTTAGATTTATAATTTTTCATGCATTTTACAGTATATAAAGAGTAGTGAACAGATAATAACCTACAAAATACACCATTATGTTCATCCCCTTTTTTAGCTCCCCCCCCCCCCCCCCAATCTGACGCAATTTATGCTATTTTTTTTTTTTTTTTTTTTTTGCAAACCTTTCCCCCCCCACCACCTCAAAGCTAGTACATTGTCTATAGCTAACAGTCTTAAGGAATTATTGTAATTCTTTTAAAAAAGAAAAGAGCACAGTATTTTAGGGTTTAGGTAAAAACTACAAATTATTGCCTTTCTATCACGGGTTTTTGCTTTATATTATGGTATACACTTAATATAAAACATCTACACACCACTGTTAACTCCACATCTTTTTGTGACATAAGTAAAATGACACCATGACAAATCATTTCAAAATATTTCCACGCTTGGATTGACTTGTAAAATGCAATTATTAAAGGACACAAATATGTTAAGGAGCAAAATATGAAGAAAATTGCAGCAATCTGGTTGCATAAGCCTATAAACCCTTAAACTAGTGTTTTTTAACCCTGGTCCTCTAGGGACACTGCCCTACATGTTTTAGATGTTCCTCTGCTTCAGCACACCTGATTTGATCATTTGACTCAGGTGTGTTAAACCAGGGAAGCATCTAAAACATATGTAAAACAGTGTTCCTTGATGACCAGGTTTGAAAAACACTGCCTTAAACAAATACTTGTTTTGAATTTTCCCACTTAGACTTCTTTGATAGGGGTCTGTTAGAATCCCACAACGTGACTTAGCAATATTTACAACACTCTGCCCTTCACAATTCTCAAAATCGATCAAATTGTGAGGATATCTCTAGTTTACAGCTTTTGACCCCAAGCTTCTCTGTTGGATTCTATTCTGAACTATGGCTGGGCCATTCAGCTTAAATTTGCTTCTGGTGAGGGCACTCTTTGTTGAATTCGATATATGTGTGGACTTACGTTGATGGTGCGAAATGAAATCCTTATTTTCAGCTTTCTTGCAGACACTAACATTATGGGTCTAAACTAGTTTTTAGAAGTGTTTATGCTGTTATGAAACCTTAAAAAAGTAGTTATATCTGAAAAAAGTAAGCCTAGACCATAATGCTTCTACTACCATGTTTCATTGTAGTAGCCATTGTATACAGTATATTTGTAAATCTTGAACAAAAAGACATGTTACAAAGACAGGGAAAGGAGAGGAACTCTTTAAAATAAGAGGAAACAAAGCTCAACAAATAGTAGATAAGAAAAAAATCCTGATTAAAATTAATTTCAGTATAAATCAAGGCAGAAATATCAAAAACAAGATGCAAAACAAAAGCTCTAATAATAGCAATAAATACAAACATATCAAAGCTGACCAAAAATCGGACAGCTTAAACACAGATTATAACAAGATTTGTTTGCACATATTCTTTACAGGATCATGTTCTGTGTGAACACAAGTGGTGAAAAGCTCTCACCGTGATATTTTTTGTGTTGAGGAGAAGATGTACCTGTGGAGTACATTGCACTATAGCTGAGCAGGTCATTGAGGGACACAGGGGTATATGGCAACGCTTTATTACTATTTAGTGTAGTCTGGCCACCTGCCTTTAAGTGGTCTTTGCTTTTATACAGGAATAAAATAACAAAATGGTGCCACATACTGAGTAGGATTGTGTTATCTTTCTTACTAAGTAGACATCTTTACGGCTAACATTGTAAACATTGTTTATTACCTCTAACTTGTGCAGAATAAATGCAAAAAAACAGATTTTACTGGCTTCAACTGCAATGTGGAATTGCCTGCAGTTGGGTTTTCATTTTACACAGTTTAAATGTTACTTGTAAAATGAAAATCATAGTTTTACTGGAAATGAGTAGACCGTTTAGGTAGAGATGCACAAATTAGTTGTTGCAACCAATCACAATTGGTTAATGTCCCTACAACGGCTTTAATCACCTAGCAACAGACCTAATACTAAAAAGAAAAATTTTTATCTCTGTCCTTAAAAATGCATCAAAAGTGCATATGTTGCATGTTGGATTCAAAAGTAGCTCTGTCAAAGAACCTGTATTATGTCTCATTATCCTCAGGAATAGGTTTGGTCCAAACCCCAGGAATGGGTTTGGACCAGGAAAAACCTCTGTCTTATTGTCTGAGTCGTAAAGGCAAAATATTGGTGAAGTTTATTCATTTTTAGATTTTATTGAGCTTGCCAGGTAGGGAACATAAGAATGTTGCTATGTCTCAGTGTCTGAGTTGGGCCTGATTAAGTAGTGTGATTGGCTTAGGTACTGCTATAATTAACCTTTTTAGAGCTGGGCTATAACTCATTCTTTTATTGGATTGGATGTGATTTAATACACTGTAAGCCTGATAGAATATTTAAGCGTTCTGGCTGATGGTCAACAGTCTCTGCTCCAGACAGAATTTTTAAATACTGAATCTAACTATTTCCATGATGTATTCTTTGTTTTCAAACTAATAGTCTAATTATGTGCTAAAACCTGTCGGAGTACTATTAAAGAACAAGTATAATACATAGTTCCATTCAAAAATTTGCATCCATCAATCTGAGTTTTATAATAATTAATGATGAGCTTGAGTTTTTCTTTTCACAGTACAGCAGAAATGTTTTTAAAAACAAGAATTGGATGCATAGTTTTAATTAACTGTACATTTTCACTAATGCACATCCATTACTACTAATGTTTGGTTATATTCCTCAGCAAGAGGCAGAATTAATGGACATCATACAGCTTCTGGCATTATTCTATTTAGATATATGGCCAGAATTTCTAGGGTTAATTTCAACTGGGTGGTTTTCTGAAATGGACCTGACTTTTAAACATGGTCCTCAAATTTTCAGTGGGGTTGAAGTTAATGGTAGCCTTCTTTATTTATGCCAAAATGAGTTGTGATGTGTGTATTTGTAGCCATTGTCCAATATGAGCACCCAACTATGTGCAAGTTTTAACCATCTAACCTGAACTGTCACCCTCAGATGAAAGCAAATTTGTTAGGATGTTCAAAACCAACCCAAGCACCACCATGGCTTAACAGCTGGACAACCACTAACAAACAACTTGGAAACAACTGGGTGACCAGTCATCCCAACACACACCAGAAAATATTTTGTAATGGAAAAAGCAGGCTAACATTAAGTTAAATTAATGACTGTGTTCAAAAGCCATGTCTGTGCAAGGAAATCAACCAGTTTAAATAAACTACCAATTATATCCCAAAGGGTGGTCAAATATCCACCCAGAAACATAGAGACAAACATGCCAAATCCATAATAATTAGACGTTGTGCACCAAGTCCTTCCTTTTAACTATGTTTAAAAAAAACATGCAAGAGTTGAGTGTATGTAAACTTCTGACTGGCGGTGCATATTTTAGTATGAACAGCTTCTGGTGTACATGTACTTTAGTTTTGTTTTTAATGCCTATAGGAATTTAAGAACCTTGAAACATATTCGAAAAAAAAAACGTGTTTGTAAATTATTAATCACTCTTTAAGATTGGTGTGGATATAAAGCACTTTCTCCCTTAAATTTTTTACAGCTTCTCTGATGATGCAAAGATGATGATTTTAACTTGGAAAGCTTTTATCCAGAAATGTGCAACTGTCCCTTGTGATCTGCTGGATGAAAGCAGCCAGGAAAAAAAAAGTATTTGCAATATTCGTCTCTGAAGTTCTTTTTCTCAGAGTTGGTGAACGGACTTGATGCTGATTATGTAATGTGTGTTAATGAGCATAAAAAAGCAGACAGAAAAATAAACCTCTTTGGCCTATCACCTTTGTTTAATGAGATGGAAATGCTTGGAGCCCTCCTAGACAGCTTTGCCCTTGGTACATGGAAGTATGCCAAATCATTAAGAGCTTTTTAGAAAAATAGTTTTTTTGATTTTGAGAGACAGGGTTAAAAATGTGACTCTTTTACCTTGATTAAAAGTATTATTACTGCAAATCTTGTTTGATAGCAATTGAGATGTTTTAGCTTTTTATCTTTACAGAGTTTCAGGTGTCTTTCTCTGAAATTTCTGCTCTCAGCGGTGTTTTGTTTGTGCTGCACACAGTGCTGAAAACAACAGGAGTTACCATGCTGCCTTCTGACCCATAGATCTTGCTGGTAGCAGTTTTTCCTCAGACTACATCATGCAGAGGAAACAGTCCCTAAAATGGTTTGAAATCTTTTTTTTTTTATCATTCAAAGACGAACAGAATTTTTGTTAAGTCATATGACGATAGCGGCTAAAACATCTAAAGCCATCTGCACATGAGGATCCATTACAGGAAGGCTATAACTTCATGTATTGTAAAATCTTAACCATATGTTCTGTGATTCAGAACACAAAGCGTAAAATAGATCTTTTCCAGTAATTCAAACTGGCTGTAATAAAAGGCAGCTTAAACTGGACCATTACAAAGGTTCATAAATAATCTGGCACATGTTAAGAAAGGTATTTAGAGGTCAAAAGACTCAATAGGATTGAGAAAAATCAGATTCAAGGACAAGGTTGCTGTTTTGTCCTGGGTAGATTCTCTACCTAGTGATAATTGACCTAAATTTATGTTTTCAACTTAAACTGAGACTTCATTCATATATCTAATAAAAATAACTTTGAGTATGTTAAACGAAAGGACTAAGTGGAAAAAATAATTCAAAATGTTTTACTCTCTGTTGTGTCTTTGATGTGCAGGTTGTAAAGGTGATTTATGCAAGTTAGTCAGATGCAATGTGAGCTATTGACTTGATTTTGCCTGATAAAAAAATTAACATAAAGATGTTTATATTCCCAGAACTCTTTTAGGATTACAAGAATAAAAATCCCTAATAATCACTGCTCTTACTATATTATAGTTTTGGTTCTTTTGTTAAGACAGATGTTAAAAGTTTGAAGACTTTCTGTTCCCCCATTGAACCAATCATCCTATACGTCACACCTAAATGAGGTTTACAGTTAAACCAGTTTAGATTTAAATTAATCTTTTGATTTTACCAAGATTTTTTGCCTGAGTGGGGTAATATTGACATTGTGGAGCGACCCAGCCAGAGGCCCAACTTGAATCTGACAGAGAATCTGGTTAGGGAGCTCAAGATTAGGGTGATTGCAAGGAAGCATTCCAATCTTCCAATTTTCTGTCAGAAACAAACTTCTTGGTTGATTTAAAATTTTTTTTTTTATCTTAATTTGCAAGGTGTATGAATAATTTAGGTCTTCTTGCTCAAACTGTGGTACGTGTACGAATTGTGGTACTTGTGGTACTCCTTTTAAAAGTATTCATCTAAGAGCTGCACATTACATCAGATCGCAGTTGTCATAACAGTATCACTGTGTGCAATATCACAATAGCAAAGGACTGTTGGGTGCATTATTTGTCACGACATTAAATTTTAGGAATTTTTAAATTAAATTCATGCTCTAGATATCAGTTTTATATTTAAATTAGTATGAACTTTGTGAAAAGAACTTGAAAACCACAGAGAGACGTATGGACATGTTCATGATGGAAATATAGAAAATAAGAAAAGAAAGAGACTATGAGTTACTTGCAACCAATATCATAACCACAATAATATCACAATTTTACCTTTTCCTAGTTTTGAGCTGTACTAACATATGAAATGTTGGCATCCATAATTTACAAGTTAAGACAAGTGGTCTTCCTGTTAATATTAAGACTTTGACTAGCCTGTCCGCTTTCAAAAAACAAGCAAAATCCTGGCTAACACAGCAGCAGCAGTGTGGCAATGTCATATGAAATGGATAACTGTATATCTAACTGGTTTCCTGACATTTCTGATTGCATTTTTTGTAATTGTTTTTACTTTTTATTTATTTTAACTGTTAAAAGCCCTTCAAGGGACAGGGTGCTGCGAATTAGCTATGGCTATAAGCACTATGATACAGGCATCACATTATTTTGCATATAATGATCTATGTTTATTGTTTCTGTCCCTACCAAATAAAAAAATAATTGAAAATAAACCGAAATACAAAGCTAATGCATTTGTTCTTAGACATCAGAATTTTCAGAGTTTTGGGTCAGCAACTGGAAAGCCATTTGAAGTAAGATGTCAGACTTGGAAAGAAACCACCCCAACCTCAAAATACAGTCTGGCTGTGGCAAATTTAAAACATGATTATAGTAGCAGGAAAAAATGGATAACTGCACTTACAATAATGATAATACAATACAATACAATATGTTTCAATGACTGCTTTGGCTTATTTCCCCCCACTGCTTACAATGAAGTTCAGGTTGACACCATTCCAAACTAAACATTAGATTGCTTTGTTCATGTGCCTTATTGTCAGTTCTTTTGGCCCCAATCAGTTCGCCCATTCATCAGTTTGCTCCCTCATTCCATACCCACATGTTGCCATTTCATCCCAACCTACTTCCGATTCTTAGTCTTAAATAATTTTAACTCCATGTACAAAACCATTGCATATCAGTTTATTTCTCTCAGTAATTGAACATGTTGATGAATGAATGAGATAATCAATGAAATGCTTATATCTTGCATATAAGTTAATTAATTTGTAAATTAATTTCTGAAGAATTTTTTGTTACATCCTGTTGTGATTATTATTTTAAGACCCTTGATTTACTCTCATGAAATGCAGGAGATTATGACCTCTAATTTAAAGCAAAATAACCTTGACTTTCTGCTAGTAGATGTTATCTATTATATGATAATGAAAGGTCTGGTAGAAGCACCCGTTCCTTCCTACACAAGGACCCTTGATACTCAACCTGAAGGTATTTCTTTTACCATCAATAGAATATCATATTCTGGTGATCCAGTCTGTTTTTATTCAAAATAACCGGTTTGTGAAAATATCTCTTTACTGAGAGTTAAAAATGCGTGTGGATTGTTTTATGAAAAGTTCAAAAATGTGTTGAAGTCTGGGGGATATCATTTTCTCTATATTTATTTTTGGTAATTAGCAGATTATGCAATATAGCAAAGTGATTTGTAAGGTTCTTTAGTTTTAACCTCAAAATTAAGTGTTTTGTGTTGTAGTTGGAGCAGTGGTAGTACTTTGGGTCAGTGTTACTTTGCAGATCTATGTTGTTTATCTTGGTTGTTATGTTTTGCTGTTCGGTTTTAATTCTAATGATCTTTTCCAATTTCTATCCCTTTTTCTTTGACAAAACTAAATCAGATTACTAGGCTATAACATCAGTAGGCACAGATGAGAGAAGTAGTTGTTTCTCAATTTTCAGAAAGCGGTAACTTTAGATGAAATCCTCTGTTATTGTTATGCACATATCTTGAGTCAATGCATGCGTTTCAAGGATTTCATTCCTACTCTATCACCCTATTGATTCGCTGGAGCGAATCAATAGATGCTATAATGGAAATCCATTAAAGCATCTATTCATTCTCTCCAGCGGCTTTGTCATTGCTGTGCTGTTAATGTAATTGACCAGCTTTTTTTTTGCTCTCCATCTCGCTACGAGTGCCCACACACACACATTTGCTTATACTAAGTCTGTGTTCCTCCTCCTGCCAGATGTTGCCCGGGCTATCGAGCTGCTGGAGAAGCTGCAGGAATCAGGGGATGTTCCTGGTCATAAGTTGCAGTCCCTGAAGAAGGTTCTGCAGAGTGAGTTCTGCACAGCAATCAGAGAGGTGAGTCTGGACGGCTGTGGGATGATTTCTCCTTTTGTGGATGACCTTTCTCATAATATATCTCCCTATAAAAGTGCTATCACACTGCTCTTTCAGTGATTGTTCTCAGTATCGTGATGGTTTATGGTTAAACTCACAAAGCAAAGAGCTTTTTTTTTAACAGTATAGTGTTTTGCTGGGAAAAGTAGTAGCAGTATTCAGAACAAGCAGATTGAACTTAATATTCAGCTACTACTATTATTGACTGTTTATTTAAAAGAGTTGTATTGGACTCTGGGAAAGGCTTAAGCCCTTTAATTACTAACCCTGTGGAATTTCTTAGCAGGTTTATAATGAAACTGCTGCTGCAACACCTAGTTGAGAAAAGTTCTGATGGCAACATTAATGGATGGATGCCAAAGCTCAGATTCTCAGAAACCAAATTCTAATAAGATAGAAAGACTGAAAAAACTTAAGAAAAAAAAACTAAAAGCTGTATTTACCCATTAGTTGGATTAAGTTTAACAAACTGTATTATTTGCAAATTTGTAACATTATTAAATGAAAGGAAATGTTTTTTCTCCTTTCATTATAACACTTTTGTAAATGTGCCTTAGTATATTATATTCACATAATTTAAACATTTAATGAATAATAACTAATCTTAAATGAAGCAGCAAACAAGATTTGTTATTCCGTCGTACTCGTCGTCTTCCGCTTTATCCGGGACCGGGTCGCGGGGGCAGCAGACTCAGCAGAGACACCCAGACGTCCCTCTCCCTAGACACCTCCTCCAGCTCCTCCGGGGGGAGCCCAAGGCGTTCCCAGGTCAGCCGAGAGACATAGTCCCTCCACTGTGTCCTGGGCCGTCCCCTGGGCCTCCTCCCGGTGGGACGTGCCTGGAACACCTCCCAAGGAAGGCGTCCAGGAGGCATCTGGTATAGATGCCCAAGCCACCTCAACTGGCTCCATTCTATAAAAAAAAAAAAAGAGAATAAATTCAGAGATTATATTGACCTGCTTTTTGTGAAATTCAGAGATCTATTAGCTTAAACTAAGAGCTCCATGTTGGATTTTTCACTCTGTTGAGCTTTGTTGCCGCTGCTCAACAGTAATAGTAACACACTAGCCCTTACATTCCCGTCACATTTTGAGTTTCTTGAATGTGTTTATTTGCACAAAGATATGTGGCTTTAGGTCAGTACCAACCCAGCATAATCTTTCTATGAGTATGATGCTGTAACATATGTAAATCATAATGTAAATAATATCTCTAGATAAGTAATACCCAACAATTCCGTGGCATGAACGTTGGACAACAGAGACACTGCGTACATCACATACATGTGCCACTGTTATGGAATTTATACACTACTCAAATGTTGTAGTAATAACCCAATAATAAAAAGGTACTTAATCTGATGGTACAATATGCAGACTTCTCCTGCCGGCAGGACAGCGTGACCTATTTTCTAATGAATCCAGCTAATAATTATTTGACTACATGGAGACACAAATTGACTGTAAATTTGCAATGAGGTTTTCCTCCCAAGATGGTTAGGTGTGGCAGTTACATCACATCTCAGTGTCTTTACAAAGTATCAAACTAGTAGCTAGTTTTTTTGCTCAGTTACCAGGGCTACCCACAGTTACCAATACAATAAAAAGATATTTATGCCCGTTCAACTTGTTCAAACGCTGAAGGAACCTGCTTGCATTGCATTTAAATTGTACGTTAGTAAGCATGTTTCAGTTTAATTAAGTCCAAACTGTCAGAAGTGCAACTAAATAGTTTATTCCTAGAACTTTCATAATATTTTGTAAGCGCAGCAGCCATATTCAGTCGGACCTCAACTTCAGTAGGCATTCTGTTTGATTATTTCTGACTTGAAAGTCAAAAATTCTAATTTCAGAGTACAAATAGAGCAAACCATAAGTTATATTTCATGCATTTATGCAGCAGTATCTGTTGGTCATGTTCAAAGAATACGTTTTAGTGGCTGATGATTGAATTAGGCGATCTAAAATGTGGTGAAGGGTTGTTTATCATATTAAATTCCAACCTGTATGGAGACACTATGACAAACGTGTGCATTATACCTTTAAGTCGCTGCTCATCAAATAACTGCAGCATTGTGAAAATGTCAGAGCTTATAAGTCTGCCTTATTACAGCTGGAGCTTAATGGGAAAACCTTGAGGTTTATTTGATTATCTCTATTTTTGACCACAAATGATGATGGTGCTAGGGAACATTGTGGGCTTTTCATTATAGTGAAGGCTTGATACGCTTGTTACCTTTAATTTTAATTATGCTGGTTTTAATCTCCTTTTACTGAAGCAAAGTATAGTCTGAATTCTAAATCTTGGTTTTCTGTTGTCATTTACAAGCCGTCTAAAACATCCCCCAGCTGATTCATTGCTGTAACCTCATTCATCAACTGGACAGGCGTAAAAAGCAAACAGGAGCCTTTTCTGCTAGTGGCAATGCTACACAAGCTGATAAGCACAGATCCTGTATATTTAGTGTTCTGTCTGTAATATACTGCAGCATCACACAGTGACATAAGTTTGTGAAAGAAACAGCAGCATTAAAGTGAAGGAAAACA
Organism: Crenichthys baileyi; assembly: GCA_036173005.1. Classification (NCBI taxonomy): domain Eukaryota; kingdom Metazoa; phylum Chordata; class Actinopteri; order Cyprinodontiformes; family Goodeidae; genus Crenichthys; species Crenichthys baileyi. Next base: position 769,431 of record JAHHUM010002019.1, on the reverse strand, counting down.
GATGACAGATGCTGCAATGGCCTCTGTTCTGCAAGTTAATTACAAAGTCAAAATTTAATTTGGACCTGGAGAGAAAGGGTATTCGTGGAGTTGATCAGTATGTTGGTGGGAGTTTTACATTATCTGCTGAGTCGACCTTCCTCTAATCTTATTTGGGTGCTTTAAGCTCTCCGAACATGCAGTTACTTCTGATTATCCTGAAGTTGTAATTTTAATTATTCAGTTGAACCTAATGAGATTTTGTTTTTAAAATAAATCATTTAAAAAAAACTTAATGAGATTTGCTGGCAACGAACCCATAAACTAGTTGGCATTATTGGAATTTCTGCATTGATGAATCCTGTCATTATTTATTATTGAACTTATTGTAAAAAGGCTTTATTGAACTCTTTGAGATTTAGTGTGAGGTGTTTAACTTACTGCTGATCATGGCAGCTCAGGTGAGACCAAAATTACTGGTTAACATGTTTCAGCATTGTCAGAAAACAGGTTTTGTTTTAGTACAAAGCCAGTGTTGCTAGGCTAATTTTATTTTTAGGACTCAACAGTAAAGTGTTAACAGCATGCAATTAAAGATTCCAGGATGTTGGAGGACTTGTGAATGAGCTCTACACATCTAGCTCTATACTTCATTATCCTGCATGCATTTAAAAGAAAGTCTACCCATTTTATATATATTTATGTAAATTGCAAACAAATGGCTTAGGGTTCTGTAAAATCAGTGATCTTCTTGTAACGCAGATTGCATGAAATTGTACCTTATTGACATTGTGCAATGAAGTGAGGTGCAGAATCTCTGCTTTAGAGCTGAGGGTGTGAGACACAACCAGCAACCTGTAACAGAAATCGTCTAACAGAAAACAAACCTGCTTTTTACACACAGATATAATCACAGTAAAGAATGTAAAGGATATTTGCATAGACAATTTTGCACTCTGATACCTTCAGCCAATGCTTAGTCATATGATTAGTCATACCACTTTTTTTACAACTTCTGCGGTGCATTAAAAAATTATCTTCACTTATGGATTTAGAGACATAATTTCAATATGATTTGTCCTTAACACATTCAAACACTGTTCTTAAAGTTTGCATGACCACTTCGATCTTGTTGGGACTGGGAGCTCTCTGAAAATATTTATTTTTTTATATCCCTTTGATCATTTCTGTAACTGCATTGTTTGAAGCTTAAGAGAGGATAACTGCAACATGAAGACAAGCTAGTGGCAAATTGTTGATTCTGCTGGACTTGAAAGTGCTTGCATCAGCATGTATTTATTGTATATATACACTGTAGCAGATCATGCAAAAGACATGTGAATAATGAAGTACAGGGGTTAGACAATGAAACTGAAACACTTGTCATTTTAGTATGGGAGGTTTCATGGCTAAATTGGACCAGCCTGGTAGCCAGTCTTCATTGATTGCACATTGCACCAGTAAGAGCAGAGTGTGAAGGTTCAATTAGCAGGGTAAGAGCACAGTTTTGCTCAAAATATTGAAATGCACACCACATTATGGGTGACATACCAGAGTTCAAAAGAGGACAAATTGTTGGTGCACGTCTTGCTGGTGCATCTGTGACCAAGACAGCAAGTCTTTGTGATGTATCAAGAGCCACGGTATCCAGGGTAATGTCAGCATACCACCAAGAAGGACGAACCACATCCAACAGGATTAACTGTGGACGCAAGAGGAAGCTGTCTGAAAGGGATGTTCGGGTGCTAACCCGGATTGTATCCAAAAAAACATAAGACGACGGCTGCCCAAATCATGGCAGAATTAAATGTGCATCTCAACTCTCCTGTTTCCACCAGAACTGTCCGTCGGGAGCTCCACAGGGTCAATATACACGGCCGGCCTGCTATAGCCAAACCTTTGGTCACTCATGCCAATGCCAAACGTCGGTTTCAATGGTGCAAGGAGTGCAAATCTTGGGCTGTGGACAATGTGAAACATGTATTGTTCTCTGATGAGTCCACCTTTACTGTTTTCGCCACATCTGGGAGAGTTACGGTGTGGAGAAACCCCAAAGAAGCGTACCACCCAGACTGTTGCATGCCCAGAGTGAAGCATGGGGGTGGATCAGTGATGGTTTGGGCTGCCATATCATGGCATTCCCTTGGCCCAATACTTGTGCTAGATGGGCGCGTCATTGCCAAGGACTACCGAACCATTCTTGAGGACCATGTGCATCCAATGGTTCAAACATTGTATCCTGAAGGCGGTGTGCCGTGTATCAGGATGACAATGCACCAATACACACAGCAAGACTGGTGAAAGATTGGTTTGATGAACATGAAAGTGAAGTTGAACATCTCCCATGGCCTGCACAGTCACCAGATCTAAATATTATTGAGCCACTTTGGGGTGTTTTGGAGGAGCGAGTCAGGAAACGTTTTCCTCCAACAGTATAACGCAGTGACCTGGCCACTATCCTGCATGAAGAATGGCTTAAAATCCCTCTGACCACTGTGCAGGACTTGTATCTGTCATTCCCAAGAAGAATTGATGCTGTATTGGCCACAAAAGGAGGCCGTACACCATACTAATAAATTATTGTGATCTAAAACCAGGTGTTTCAGTTTCATTGTCCAACCCCTGTAAATTGCACTGCTTTGTGGATTACCCTCTGAGTTTGTAGAAGATAGTACCCTGCACACCATGGACCAACTGTATCTTCAGGACTTTTGACAAGTGATCATTAGCTGAAACGTGTTGTGTGCCATAAGATCCATCAAAGTGGCGTAGTTGGGAGCACTGTTGCCTTCCAGCAGAAGGGTCCTGGGTTCGACTCCGGTCCGGGGGACTTTCTACGGGTACTAGTGCTTCCTCCCGCAGTCCAACAACATGACTGTGAGGTTATCTGGTCTCTCTGATTAGCCCTTAGGTGTGCATGGTTGTTTGTCTTGTGTGTCTCTGTTGCCCTGCGATGGACTGGCGACCTGTCCAGGATGTACCCAGCCTCTAGACTGCTGGGGATATTCACCAGCTCCCCCGTAATCCTGTATGAAAGAAGAGGGTATAGAAAGTGCATGGCTGGATGGATGTGAGATTATTCGATTTCTTGCCCAATTGTGTTCACAGGAATGAAATTTCTCCAACAGTGAATCGAATCAAACAAAGCCATATATTTTATCAGAACATGAGATCATATTGCCGCCATCATCAAAGTGACATAAAAGATTAAAGAACTAGCTCTCTCCTCTTACAGAGCCCAGCTCTGCTCTGTGACAGCTCAACTCACGCACATCTTGGCACCAGAGGCTCATCTGGCAACTGGGTCACTGATTTTGGTGCCAGTCACAGGAATAAAATGACATGGACATTCAGAAACTGACAACCACCTGGCCAGCAGCAGTCACTCTTCACCAAGAGGCAATGAGCTTCACCTACAGAGAACTGGCTAAACACAATCACCAAGGAAACCATCAGGAGTGCTCAGAGGGTAGAGGGCTACAGCAAAGAGGGTTATGGTTTTAGATAAAAAAGAAGAAATACAGTTACATGTTGGTTCCTTAAGGAAACTTTGGCAACTAAATACAAACTACTGCATTTTGCAGCCAACTACAATTGAGCGAAAATGTAATCAGATCTTTTGGAAACAATGTGCTGTGACTATTTTTAGTACATGTTTATTGCATTTAATTGCTGGACAAAAACAATGTTCATATGTGTTTTAGTCAGTAGAAAGCAAATCAGAATTCACACGTTACCCTTTTTTCATGTTCTGGTGCCCTTCTCGAAGACCAAATAAATCAGATCGGCAATCTTTACCACAAGTCTTAACAAAATGGTATGAATGTGAATTCAGTTGCTGCCTGTAGGCCATCATAATAAAGTACTAATATTTAAATAAAAATAATAACTAAAAGCAACTTTACCCAATATAAAGGCTTTTATTATGCCTTGCTTTTCATGGTCAAATTAATTTATTATGTGTGCTCACTTCTTGTTCCTCCATATGATCCATCAGCATTAACCACTTTCAGGTTATGATAGCCATAAAATACAAGTTTAATCATAATGTCTTATAGCTCAGTTCTTGGAATTTCAAACAAAAGGATTAGGGTTTTTTTTTCCTTTTGAAAACTGGCTGTTTGTGAAATTATCATTTCTTTTTCACATGGAAGATGTGCTGTTGCTCAGTTTTAAGCCTTCAAGGCCAACCTAAAGTCTGACATGATGGAAGCACTAATCCTGCTTTAGGTCCACTCCAAAATCCTGTCTCTGTCTTTATTTGCAAGGCAGATAAATCTGCAAAACATGATTCAGCCCTGTTAAAGATGACAAGCTAGCTGTCAATATGAAAAATGATGAGCCGGGAAAAAGGCAGCCTCAGCAGTGCACGGGTAAATGACAAAGGGGTAGAGTTTTATGAGGTGGTTGTCTTTCCTCGCCACGTTCTTTAATGACAGGAAGGGCGGGGGAAGATGGCTGTGTGCTTTAGAACGCTGAATCACTATGAGTGAGTTCTCAGGGTTAATCAGCCTTGCAAATGGGAAGGGAAGGATGTAAGACAAAAGGACTGGAGGAGATAACCTTCTTAGAAATGATTGAAGAGAAATTTGGGCAATAATGTGTGAGATTCACACTTGACAAACACTAGCATTTGGTGGATACTAAGAAAAAAAATGTCACTTTATTTTTAAAGTCTCAGATTTTTTAGTACCTCAGACATTTCCAAGCAGCATATTTTACATTACTGTCATAATTTTTTTTTAACAGTGTCTAGGTTTAATTTAGGTAGTATATAAATAGAATAAGCAATTTTCTAACAAGCTCAAAGGAAGGTAGATATTACTCTGCTGGACTGTTTCACAGTCTTTTCTATATGCCTTTGTGTAGCTTTGAATTCTCATTGTGATATTAATGTTTCAAGATATGAAGATGAAGATTTTCAATTCAGTTGAAAAATACTGTATTATTCACAAAGGGAAAAAATGTGATTAATTATGTATTTTTGAATTGAACCGAGTTGAAAATCTTTCTGAAAGGTATCATAATGCTCCATATGTGCAGTCCTGTAAACATGGAGCACAGTGACAGGCAAATTCATGAAGGCGAGGAATAAAAGGTCATTCTATAAGAAAGCTTGCCCACATTTAAATGAGGGATTATGCATGCCTTTAGGAGAACGTCATCACATATCACAACCGCAATTCCAATGAAGTTGGGACGTTGTGTAAAACGCAAATAAAAACAGAATACAATAGTTTGCTAATGCTGTTCAACCTTAATGCATTTGAATACACTATAAAAACAAGATATTTAATGTTCAACCTAATAAACATTTATTGTCTTTTGCAAATGTTCCCTAATTTTGAATTTGATGCTTGCAACATATCCCAAAGAAGCTGGGACAGAGGCAACCAAAGACTGGGAAAGTGGAGGAATGCTCAAAAACACCTGTTTGGAACATCCCACGGGTTAACAGGTCTAAAAGGAGCGGCCCTGAAAGGCTCAGTCGTTCACAAGCAAGGAGGGGGGCGAGGTTTACCGCTTTGTGAACAGCTGTGTAAGCAGTTTAAGAACAATGTACAATTGCAAAGAATTTATGAATTTCATCATTTACAGTCCATAATATCAAAAGATTCAGAGAACCTGGAGAAATCTCTGCAAGTAAGCTGCACGGTCGACAATCAACATTGAATGCCCGCAACCTTTGATCCCTCAGAAGGCACTGCATTACAAACCGACATCATTCTGTAATAGATATTACCACATGCGCTCAGGAACACTTCAGAAAACCATTGTCAGTTAACAGTTCGTTGCTATATTTACAAGTGCAAGTTAAAACTCTATCATGCAAAGCCAAAACCATATATTAAAAACACCCAGAAACACCGCTATCTTCTCTGGGCCCGAGCTCATCTGAGATGGACTAACACAAAGTTGTTTTGTGGTCTGATGAGTTAACATTTCAGATTGGTTTTGGAAATCATGGAGGTCGTGTCCTCAGGGCCAAAAAGGAAAAGGACTATACGGATTGTTATCAGTGCAAAATTCAAAGGCCAGCATCTGTAATGGTATGGGGGTGTGTAAGTGCCCATGGCATGGGTAACTTGCACATCTGTGAAGGCACCATTAATGCTGAAAGGTACATATAGGTTTTGGAGCTACATATGCTGCCATCCGAACAATGTCTTTTTAAAAAGGGATATCCCTGCTTATTTCAGCAAGACAATGCCAAGCCCCATTCTGCACGTGTTACAACAGCGCGGCTTCGTAGTAAAAGAGTACGGGTACTAGACGGGCGTGCCTGCAGTCCAGACCTGTCTCCCATTAAAAAAGGGTGTGGCGTATTATGAAGTGCAAAATATGATAGCTGAGACCCCAGACTGCTGAGCAACTGAAGTTGTACATCAGGCAAAAATGGGAAAGAATTGAGTGCTGTTAAAAGGAAAGGTGGGGAAGGTGATGTTACACAGTGTTGAACCAGTTCCAGCTTTTTTGGAATGTGTTGTAAACATCAAATCTAAAATGAATGAATATTCGCAAAAAACAATAAAATGTATCAGTTTGAACATTAAATATCTTGACTTTGTAGTGTATATAATTACATAAAAGTTGAAGAGGATTTACAAATCATTGTATTGTTATTATTTACGTTTTACACAACGTCCCAACTTCACTGGAATTGGGGTTTTACGTAGATTTGTATAAGTTCAAGTCACAGCAAATTTCTTAGCATTGTCAAAGTATAGAGCTATTTAAGTAACACTGATTGCAGGGAAAATGCCTTCTGCTAAAGGCTGATGGAAATTTTAGCACAGGAGAACAACAGGAGAAAACAACTGACCTGCTGGTTTGCTAGATTTACAAAAGAGGGGTCAGGGATATGATGGAGGAGGGAAATAATCCTCTTTTGAGGTAGCCTTCCTAAGAGGTAGCCTTCCCAAATAATTTTTCTAATCAACTAAATCATCTGAGAAGAAGATCCTACTGCATTGTGTAACTGAGCATTAAGTAATCTCTCCCTCTCTATAGATCTAAGAACCTCTGCAAAACCGCGATAAATGTTGGGTGAAATCCCTTCTGATATTTTCCTGTTATTTAGATGTGTGTAATCACAGCTGCTGGTAAATGTCCTGTTTCTGGTGAGAAGTTCATGAGTGAAAAAATTCATTGTATATGTGACTCATAGCTGTTTATTGTCTTATGGCTTCTCTCAACGCTGTTCTTCATTTTCTAGTCTATAGATGTACTGTTGCTTTTACTGACCGCAGGCAGCTTAAGAACTTATGTCGCACCTAAAATACTGACTGCCAAAAACACTGAAGAATCGCCTTAATAAAAGGCACAGATATTTTCATCAGAAAGGAACCTAATGCTGATCCAAAATATATTGCAATCTTCTTCAGTATACATGGTCATCCAGGTTTTCAGGCTGCTTAGCCACCTGCACTCACCAAATGTACCTATTTTACCTGGAGAGAAGAAGAAAACTTGACAGCATGTCAGAGTTCATAACTGAAATCTCTTGCTAGTTATTTGAACTCATTCTCAGATCAAAAGGGTTTTAATTGTGGAAAAAAGACTTACAAATTCCAATCTAGTAAATAATGCAATACATATAAAAAAAAATGCCGGAGAAGATTTGCCTCATGAAACATGTGTGGCAGTTATAAAATTAGAAGTCAGTGATGCACCCAGGGCGAGACGAGAAATTTCTCGTTCTTAGTGTCATTGCTTTTCAGTTCGCTGCTGTGCCGCTTTGTCTCATGCAGCAGATGCCAAATATTGCATAAGCTTTATCTGTGGCACTCCTGTCATGCTTGAATAAGGCTGTTAAGAAACATTTGCACAATGGAGGCTTGGGTTTAAAGGCCCAAAAGGCATTACTGTAACAGCTAGATGAAGCTGCCATTGTTTTGCACTTAGTGTTTGAAAGTGCTATAGGAGAAAAGTAGAGCTATTGAAAACAAAATAAGTAGCTCTAAATGGCAGTAACAATACGGTTTAAAAGAAAGAGATAAATACAAGAAACAATATGCTCTATATGAAGTAAGAAAAAAATGTGAACCTTTCATACCATTTTCAAAGCTGTGCTCAGCCTCAAAAAGTGCAGAGGTGGAAAAACACCCGAGGAAAAACTAAATATTATTTTGAAGCCGTATGTGCATGTGTGAACTGCAAGGTTCCTTTTCTCAATAAGAGCCAGTGCCATAAACCCTCAAAACATGTTGCAGGCTGGGATGAGCTGCACACTCAAAAGCAGCTCGTTTGGTCTTTCAGATTCATAAGCAAACAAGTCAACAGAGGCTCTGGGTGTGTTTCCCGCACTGAGATTTATACACAAAAATATCTTAGTGTTTGTATCCTTTAAGTAAACGTTTCTTTGACGATTCAGGAAACCAAGAGCTTTGTGACGTTGTATGTCAAAGCTGCCTGATCTGTTCGTTTCCAATAAGCTGCTCTGCTCTGATGTGAAACATAGGAAAAGTGATTAAAATCTCTATCCATGCCACCAAGCTGATATTCTGAGAAATGATCCATTTCGTTATTTTAAAACAGATTTTGGCTGGCTTATTGCTTAATTGACTACAACTCATAGCAACTAGATGTGCAGAGCTGCAGGATCATTTGGAATCTTCTAATAGTTTATGGAATCTATGTTTTTAATCAAGTCTGTATAATCTGTGACGTTTTGTCAACCATTTTTAAACTTCTACATTCATCACACTTGGACTGTTCATTGTCGTACAGCAGCTGCTATGTATCAGTTTACATCTGATATAGCAACATCTTTAAGGGTTTAAAGCCCTAATGTAGCTGTGCAGTAGTTTGCGCAGATGTGTAGAAGGATGTGGTTTTGGTTATGAAAAGATATTCTGTGTTCATCTCCTGGTAAGAAGGGCGGTGATTTTATCCATGGCTTCCTCACATGTGTGAAATGTTAATTTGGGAAACACTGCTATGTTTATATTTAAACTGATACACTATATTGCTGAAGTATTTGTCTGTCTATTATTGCATGTACATGAACTTTGATGGCATTATGTTCTTAATCTATAAAAGGTCCAATTTGTTGATGGACCCACCGTTGCCAGCAATAGCAACTTTAACTATTCTGTAAACATCTTCCAAAAGGTTTAGGAGTGTGTTCATAGTTAGATGAGCATCAGATTCGCAGCCTCTGCCTTAATTCGTCTCAAAGGTGTTCAAGAAAGTTGAGGTCAGGAATCTGTCAAGTTTCTCTACAGCAAACTTTATATGCCATGGAAGTGATTGGAACACAATAGTTCACTGATTTGGTGGTGTGACCCAATATTTTTGGCAATATAGTGTATGTTCATATTTACCAGCTGTGTAAATAACTGTATTGTCAGCATACATCTTCACCACAGTCATTAAAATTACTTTTGGTATAAACCAAATAGTGAGCCAAGAAATAAGGCTTGTGGTACACCTTTGTTAATTTAAAAAAATGGTTATTTTGATAATTTAAGGGTGATCCAATCTCTCCTGTTTGTAAAGGTATGATTTATACTATTGTTATCTTGGTTGTTATCTTGCGTCAGTAAAAAATAAATATGATTATTTCTGAATTAAAATTATTGCAGTTTTTGACCCAGAAATTTTTTATTTTAAGCATTTCCTTTTATTTTAATATACTCAATAAATAAATAGCCTTTGTAGGATAATAGAAATCAAATAACCTGCAAAGATTGGAAATAATTATTTGATTGTAGGTATTTTGCTAGAAGGAAAGGCAGTATCTTATCGAAAACTTCTATTTTATTTCAAAGTTAATATAGACACAGATCCCAATCCATGCTTTCAGAAATGCACAAAATTGTGCTATGTAAATTTGGGGGAACATATGGTACCATCTACATTTGTTGGTGTAAAAAAAAACCTTTAAATTATTTCACCTTTTATTGCAGTGGCATAATCTCGCAACAAAAAAATGGGAAAATCCAACTTTTAACTTGAGCACATTTATTGAGTGGGAGAAAAAAAATCTGACACAAGAAAGAATTTTTTGGATAACAAAACGGCCGGTGCCACAAATACTAAACACCTAAAACAACTGTAACCGACGCATATCTGTAAACATGACATGACACAAAGGCCCATTTCTCTTAGCTGCTGTTCAAAATGGGAAGGACAAGAGAACACAGCATTGAATAAAGCAGGATTTTTGTAAGTCAGAAAATGGCTGTAAGAACCTCGACCTGCCCACATCTACACACAGTGAGGAAGATGGAAAGGGAGGTAAAAATCTCAATAGCTAACTATTTGAGAACTGCGGTCATTTTTGTTGTAGAGTAAGGCTTCATAACTTGGTTAGTTAAGCCCTGACCTAGAAATGTTTGGCTTGTTCTCTGCAGGGACATGTCAGGTCTGCTGAGGAGGTATTAACAGAAAATCCACCAAGGGTTTTGTCTTGAGTGTCCTTTGGATTATAAATTCAGCTGCAAATTATCTAAGTTTGTCAGATCATGATTTCCTGAGTTTCAGCCTTATCCTGTAGAGTTATAGCTTAATCTTGTTAGTAAAAGGAACCCTGCAAAATTAGTTCAGCTTTGGTGATATTTCTGATGAGATATTAACAGCGGGTTTTGCGCTATGCATCGTTTGGATGAAAAACTCAGCTACAAACAGTCTAAAGTTTGTAAAAAAAATGTATTTATTGTAAATTTTTTTTTACACATCTCCACCTGGCTGTAGGTCATTGTGTAAAGCACTTTGTATGATCGTGACAGTCTGGTTGTTTCTGCACAAGTTTTCAAGCAGTTTGTAAATTTTTTTAAATGATCCGACTCAGCTGCACATTTCATAAAACCATAATTTGCTATTTTTACAAACTACAGTTTTTTTTTCTTACAGTCTCTTATTTGTTTTTTATTATATTTTCCCTTTGTGTGAATCAGCATGTTTCAATTTGCCTTTCAGTTTCCTTCTTCTACACCTGAATTTCCCCACTGAGACACAAAGACCATTTCTTTTCTTTGTTCTTCTATTCTATTCACAGCCAATTTGCTATTATGGAGAAACAATTACATATCTTCCTTCATCAGACTTTAATTTATTCAATTTCTAAAGTAGCCTTGGCGGCCAGAATTTAACTGGGGAGGTCAGCTGTCTGCTTTGGTTCCATCTGCTTCATCAAAATGGCAGAGATCATTTCATTTCTTCATCCAACTGGAAACGAAGCAACGTATGTCAGTGGCTGAGGTCAGAAAACCATTTTCAGCCATGAATAACTAACAAAGAACGATCAAAGTAGTTTAAAAACACTGCAAACAGCTAGTTCTTGCTGAAATGGGGATAAAGGTAGTAATCATGAGTGAACATAAAAGTGCAAATATACATTTGAAGAAGGTCATTCTGATATTTTATATTGCATGGGCTTACTGTATCTGACAAATGTTTGTTTTCATATTTAAGACAAAAATGACTACCTCTCATTCAAAGAATTACTTAAATTGTTTTAATGGCATTTAGAGCCCAGTTTCTCAGTCAGATGGTTGCAGTGAAGTCTAAGCGTGTGAAGCCAACTGTGAGGGAAGATGGTTCTAGCAAGTAGTGATTTCATGTTTCAGTCTCGTGTAATTACAACGTATTTTGCTCTTCATTTCTTTCAGGTCTATCAGTACATGCATGAAACAATTACAGTGAATGGCTGCCCAGAGTACCAGGCAAGAGCCACGGCTAAGGTAAGAACTGCAATGAAAACTAATAATGGCGCCCATTATTTGATATCAAAACATCATGCATTATTGCTGAAAGCTGCACATAATGACTGGTGAATTATCTATAAATCATATTATCCAGTGATATCATCAATAACAAAATTAACAAACTAGCCTCCTTCTTAATGACCCTCATTAGGAGAATGTGTGTAATTAGGCCAAAGCAATAGTGGTTGCACCAAAGGCTATAAGCTGACATCAGATGATAAAGTACTATCTGAAAGTATTTCAGTATCTGAGGATGTTTTAATGCAAAAAAATTGTAGATTGTATTCATCCCAAATCCTTGCATATGCAAATTAGGAATTATAAATGTGTACAGATAATGTAAGCCAACATAGGACTCAACTGCCAGATTAAACCATTTTATGAGGTTCTAATGTAACACAATACTTGATTCAAGCAATGTTTTCTCTAAAGCTAATCACATTAATTGAACCGAACATCAGGGAACTCCTACTCAACTGAAGATTATAAATCAACAGAGAAGAATTAAAAACAGTGTTAAGAACCATAATGTTCTAATGCAGGAACTCTTTCAGGAGGCATTTCACCGGCACAACAGCCATGCTAGGGCATTAACACATTAATGATATTGCATGTTTCTGTACCAGCTAATGCATTTAATACAACTTCTGCAAAATGGAACAATTTTCAGTTGGATGCATTATGCATTTTTACCACTAGTTGTCTCGAAATCGTAAAGACTGTTCTTCAAAATAATCTTTCCACAAATATGCTCCAATATTAAATTGTAAATCCGTTGTAAATTTACACAGCCTCACACTTGTGAACAAACCCTATACACTCACCTGCCCCTTTATTAGGTACACCTTGCTAGTACCGGGTTGGACCCCCTTTTGCCTTCAGAACTGCCTTAATCCTTCGTGGCATAGATTCAACAAGGTACTGGAAACATTCCTCAGAGAGTTTGGTCCATATTGACATGATAGCATCACACAGATGCTGAAGATTTGTCGGCTGCACATCCATGATGCAAATCTCCCGTTCCACCACACTCCCAAAGGTGCTCTATTGGATTGAGATCTGGTGACTGTGGAGGCCGTTTGAGTACAGTGAACTCATTGTCATGTTCAAGAAACCAGTCTGAGATGATTCGTGCTTTATGACATGGCACGTTATCCTGCCGGAAGTAACCATCAGAAGATGGGTACACTGTGGTCATAAAGGGAAGGGAATTGTAGCCTCAGTTTCCTGTTCTTACCTGACAGGAGTGGCACCCAGTGTGGTCTTCTGTTGCTGTAGCCCATCCGCCTCAAGGTTCGGCGTGTTGTGTGTTCATAGATGCTCTTCTGCATGCCTTGGTTGTAACGAGTGGTTATTTGAGTTACTGTTGCCTTTCTATCAGCTCGAAGCAGTCTGGCCATTCTCCTCTGACCTCTGGCATCAACAAGGCATTTTCACCCACATAACTGCCGCTCACTGGATATTTTCTCTTTTTTGGACCATTCTCTGTAAACCCTAGAGATGGTAGTGCATGAAAATCCCAGTAGGTCAGCAGTTTCTGAAATACTCAGACCAGCCTGTCTGGCACCAACAACCATGCCATGTTCAAAGTCACTTAAATCACATTTCTTCCCCATTCTGATGCTCGGTTTGAACTGCAGCAGATCGTCTTGACCATGTCTACATGCCTAAATGCATCGAGTTGCTGCCATGTGATTGGCTGATTAGACATTTGCGTTAACGAGCAGTTGGACAGGTGTACCTAATAAAGTGGCCGGTGAGTGTATGTACAGATAGATTAGAATAGGCACTTGGGAAACAAAACTATTTTATGCCGTCTCATCTCTTTAATTGTTCTTTCTTAACTGTCATTGCCATTGTACTTTGAATACAACCTTTTTTTATGGTTACAGTGTGGGCAAAAGTGTTCAAAAATGCTGAACTCAAATTACTTTTTCACATTTTTCTTGTTACCTCAACCTTTTTTCTTCTGATTTTATACTTGATAGACAAACACTAATTAGTCCTTAATTGTAAAGTGAACAAAACATGATAAAGGGTTTTCCAAATAATAACTATAACTATGACATGGAGCTGTATTTAGCCCTCATTACTCTAATACCCCCAAATAAAATCCAGTGCAACCAATTGCCTAACCAACTCCCCAAATTAATAAATAGAGTCCACCTGTGTGTAATTTAATCTCAGTATAAATCCAACTGTTCTGTGAAGGCCCTAGAGGTTTGTTAAAGAACATAAGTGAACATGCAACATCATAAAGACAAAGGAAAGCTAGAGATAGGGAGTTTAAGCAGGTTTAGGTTATGAAACAATATCCCAAGTTCTGTCTGTTCAACTAAACTGACAGGCCTGGCCAGGAAGAACATTAATTTGACAATTATTAGCAGTTTGCCATGTAGTGGACACAGCAAATATGTTGAAGATGGTGCTCAGTTCAGATCAGAACAACTTTGAACTTTTTGGTATGCTTAAATGAAGTTGTAACAGAAAACTAATACTATGGATAACCATGGACACACAATTCCCACAGTGAAACATAATGGTGGTAGCATCATGCTGTGGAAATATTTTCTTCAGCAGGGACAGGGGCAGAGTTGATTAGATGATGGATGGAGCTGAATACAGGGCAGTCATGAAGGAAAACCTATTAGTAGCTGCAAAATACATGGGACTAGAGCAGATGTTACCTTCAAGTAGTACAATGACCGTAAGCATACAGACTAGCTTTAATATGAGGTTCAGATCAAAGGGTAATTATGAAATAGCTTCCTATTCTGTCCACTGCAAAAGTGTTTACTACTAACATTTTAATAAATTGCATTGAAATTTGTGGTTTTAAGGGGGTATGGAAACTGTTGTTAGGCATTTCTGCATTGCTGTTAAGTAGAGTCTAAAGTAGCACTTGAAAATGTTCTATTGGTAATGTCATGCCAAGTGGTAAAATAATAATAGACAGGATATCCATTACTGAAGATTCCAGCTCTTTTGAACTAAAGCGAAATGTACAAACACAATCCGAAAAGATAAAAGACCTTATGCTTAAAGAATCTATTGATTGCTAGTGTTGTTGCAATCATTTTGGAGAATCCAAATGCAGGGCACATGTTTCCAGTGCACATACCGATTTACTAGAATCACTTAAAATGTGGCTAAAGTTTCATGGCGTTGAAGATAAAGACAAGTGAAGGCTGAACGTTGAGGGGAACTTTTGGCTGGAGATGGGAGCTCTAAAGGAAAGGACACTGGGGAATAAGGGTTGCTGGCTGAATATAAAGCAGACAGGCTGTTTGGTGTGGTAGGTCTGATTCCAGTCAAAGCATTTGGGAATAACTGAGTTGAAGGATAAAAAGGCAGTAGAGCTAAAATACTCATAGGATAGGATTAATTGAAATGCCAAAAAAAAAAACACACAAAAAAAGATTTAAAAAGTGAATTATGAAAGCAAAACACAGTGAGCCTTCTTATTGGATGACTTAAACATCTGTTGAGATGAGGATGGCTAAAAAAAAAAGTACTGAAATGCTGCTGATTTGATAACTAAATGGAACAGAGGTGTGTGGGTTGAGAAGCAAGAGCACCCACTTCACAAATACATCTGCACACCAACGCAAATAGAGGACATCCACAATAAAACCACATTAGCTCAAATCACAGGGCAACGAAAATGACAGTGAAGCTGAAACTACCTTTAAATATCAGTTGCCATTTAGAGTGTTACATAGAATCTCGAAACTTTTATCTGATGATGAAAGTTGAATTTTCTCTGCATTAGATCTGTCTGTATTTACATAATAGCCATCTCATTTGTTTTGATATCCTTGGTAGCTTTATATACCTGGTGCATAAACAAGGACCAAGCCTGGGAGACTTTAAAGAGAAGAGATGAAGGCGTCTCTGACTTCATGAAAGCACAGGGAGAGGATAATGAAACTAGATGAAAACATGAAATTAGAGCCAGTCTGTGTGTCCCTCATTAGTTCAGTGTCCAGCTGAGTCTACTCCTCTTCAACACATCATGATGAGTGGGTGGAAGGAGTGAACAGGGCGAAAAAGCAAAAACAAAGAAAGTGAGTTTCTGTGTATGAATTCAGTTAAAATCGGCATGCTCCTAAAGCCAATGCAGTCTCACTTTTACTATGAGGGGGTGGATATTAATAAATATTTCCATATATTACAGATAAAACAGATAAAAATTTGATTCTTGAAGACTAGAGCTATTTGTGAAATGCAGGTTGGGTACTTCAGCCACAGGAGAAAAGAAAAAAGACCTGCTTTTCCTCTGGCTTTGCAAAAAAGAGCAGATGTCATATTTTGTATGTTGAGTATGTTGATGCCCTATGTGGACTTACTGGGATTTACATTTTAAGTGATGTTGCACTGAGCTTAGTTTCTGGCTGCAACAAAAACAAACTACCTCACTTCTAGCTATCACGTTTTAGATTAATCTTGCTCTCAGACGGACAAATTGCACAGAAAACACCTTTTCTGACGGTTCACATTTTTACTTAAGGAAGGAAGGATTTGTGAAACTGTGTTGAATGAGCCAAAAAATAGCAACCATTTAGAAACAGCCAATTGGAAAGCAATATTAAATGTACTGTAAAGTGAAAATGATGCTAGAAATTGAATTGCAAAAGACAAGTAAAAAAAGGTCTTCATTGACCTGCCTTGCAAGTATTTTAAGCAGCAAGATAGCAAATCACCGGGCAGTTAAGATTTGTGTTCAACTTGCACATCCCTCTTTCAATGCCTCATTAATCCAATCAATAACTCACCTGTGTATTTTTTCAAGCAGAAAAGAGAAATGGAAGCTGAGAATAAAGTGACTCAGGGTAATTTAAGCCATACTTGTATGTACAGTGTAGGGTGTCTATCCTCCGGCAAGCCTTTCATTTAAAATCCCTCCTGTGTATGAGAGGCGCCGGCCATCTGCCAGATTATGTTTTTGTTTGCAGAAACCCAGATAAAGTTGTGAAGGTCGATGCACTGTGAGTTCTGGGAGGCGACGGTATGCATGCTGAGAAGCTGCCTTCGCGGTGGGACGTGGAAAGCGAAGAGGAGACACAGAGGAAGAAAGGGCGAAGAACAAAGAGAAAATAGGAAGAAGAAGCAGTTGATGTGTTTTAATCACTTCAATAAAACAGGCAGCAGGGGGAGAGAGATAATTTAAGGAAAGAGTTTAACCGGAAATAAAATTGGATTTGGAAACTAAGAGCAAAGACTGGCATGCTATGATACCTCAAAGTTCTACTTATCTGGAGTTGAAAATGTGGATACACATCTGCAAAATATTTCACACTCCCCTTCTTTATGTTTTTACATTGTAATGGTCTCTCTCAGCTATGACAAATGGTGCTGACTTAACAGAGAAGCACCCGTGGAACACAGTAGGAAAGGAGTGTCTGTTTCGCTGTATTTTTGCCAATAGCTTCCCTAAGCTTGGCTAAAAAGCTCCATGGCACTTTTTTCTGAAAGCGAAAGGCTTGCGGTTCAAAGAAACCCCACAGCTGGTGGAGATAACGAGGGGAAAGCTGTCTGGCAGCTTCTTCGTCCTGAACGTAGATGTGCTAATCCACGTGCACTGAAAGCCAGAAACTTCTCACGTAGAATATAAAATCCCCAGCCCTGACTAAATCCTGTCTCTTTGTCATGAACATCTTTGCCAATACAAAACGGTAACGTCACAAATTGTACTTCATCATCTGAATTTTTCTTAACCCTTTAATGAATAGTGGTCACTGCAGTTGACAGCTATTAATAGCTATGTCCTTGTTGTCACTCCTTGGGTTGCAACCTACTACTCAACCAGTGTAAGTACAGAAAAAAACTAATTGAAAGGTAGCAGAATGCCAAGCATTTAAAATAAAACATTTGTTAGATTTTAGGTATTGTTTTTATGTAGGTAGGAAGTTGCAATTAGTCATCTTTCCACTCAATGGGACATAATGCATCAGGGGCTATGTTTTACCTGGAATGTATATCATTATTGTAACCTTTTTCTTTGAAACAAGTGCATGTCAGTAATTAAGAACATAATCTACATTCAATAATCACTTATATAGAATTTAGGTTTATTACACAGACATTAATATAGTTAATGTCTGTTAATTTTGAACCAAAACCAAAAATTCAGTTTCACAGAAGTATTACATGGAACCATCCTCCTGGTGGAGACTGTCTCCTGGACATCTGTCATGTCAGCGGTTTTCCAATTAGTTGTGTAGGCCATGATAAGACATTTGAAACATTTTGTCATTTTTTATTTAAAATTCTAATTTTCGGGGAAGTGAATTTCTGCTTGAAATGAACATGAAGAATAAAATGAAATGTTATGCTAATATTCTAATTTATTGAGATGCACCTGTTATAAAAAGACATTATTAAATTGTAACTTACATTTATTGGTAAGCAGAGCCATATATTTTGCAGATTAGTTCAACTGTGTGAGTTACAGTAAGTTTCCTTATAATTTGTAATGGCAGAATGCCCTACAGGGAAAGTAGTAACACAAATATCTAAGTAAAAAAAGGCTGATAATAGTAACAGGGCAACTTTCTCTCACCCTGTCTCTCATGTGAAGGGTTAGCATATGGTAGATGTAGTGACAGCTGAGGTGCGGATGCTGAAGTGGGTAAAGATGCAGAGGAAGCTGAGCATTTCCCATCTGCATTTCCCAAGGACAAAATAAAGCAAAATATCAGATACCTGGAAGGTCAAGAAGAACGTGTCTCAGTGTATCCTTGTTTTTGTGGTATTTACTTAAAATAACAGATTGACAGAATCAGGGTTGTATATTTGTTCAATATATACAGTTTACCATCAATTAAGATGAAGAGGTTAATGATGGAGGGATTAGACAGGAACATGTAGAGAACACTGGCTGAATAGTCAGATAAGTGTTTCAAAACTATTTCAAAATTTCAATACATCTAGTCACATTAGTTTAACATTTAGATTATTTTTTTCGTGAATTTCACACAAAATATTATTAGTTAACTACATGTTAAAACTAGAAGTTAAAATATATTTTTATGCCTGAATATGAAAAAAAGCACATTGTAAAAAAATATGGGGAAAGTCATCATAATTCCTGGAGCCTTTACAAAGAATTGCTCATCTTCTAAACATTAATGTTTACCCATTAATTGACAAAGCATATGGGGAATATTTGTGTATTCCACTTCTTTGCAGCCAACCTCTCACTATCAGTTACCATCTTTTTTCTCTATCGTTAAGGCCACAGTCGCAGCCTTTGCAGCCAGCGAAGGTCACTCACACCCTAGGGTGGTCGAGCTTCCCAAGACAGAGGAAGGGTTAGGCTTTAATGTGATGGGCGGCAAGGAGCAGAACTCACCTATATACATCTCCCGCATCATTCCTGGAGGAGTGGCTGAAAGGCACGGTGGCCTAAAACGAGGGGATCAGCTGCTGTCTGTCAACGGCGTGGTAGGTCTCACCAGCCTTACAGTATTATGCTGCATAGGAAGACAAGACACACAAGATACAGATTTAAGATAAGCATCTCTGCATACATTCATGGGATTTTTTAACCTATGGGAAAAAGTCTGTCCTTTACCGATGATCACAAGTCTATTAGAAGTCTCCAATTAGGAGAGTGCCTATATCAAGGTCAAAATGCATCTCCTGAGTGGGAAATAGAAACTTCTTTACCGACTAGGGAGTTTATTAAAACAGACTGTGAGTCAGCCTGCTCATAGCTTATAATTGCAGTATATTAAAGTAAAAGTAACATTAAGATAATACTATTTTTAAAAATATAAGCACCTGTTTTAATTCTCTGTCTCTGTAACCACTCCCTGCAGAGTGTAGAAGGAGAACATCATGAGAAAGCGGTGGAGCTGCTGAAGGCTGCCAAAGACAGCGTGAAGCTTGTGGTTCGCTACACCCCCAAAGTGCTGGAGGAGATGGAGGCTCGCTTCGAGAAGCTCCGCACGGCTCGGCGACGTCAGCAGCAGCAGCTCCTGATGCAGCAACAGCAGCAGCAAAATCTAGCTGCTCAGCAAAATCACATGTCGTAGGTGAGGCGCTTCATTACTTTAAGGGTGAGGGATGGGGGGGGGTATCGAACAACACGCATGGTATGGCTTTATGTTAGGGTACCAACAGCATGAACTGGTACTACAAGGTCAGGTTAAAACACTATACTCTAACTTGGTAAGAGGGAATTATCCCCAACAAGAAGTAATGTTAGGGAACATTCCTTGTTCTTAAGAACAAAGAATTATGGAAATCTGTCTTTGCAAACCAGATTTCAAGACTTTATTATTGAATAAAGGCCCAAATTATTAACAGACAGCTGATTTTATATGGACCAAGTGTACTGATGTGTACTGACCAAGTGTTCTGATCTGATACTGGAGATGATTACAAGTTTAAGTATGAAATGGTTTGTTCTATCCAAACAATCGATTTAAACTGAAAATGTTACATCAGAGAAAATTCCTTATAAGCAGCCATGCATTGTGCAAACACTTCAAGTTTCTATTTTCTGCAAGAAATAGGTGACATGGCTTTAATGAAAAGCAATGAAAAGGTACCAAAAAAAAGATATTAAGGTTTTAAGCTGTTTTTCAGGTTCCTTTGCATGTTCTATTGATTTCTTTTTTGTTTTTGTTTTTTCAAAAATAGCACCTGATTTACATAATTTGTGGCCATTTTAGGGACTTTTTATCCAACTGATGACCGATGATTTGATGTAGGTTGATATTAAATGGCAACCATTGGGTACAAAAGTGTGAATCAAACTGGCAAAGGTGCTAACGGGTCTGCATATATGACGGCTGTAGCTGCCAACAAAGAGCTTCAAAAGTGAAGCAAAAGACATAACTGCCTTTTTATTGTGACCTTTGCAGACCTTTGGCCTAGAGAGGCCATTCTAAAAAATCTTTTCAGGATATAAGTTATTTATCTCTATCTCAAAATATGAGAGCTTGTTTTTTTGTGATCATGGTTTTATTGGACAGTTGTCTTGAGACGCCAAAGGTTATTTTATTGGGACATTACGTTGATACACTTATGATTTCCTATCTAGAAAAGTTATTTTTGTAATAACTGGAAGACATTTTGAAATCTTAATCAATTTAAAGGGTACCGGAAGTAGGGATAGCTCTCCAAGCAGTTGATTTAAACTAAAAATATTATATCAGAGAAAATTCCTTGTAAGCAGCCATGCATTGCACCAACACTTCACAACACAAATTTCTATTTCTCTGATTGAAACTGATTAAATGTGTGACTTAGCCGTGAACTTCTTAGGTATACAATACTTTGTGTTGGTCTATTACATAGAATTCCAGTAAGATGATTCAAGGTTGTGATTGCACCATGACTATATGAGAAATATTTGGTATAAATGCCCTGGCAAGCTAGAACATTGCTCTGAATTTTTAGTCAAACTACAGGAATTGGTCCTTGGAAAAACCTTCAAAAAATCATGAAAACCCTGAAAGTTCTTTGATGCTCTGAACAATAATGAGAGCAGTGAGAGAAATCATGTCATGCAGTGCCTAATTCTCCTCTCTCTTGTGATACTGAGTCCCTGATGCACATCTGCTGTCTTAAACTTGGCACAATGCCTGTTTGGAAGGTATTTGGGAACTTGTAACCTGGCGCTGCAGTGGAGTTACAGACAGTGATCTGAAATGAGATCCTGTTTTATCGACCACAGAGTTTTGCTTCTGGAGCCAAGCTGATACCAGACGATAAGACAGGAGTGCAACATAAGCCACTGTTTTGCATGCTTTGGGGTGAATGTTACAGGAATCTGTAAGTGTGAAGTCGTGGCTCTCAGCTTGTCTTGTGATCCACAGGTTGTTCCAGAAGAAAAAGAAATAAAAGCCCTAAAGGATGGATCTCAAAGATCACCTACATGCGTTGAGGATCCCAAAGGAATTTGTAGTGGAGGAAATCGACAAGACTCTCTTGACCTCCTGTTTCTCCCTTCCAGTGAACCACCGATTACTGAGCAAAGAGAGAATTTGGTGTAAAACTGGTGCTTTGAAGAACATACTGAAAGTTGTCCAGTTTAACTTTGTACTCCCTTTTTATAGTTTTTTGTTCCCCTGTTGTGGATTTTTAAAAGCTCCCTTTTCTTGTGTTTCTCGTTAATTATTTTTCCTGTTATTCATTTTTAATCCTTCCATCCAAGATGCAGTAGAGCTTCTGCCATTTTGCCATAGATATCATTTGTACCGTGGTGTTTCTATCAATTCCTCAATTCTGGTGCTTGTGTCTCAAATGATTTCTTGTCCTGTTTTTCGATAAAAACAGTTTTTTACCTTCTATACTGTAGCAAAAACAGATTTTATATCTTATAGTTTTAGCAATAAGACACATCTTTGGTTTAGTTCATAAATAAGAACACAGAAAGAGTTAATGTGTGATTGAAAACACAGTAAAGCAAACATAGTCCTGTTACTGTAAGGCAGCTTCTGAGTTCAAATTCTTTGTACCGTTTGAAGAGATTAAGGTTGGTTTACTGGCAACATGTACAATTATTGTGCAATAAAAAAAAAACTTTAAATCAATAATCCCACCTGATATTTATCTAGATTATATGTAACAAAGAGATTATTTCAAACCTCTGTTCCCGACAGATAAACAGAATGTCATCCGATAACATAGAATATTGTAGAATGCTTATTTTTCTGAAAATTGTAGATTAGAGATCTAATGAAAAGTTTTAGCATTTCATATATATTCTTTTTCAAACATACAGATTATTATTTAAGACATGTATGTTGTGTAAGATTAGTGCATAGATCAGGATGTGTTTTTTTTCTCTTTTTTATCAATCATGAGTGAGACATTGGAAGGTTCAGCATTTATCTCATGAAAAAGCTTTGACTGCAGAGTTTAAATTTAATCCAAGAGGTTTAAAATTATATATATGGGCTTAAATATGTATGTAAATACACCCCCACTAATATTTGATTGTCCTTTAGCAAAATGCATCTCAACCACACTTAGCCATCAGCAAACCTCTGGCTGAATTCTGACTATATATTTGACAACTCTTATTGATAGAATTGGTGTATTTGAATTGGTTATTTTTTACATCGACCCAACTTTTCAGCGCTGTTCAGTAAACTTAATATCAGCTGCCACTGTCCAGTTTAAAAACAGCTTTTGATATGTGTTGGAGGTTATTGTCCTGTTAGAGAATCAAACTGTGTCAGTCAATCTGTTTATTGTAGATAATTCTTCATTACTTTAACTCACAAGTAATGCTGGCAGCATAACAGTCCCTCAGAACGATGCCCCCACCACCATGCTTGACTACTGGTTCATGGTTCTGGGGTTTGAAATCCTTGAATCTTCAAAACATACTTCATGCTCATTGTGCATTACTTCTTACTGACACACATATTTTAAATAGTGTTGAGGTAAAATGTTTGCAAAGGTCGTTATATTTCACAATTTCTGCCACACTTTGAGCACAAGCATCACGGGCAGCAAAACACCACCTCTACATGATGATTTCTTGGCCTGTTGGGAAATATCAGAAGGTGTCTAATTTGTTCCAGAGCTTGTTGTTTCTTGTTCGACACAGAGTCTACGTAGATTTTAAACTTGCTTCTCTGTAGGTGGTGACACTGGGATTCCAGCACCTTACAGTTTGATGGCCAGACCCCTAGATTGCCGATTCTAACCAATTTGCTCCAAGAGGACAGCGATCACACATTAAACTTGTTTTTGTACTGCATAGAGCAAGCAAACATTGAGCTTTTGGACTGACCCTCTTAAAGCATTGACTCTTCTGAACTCATTTCTTGTACTTAAAATTGATCAAAGTTGTCTCTTTCATGATCCACCCCCCAAAATAACAGTGGTTAAAATAAATCAATAAAAGATCCCAAAAAATTAAGATGTTAAAGCATATGATGCGTGTATGCGAACCTCTGACCTGAACTGTAAAATATTGCAGATCTACCTTGATGAGTAACACAGCAACATAAATGAGCATTCCCCAAAGCAATGAGGTCTTAAGTGACCTTAACGCTTTGTAGTCACATTTAACGGTTTTGTATTTGATTCAAATATATTTTTCCCCAAATCACTCCCAAAAATATGAAAAAAAAACTGTTAAATTTCATTTTTGTATCTTTAAAACACTGGTACTTTTTCATAATTGATTTACACTTTAAAAGAATGAGCTTGTATCGTAAAGATGACAAAAAAATACAAACTGTTGATATGCAATTGTTATACATATTATATTTGTATAAATAAATCTATGTCCTTGTGTACAGTGTACTGCTTTGTTGTCCTTTCCATCACATCACACATTTAGTTTTTTTTAAATGTAATAATTAAATATTTTATGTACTTCAATAAAACACCCTAAACTTACAAAACAACAGATTTTGTGAGTTTAGTTTTCCTGTTTTGATTTTCCTATGATCTAAATAAAAACAGATAAATGTTTATACTTTCTAACTATGGTAAAAGTGTCAGATGTCATTAAGGAAGAACATAAAGGTTAAGGGTGCTGGGATGGCATCAACAAAGGCCTTGAAATTTTTGTAGGGACAGTTCGGGATCTTATCAAAATGTATTACAACCAGGAAACTTTGGAAAAGCTTCCAGGACGAGGCACTAAGAAACTTCATGGAGGAAATTTGTAAAGAGAGGTATAAATTGTTGATAAAGTGGCAAATTAGACATCTTTGCTTCAGTCTTAATCAAAGCGACATAGAAAGATGGTGTTGAACCAATTATCAAAGCAAATAGCTTTCATGAAATTGGAAGGAGCTAAAAAAAGAGCTGGAGAAAATATTGATTTCTTTGATCCTTTTTGTTTCTGCTGATATAAAAAGAAAGTTCTACATTATATTAATCTCATACAGTTAAAACCAGACAAAGTACACTATAAAATTTTTTTGTTATTTTTAAGATTTTAGTTTTCTTTAAATTCAAAAGAAGTTTTTCCACATTTCCTCTGTTATTTGTTAGAATGGCCTTTTAAAATGCCTTTTAAAATGTATGAATTAGGTTAGTTGTTTTGGGTTTCCTTCAACAGGTTTCGCACAATATTTTGCTGAAATTTTGGCCCATTCTTCCTGAAAGAACTGGTAGAATTGAACCAGGTTTGTAGGCCATCATGGTCACACAGATCCTTTCAGCTCTGCCCACATATTCTCTATGGAGCTGAGATCAGGGTTTTGTAGAGACCACTCTAAAACATTAGCTTTGTTGTCCACTTTGTTCCTAATTTGACAATATGCTTAGGGTCATTATCTGTTTGGGAGACCCATTTGTGCTCAATCTTTAACTTTCTGAATGATGCACGGAGATGCCACTTTCATTTTTCCATTTAATGTTCTTTCCTCTTTAGGCCATCTATTTTGTAAAGTGCACCAGTCTCTCCTGCGGTAAAAATCACCCAAAAAACATTATACTGTCACCCACATACATTATATTTTGGGATGGTGTTTTCAGGCTCTCAAGCTTCTCAGTTTTCCCTTCGCATGCAACGATCATTACGGCCAATCACTTTAATTTTAGTTCCATAAGACTGTTAGGAATAACCTTTATTAATATGGTCATAGCTGTTTTTCCCATTTATACTATAGTAAAATAAAGTATAAGTTCTAATGTTTCCCTTTTGTTACAATAGGATAAGAATGCTCATAGACATACAGTACAAGGATAAATGACCTGAACCTGGGGCACTGGGGTTGATAGTGGAGCAGCTGGTATAACTGGGTTGATTAGAAAGCCACAGCACACTTAGATTAAGGATGGACAACCGCTACTACACAATCTAACAGATAAACACCACAATGGTGACACATAGTCTACTGATAATCACTGAGGGAGAGCACATCCATTGCATTGGATTGGCAGATATAAAAACTGTGTGACCTTCTATCGGGGCTCTTCGTCATGCTCTAACAGACGGCGACGGTCCGAGACGGGAGCCTCAGCGCTGATCTCTGTAATCATTCCTCTGCCTCAATTTAGATTAAAGGAGCTAAAAGTTAGAAACTGGTTGAGAGTCGTTCCTTTAAGAGTCTTTAGATAGTGTGTGTGATCGCTTCATGGGGACCAAGTCCCCAACAGGACTTGCCAACAGGGTGTGGTAGCACGGACAAGACTAAGACCTAAGGTTTTAGTCCCCGAGAGCCTTCGCAAACTGTACTCTGTCATTTTATGTTGCTTTATCTAGTAATGGTTAGTTCTTAGCTTTGTGGCCTTTCAGCCCATGTATTAACAAGACTACCGTGTGAATAATAACACTCCTTTCCCAGCTTCAGCCAGCATTTTCACAAAATCTTTTGCTTCAGTTTTTCCTGAACTAAAGAACCTAGCATGAGAGAACTGAGAATGACTGGAACAGGAAAGCAACTGGAGCACAGGAAAACCAACATGGAGGAAATAGTCTAGGGACAACAAAAGAATCTGGCAAAGAGGTGAGGAAACTGACTTCTGCAAAGGTGAATGATTAAATGAGGTTTGAAAATTCAGAAGAATGCAATGCAGCTGACGAAGAACGTAAACAGATGTGGCACAAAGGATAAAATATAAGTTGAAACTAAGAATTAATAGTAAATTGAGAATTTAAACCCAGAAAATGCTGAAAGAAATTAGCTCAGTACAGAAAACCATTAATGACTAAAATACACAACCCAAAATAATTAGAAAAAGCCAAGTGAGATCCAAAAACACAAATAACCACTGACCATGATCCTCACACACATTTTGCACCAAAACACATTCATCTCTGGGACACAGAACCTGTCTCCTTTCTATACAGGATGATGGCCGCACATTCCTATGATGTTTATTATTACATACAATTGTGCAAACAAATGCACGTGGAACTTTTGACCATTTTTTATTCACTGTAAGAAAACATCTGGTTTCAAGCTGCTGCCTCACCTATCCTTGTCTGTTTGCAGGTTCCTTCTCGAAAAGCCTTAAGGCGGATTAAACTCTCAAAAGACCTTAACTGGTTTCTAGTTCCCGATCAAACATAATAAAATGCTGTGCATTCTTTAGCAGCTCTCCGCTAGACTCCATGAGTTAAATATGACTAGTCATGCATTGATGTGTGATGGACATGAAACACCTCACTCTTGTGGTGTCACAGAGTACTGCAATGATCACAACACAGAAAAACGTGTTTTTCTCTTTTTACTCAGATATTCAATAGATAACAGAGGTGACAAAAGTTACTGCTCTCAAAGTTTTCATCCTAGCAACCCTCCGGCGAACTCTGAGGATAGTTAGAGCCGACTCTTTAGGCCTGCATACCTCCATCGTGGTTATTGTAAAACAAGCCCCTGCTGGAATGTTTCATAGCAACACAGCAGCAGCAAGGGAGCCCTGTTACACCGATTGTGTTCGCCTTCAGGCACTGTTGAACTCGTATCTGTTCATCAATGGAGAACAGAAATTTCATAATACAGAAATAAAAGCCTGTCTGCTCAGTGGCAGAAGCAGATTTGTAGAGCATTTAGCAAGCTTAAATGGAACTTCAGTCCTAGTTTATTCAAACTGGAGCTGTCAAACAGGGGGAAACATTCTGTAAACGGGAACATGAAAATCTAACTAATAGGTGGAACCACTAACACTGAAAACAGAATCAGAGAAGCTGTTTTTAAAAGTACAATTTCAAAATATTAAAAATATTTAATCACACTGTATATACTGCTCTTAATTTCTCTCATCTACAGATCTGCATTCTGAAAAAAAAAATCTTGTTGACAAAGAGTTTTTAAAAAACAAATACAATTCATATATGATTAAATATGAATGCACTGCATAATAAATCATCCCAGTTTCAACCAAACTATATAAATAAATCCAGATCAAACAATCCAGTTTAATCCAAATTATAATACAATACAGTCAAATGAAGCCAATAGTATAGTGCCAGTTAAAGTTATCTAAGGAGATATTGAGAAACATGACCCATTGATTTGAAGCAGTCCCTCCTTGTGAAAAAGCATGTAAATTTAAAGTCTCATATATACCACTACAAAAAAAAAAGTGTCACAGAGTGAATTTATGTTGTGCTTTTCTGTGTCCCGCATTTCTCATTTTTCACTTTAATAAAAAACTAAGAGCATGAAAAGACTGTTTGAAAAGCTCTCTCATTTCATCTTTTTTTAAAGAAGTTTTGAGTGTAGATTCTTCCTCATTATAGGTAATTAATGGCTGCTTGTTATGCCAGGTTTCCCTTTACAACTAAAGAAATTTCAGATTAAATAACACTGAAATTAAACTTACTAACTACAGGAACAATTAAAATTGATAGCCAAATGCAAAAAAACACAGAAGACACACTGGCTCTGAGAGAAATTAAATTCCTGCCTTTGTTTTAGACCCAGGTTGAATCAGAATCAGTTAAACCAAAAATTATTCATACCGTTAGCAGATTTAGATGTGACAAAAAAAAATCTTTAATGTGATCAATTTTCTTTTGTCTGAAAGTAATATTAAAATTTTGAAGAAGCCCAGCCCAAGCGCCCATTTTAACTGATTCTGACTCCACAGATAGAGTATCTGTGGACATAGCTAAAGATTAGGGTAGTGGCAAGAAGGACTTCTAACGTCACAGACTTGGAACTCACAAGCATGGACTTTCTTGTACGTCTTTGTAGTTTTCAATCACTGTCCCTTTGACCACAGATGTCAAACTCCAGTCCTCAAGTGCCGATGTCATGCAATTTGTATTTTCTTCAGCGAGTCCAACACACCTGAATCAAATAGCTGAATTATCTCCTCATGCACTCAAGTTCTACAGAGTCCTGCTAATGATCTAATTATGTTATCCAGGTGTGTTGAGTTCTATATAGGCACCCCGGTAAAGACATGTAAAATCTTAAATAAAAGCCATGCTTTACAAATCCACTTTTGACTTGTTTTTATTATTTGAATAATATTTAAGCTGTCATTGGCAGCCCCAGCAATTCCAGACTGAAGCACTTTACTTAGAGTATCTAGGGCGTTTTAATTCATAATCTATGACTTCCTGTTAGATGAAGGAAGATGATCTAAAAATAAGTATGGCATCTGTAATTTTGTTTTTAGAAAGGGTTTTTAAGGTGGGCTTTTTCCGCATTGAGAGTCTTTAATTTTCCTAGTTTTCATGCTTTTGAGATTATACTTCTGCAATAAATTATTGGAAGTTTTCTTTTAATAATTTTTAAGTGCAGAAGAAGTTGTAGATTCACAAATGGATCAATATTTTGTTAGTATTATGAGCAATATTTTCAAGTCAGACTTGATACAAAGTTCTACATTTATATGCAGTTCTATTTTAATCCTGTAGTTGTTTCCAGTGCTTTAAATTTAAATAAGGGGTGTAACAGTGCATGATTTTTTCTGCTATTCTTGTTTTCAGTACCAACTTAGCAAATGAAAAGAAGCAAAAAGCATATTTAAGGAACCAAAAGTTTTATTTTGAATTTGTCAGTGGTGCATTTAGTAAAAATACAGCATACTTGCAGCACAATCTAAAACATGACCCCCTTCCTTTCCTCAGTCACCCGATAAGCACCATTAGAGGCCATCTGTTCTCCACACTAGTGTTGGTGGTAAACCGAGGGGTGCTAATGATGACTCACATTTGGTTAGAGAGAGCAAACAGGTACACAAAGTGCAGAAATCCACACCAGCACCTTAAAAGTAATGGGACATTTACATTTCTTTCCTTAATTTACTAGTATAAGGGCCATTTTTCTTATTTTTCAGGAATTAAATCATGGTTTTAATGGTGATTAACAGACAAATGGCCACATGAGTGATTAGCACAAAATGACAAATGGTATCAGCTGACCTCGAAAGTGATCCCAAAACCTTGTTAGCTGGAGACAGCGGAGACTATCTGGAACAAACTATGTGTGTACTACATAATAAATAAACCAGGTCTTTCAATTTGCCACAGTATCTGTAGTTAGGTCCAAATCTGTTATTCAATCTGAGCATTTTAGATTTTTTTTTATGAGAAATGGAAAATAGTTCAACTTTCAAACAACAAATTTGCAGACAGACTAAATCAGGACTGATAATCACACAAAACAAAAGATATAATAGTATTGCTCCTACCTTGGTAATATTGCTGAACATGAATATATAATTCATACAAAACGTAAAACCCCTTAAACGATTAAACAAAATATTTAATAAACATAAAATTATGGAGCGAAAAAAGAACATTTACTGTGCTGTTTAAATATCATTTTAAAATTGAATAATGCATCATTACATTAAATATGTCACATTGGGTATTATAGTTCATGTAGAATAAATTGGTGTTATATTACATTTTTACAAATATTTACAAATACAAAGATTTTGCTGTCCTCATCTGCTTTACAAAAAAACCTCTTCTTACTAATTTTGTAGCAAAAGCAGCTGGTGTCTGCAAAAACTGATGTGGCAATCTATCCACATCAAAGCATGGGTTTTTCTTCACAGGACGTGGTAGACGGGCCTGGATCCCGGGCTCTCTGGTGTGCAGGGCTGCGACTCGGAGCTACCAGGGGAGAAGGTAGGCAGGTGCCTCAGAGTGGCCGGTCCACAGCCAGACTCTGCTGAGGACAGGCGGTCCACGATGCTGGACAGGCACTCCAAACTGGAGGCGCCAAGGGCTTTGTCATCCAAACTGTCTGAAAAATGAAAAAAGACACAAACGTTACTCACTTATGGAAAAATAATTTTAGCTCACAGGTTATTTTAGGAGGTTGCCAAAGAAACATCTAACATCTATCTGCTGCTTTACTTCTCCAGTTTTCAAATGATAAATATGATTCCTGCCATTGCCCTCTATTTTAATTAATGAAACAGTTAACAGTCTTTTAAAGCAATAAGCTCTTACCATTCTTTGTAAATGAAAAGCCATTACTGTAGTTTGCATTTAGGTGTTGCCACACTGGACTGTTGCTTCCAACCTGCAAGAACACAAGAAATCAAATTAACCCTTGAACTCCAACAAATACCTCATAAAAGCAGACTGATGTCATATGTTATGGTTGCATAGAGAAATGCTGAGTAGGATTAGGCAGAAAAAGTACAAAAACAGCCACTACCCTTCATCAAATTCTGGACGGGCCAGTAAATCCTAAATTCCAGCATTATTGGGCTTCTTTATTTCACGTCCACCTTGAAGTTAAAGTAGCCGGGGTAAACTCCCCCTCCCCTGCCCGTCTTCAAGTGTGGCGAATCAATTGTATCAGTGGAAGCAACACCGGTTTGTGCAAGATGACACTTTCTCTGAGTAAATCTGCAGAAAATCCTGGCAATGGTGCAGATACATGCAGTCAGGATGGAATGCGGGGGAAAGCGCCTGGGTTTTGCTGCCAGACTTCAGTAAGGTGGATTTAGTTTGGTTTATTGGGGCCATAAAGTGTTCGGTGGTGGGAAAGTCATTAGTCCAATGTGTTATTTTTTATAATCTGATACATGTTCAGATTCAGTGTAAAACTGAACAGAACTGGTATTAAAAGCTCCGAGACAAAGACAGAAAAAAGCCTGCACAATAGGTTTTGTATTGAGGTATTATAAGAGTACAACCTGTAAAGAAGATCCTGGAAATTGAGGTCCAGAAGAAATTACTATGAGAAAATCTTAATTGCTTTCCAGATTAAAACTAGGCAGGTAATGAGATCTTGCATATCTGCTGCAACACCACAATTTTCATGCAATGCTTTTCTTAACTAAATATCTTTTGGCTTTACAGCCACAACTAACCCCCATGAACATATAGGTGAGAGATCTTACCAAACTGTCAGAGCAGCTGGACAGTGGACTGCCTGGCTCAGAGCTGCTCTCTCCAGGTAGGCCGTAAAAGCTCTCCACCTGCTCTCGAAGCAGTTCCTGCAGACTCTCAATGTACTGGATGGCATTGCGCAGGATCTCCACCTTGGGAAGGCGCTGGCTGGGGTTGGCAGTGGTGCAGCGCCTCAAAGCCTCAAAAGCATGGTTTACTTTCTTCAGCCGCCGGCGCTCCCGCATAGTGGCAGCTCGCCTGCGGTCCACAAAGCTGGATTTGCGTTTGCAGGCCTTGCAGGCCCACTGGAGACAGTGTCCAGGCTGGTGAGGGGTCCCAGGGACCCTGATGTGCTCATCTTCCTCGGAGCCTGTGATCTCCATGCTGGTGCCAAAGTCGAGGCTTTCTGGAGAAGAGGCACAAGCTCTGTCATAGTAGAGCTGGGATGGAGAGAAGACATCCATGGCTTGGTAAAGAAAAGACGCCAGAATAGAACGAAGGAGGATGAAGTTACTGGGTGAAAGAGAGGAGACCTCTGAGTGATATGAGGGGTCTGTTGCCCCAGGCCCCCCTTATATGCCCCAAGGCTAAAGCCCAGGGCATGCATTGGTCAGATCTAATTACCATGGCCCATTGGCCCAGACAGAAGGCAGGCTGGAGTTAGTTCAGTTCCCTCCCTGCCTCATCCCTACCACCACCTCACCCCCCAGTACCCTGCAGAGTTTCCCACATCTGCACCTACTGATGTTTTCCCACTCATCCCCATTTTCTCCAGTTCTGCTTCTGTGAGGGCACAGTGAACACCGGACATGCAGCTTTCAAATGTGTGGATGAATATTTGTCGCATGGCCTGTTTTAAAGGGTGAAAGTGTTTTGGGGGATTTATTTGGCTTAGCTAATCTGTAGGTAGCCTTGAGACATCTTGTTATACCTTACAGCTACACTTTGCTATGAAGACATTAAGATGACCGAGAGTTCAGTCTGTTCGGTCAAACTGTGAAGCAAAGCAGGGTGACCACTTGCAGCGGTATGCTGGCCAATTGTTACCGCGGAGACAACAGCGTTGCAGATGCAGCCCAGCTGCAAAGGAAGGTGTAACATTTCAAGCCTCTGCAAATTCACAAAACAACAGCAGACCCTGTCTAAATGCCCAATCTCATCATTTAAGGTGCTGCATAAGAGAGCTGACCCCTGTTTGTCAAAGCTCATTAAAAGCAATGACACCACTATGCATCCCAGCTCTGCGGACCAAATTTTACCCATTAAAAGGTAATGATGCAAGTTAAGCACCAAGTTACAGCACCCAACAGATGGTCACAACGGTGCCATTATTTTTATTCAAGTGTATGAACAACAGTTTAATGGGCTTTAAATGCAGAGCTGTTTTTGTTTGAAAATCTTAGGATCTCAGTTCCCTGTTTGACAACTTTTTGTTTTTATTCTTGTCACAAACAACTCTCATTTATTTTGCTGGGAGATTCCAGAAGATTCCTTTTTAACTTAAATCTGATCATTTCAGTGGACTAGTTGTTCTTATCACAATATATGGCTTTAAGTCCACTTTATCACATTAAAGAGTTGATTGATTTTGTCGTAGTTATTGTAAGACCTGTTCGCAAATGACAATATATACCCACATAACAGTCATATTTTGTCTCCTATCTTATCTGTAATCTTGTAATGAAAGAAAGGTTAATATGAACCTGTCTTTGAAGCACCTTAACATTGTTCTAATAATGTGAAGTTATTAAAATCATTTTTTTTTCAATAAAAACTGTTTTTTATTAGTTTTATCCTTTATTTTAAATGCATGAAAGGATACACTGAAAGTAGATATCTCTTTAACTTCAAGTTAAACCAGCTGTTACTGCAAAAGAAATTTCAGCATCTGAAAGCTTTGCTTAAGGAGTTAACTAACACGGGGAAAAAAAACACACTTTTCCTTTATTTGTAATAAGATTCTGCTTTTGTTTTCGTAGCCTAAATTTGGTTTTTATGCAAAAAAAGCTTTCAAAACTTTTACAAAAATGCATGAAAATTGGATTTAGTTAATTTCAGTCAGCTAGTTATACAATAAAATTGCAGTTACACTTATTAGTATTTATGTGCTTTTGTGAACAAGACCCGTTTGCAGGGAAGGACACTTTAGAGCTTTGAACAGTCGACTAGACTGCAACTTACATAATACAATAAATATTTGCTGTTTGTGGCAGTGTGCGATTAATATAAATATAAATCATATAAAGGGGATCTTACACCTCTGTTAAAATGGCAAAAAAAATGTATGTTGAAACAAAACAACACAACACAAAAAATGCTTTTCCACCATTTACTTGGTAATATTGGTCCACTCTACCTTGCAAAAGTTTTCTAAAAACCTGTCCAAATGTGATGACATCTCCTGTTTACAACCCCCTGAAGATGAGCCATTGATTTTCTCTCAGATTTGTGTCTGGCTGTACCAGACTATACCTAAAACAGTAATTTTCTTCATCTAAAGCTATTCTTACTTAGCTTTTGGATCCTTGGACTCTGACACTGAAAAATGAAATCCTTCTTCACCTTCAGATTTTTACTTTTCATAATTTTAGACATTCACAAAAAAAAATAAATTCTATTTGAATCAAAGCAAACCCATATCAGGATGTCACCATCACGTTTTACTGTGGGTTTGGTTGTATTTTGGTGATGCACAGTGTTTTTCATTTGTTTGTTGTTGATTTTTTTGCCCAATATACCGTTTGAACAGTAGCTCTAAAGTAAAATTTTGCTTTCTATATAATGAAACGATTTACCATTGTCTCATTTCATCCATCACATTTGGAAAGGGGTTTGTACACCTTTGAGATCTTCTGCTGCTACACTTTCAGGCAAAAAGAAACAAACTTAAATGGTTGTGATTAGTCTCATCTTATAGGTGCATGAAGAGATTAAAAGTTGATTTTAACAAAACTGCAGAGAAAAGAACACTGAGATTACTGAGTGAGCACAAGCTCATTAAAACTTCATTAATTGCAACTATCAGGATTCTGGCTGCTTTTTGCATGAAACTATTTTATGTTACAACCGTTCTGGGAAAATGGTGTATTGGAACAAAATATTCTCCACAATGGACAACATGCTTTGTTCATAATTGGATTTCTTAACATTAGCTTCCTTATGGAATCATTAAGATGTAAATGTTGTGTTGTGAGTCTCATTCTCTAATTCGTTTTTATATTTGCACTTATATAAAGCAAAGGAAACTATGATCTGACTTTCTCCTGCCTGACCTAGCCTTAGGGTTGTCTGTTGCTGATGACACCATATAATTGTCATTAGTCTGTGAAGTCAGTGTTTCAAAAGTCAGAGCTGATGAAAGGCGGAATGCTATAACAGGAGGAGGAGGGCGGATCAGACCTGGAAGCTGAGTGCTCTGAGTTGCCCGAACTTTCCTTCAACAACCTGCCATGAGAAGCGCTTGGATTTGCAAGGTTTGGCAGCACGCTTCTCTCTGCTCACTGCCAAACAAATGGTGTTGCCACTCAAAATGTTGTTTTTCTTTTTTTCTTTTTT
The DNA here is from genome assembly GCA_036173005.1 of Crenichthys baileyi. Classification (NCBI taxonomy): domain Eukaryota; kingdom Metazoa; phylum Chordata; class Actinopteri; order Cyprinodontiformes; family Goodeidae; genus Crenichthys; species Crenichthys baileyi. The sequence continues at coordinate 734,445 of JAHHUM010002019.1, read as the reverse complement.
TTATTTATTTTTTTTGTTTTGTTTCTCTTTTCGGACTTTAAACTGCGTGGAAAATACTACTGAGCATAATAGTATTGTGTCTTTCTTTAACATTTTCCTCCTCGTTTCCGCATGCATTAGGGTACTCCATTCATAACTCCTAAGAGTAGTATTTAAATGCAACAGCAGATTAAAAAAATAAAAATGGGCTACTTTTAATTTTATTACGAAAATGATGGGCTAAGAGGACGCCCAACCATGTTCTCAGAAAGATCGTTTGGAGGAAATAAGGTTTTCAGACATGAGGGAGGTGGGACATAAAAGATCACCTCCTGCCCCTCACTTAACTCTGCCTTTGACCCTTGAGAACAACAGAAAAGCAACCTCAGGGAGTTCCCAGGAGATCAGTCTTGGACAGAGATCACATCACTGGGTCTGTGCGCCAGCATAATCTCCCTCTCAGCATCCAAAGCTGCGCCATGTGCTGCGCCAATCAAGCCCCGGAGCTCAATTAAGCAGGTTTTCTCATTGACGACGTCGTTCTCAGCCTGTAAAACAGCCTTTGATCCTCTGAGTGGTTAAACAAGCAGCAGAAGAGCCGATGTCTTCTTCAGCTGTGGGCCCTCGGACAGGCTCTCACTGCAGTTCAGGGACTGAGAATCCTGCGTGTTTTCTTAGGTGTGAACGGTTCCCAGAGAACAGGGCTCGCCAAACGCTTCGGCACATTGTGAGAAATATCCGCATTGTATCCTTACGAGCTGTCAGCAGTACAATTATCCGAAGCCGCGCAGTTCAGGTGGACACTGTTCATTTTAGGTGAAATTTAGACGAAAGAGAAAATTAAACCTAAAATAATTCATGCTCCTCTCGGATTTAGAGATAAATAAATATAATCATTGTATTATTTTAATATTTGTAAATAGTTTGTTTGCGATAGAAAATGACATGTACATAAAAAAACAATACAATTATGTGAAAGGAGTATAACCTTTGAAACTTTTTTTATTAGTTAAATTTCATTTTAAAAATGCCAAGTCAAATTTTATTTCTACCCTTTTTAATATTCCATGCAAACTTATTATTAGCATTACAGCAAATTATATGCAGCTTTTTACATGATTCCACTGGAATTTTCATGATTTATTTCTGATCATCAGCTCCAAGCCTTCGGGGTTGGAAGCCATCCTTGCCATCGCCCTAATCTATAGCTTCTTCCGGATATTCTCAATCAGAATCAATTCGGTACTACAGCAGGGCAACTTTAAAACGTAAAGATGTTATTAAAATTTTAATATTGAGTTAAACATTACTATAATAGGGGTATGAAGATTTTATTTAAAGACACGTTTTAAAAGTGGCAAAATGTATAAGCCTAATCACATCTTCAGTTACAAAAGTCTCTCTAAAAGCTTTCATGAGAGTCTAACATCCTCAATCACGTACTCAACACACACAGATCTCTACAAAGGCAATGACCTTCAAATGTAAGCGTGGTATGAACAAACTTCCTGTAAATGGAAACCTGGAGTTAGCTATTTTTTTTCACCTATTTTATGTTTTTTTTCTGTCTTTTGTCCTTAGACCTGATGAGCAGCTGTGACATTTTGCATGAGGCTTTATCTGTCTGAGTCCCAAAGGTCAACAAGCACTTTGACTCGTCTGCAGAGATCAGAGCGAGCCATTGTGCAACATGACATCAAGCTCTGAATTGAACAAACCCTGCCCCCATCTCTGTCCCGTTGATACAGGACAAACAGGACCGATTGGATTTCCAAGCCACTGGCTTTGAGCCACACATTTCATGTAAACGCTTTGTCATGTGATGAAGATCCGAGTGATGATGAATTAAGACCTAACGGCTAAAATAACTGTATTAACCCACTGGGGTTTGCACTCGTGCTTGAAGCCCAAGTTTCCGTGTTCCCAACATGTGATAGGGGAGGAGTGTGGAGGCACGCGGTGTTTGGGGGAGACTCGGATTACAATTGTGGGATCAGGCCTGCTGGTGAACAAAGACGAGCACTCTGGCAGCGAACTGTTCCAGAGCAGTTTCGACAGATTTTATGGACTTCTAATAGGCATGAACGCCGGTGTAAGTGCTAGATCTTTTACTACTTGTGTTCGCTTATCCTTATTAACAACCAAGTGGTAAATACTGGCATGCTGCAAAACAAAAATATCTTTTGTGAATGATTTTTATGAGAACAAAAATCACTAATGAGATAGTCTTCAGCATGCCTTTGATAACTGAAAAAGAAAAACTTTGCAAACAACTTACAACAGAGTAATTGTTTTACTTGTGGGTGAGCTATGTGTACAAATTTTCAAAAGAAAGGTTCTTCCACAGTCTGGTAGGCTTTGAAAACAAAATAAAAACATTTATAAATCACATTAATATAAAATATGTACAATTTTTTTCCTGTTACAAGCAAGGGAAAACTAGAATTATGCATTACACCCAGAAAAATTTGAGCAAAACACTGGAAATTTTAAATAATAAAACAATAAAACACTTCAGACTATTTTAGTTTCCTGAGGGTTCCACAGAGAAGTTCAGTTTCTCATCATTTGTGATGCTGTCCACAATTGAGGACAGACGCAGGAGACTGGAGGATGCAGAGGACTCACTGGTCCCTGGAAGCAAAGAAAAGTGAGTCACTCGAGTGTTTATTTTATACCAACAGCTGTGCTTCAAATCAGAAAAGACATGAAACCCAAGCAATGAGGTTGCAGTTGTCTATTATTGATAGTAAGGAAGTTTGCTTACAGCTCCCTTCACACATCTTAGCCTGGTAAAAGATGTGCAAAAAAAACATAAAATAACTAAAACCTTTGCTGCTGTGACGATGAAAATTTTTCAAAAATTCAACGTTTAATTTAAGTATATTTGTTCAGTGGAGGAAAAAGAGACAAATGTGTGCTGATCTTTATAGGTCAGGAAATGTCCACAAGAAAATATCTTTTCACCCAAACTTGTCCCATTTCCAATCAGCACAATAATTTAAAAGTTTAGTTTGTCACCATGCCTATGAAAAGAATGGTAAAGGAGAGGAATAAAAATCTCCAAAGTTCACTGAAAGAGAACTATTGCAAAGACAGGCTTTTTGGGGTCACCAAGTGTCCACCACTTCAGTCGATTTTAAAACCGGCTCAATAACATAAAATAAATGCATCATTGCATGGTGCACCAAAATGCATTTGCTTTCAAAAGACATTCTGTCAACCAAATCATGTTTTACAGCAAAGTCAGTCGATCAGTGGACACAAATTCCACTTAAACATGGATCATTAACTTCTAATTAATTTGCATAGTGTTTGAACAATTGATTTATATGTACTCTTTAGCATTTGTCTTTATCATGATCAGCAATGGGAGTACTGCACATTATGGGTCTAATTGTCTAATTTAAACAAATTTACTGTCACACAGTCCGCCATACATGACCTTTATTGATTAGAAATCTTCTCTAAGAGCAGTCCTTCAAGCACTAAACCTCCCCAACCATACTGACATCTTTTATATGGCTTATCCAGGTTTGCTTTTTCTTGTCTGTATTTAGACAAGAAAACCACATTAAAATGGGGGATTTTGTTGCCCATATGCTCTGTCCAAATGTAGCCCAAAGACAGTGACATTTCAGTTCCATATTGTTCACTTATAAAGCATCATTTTCTTTTCTAAACCTATTCAATGAAATTTAATTTGAGTGAGGTTCAGCTGAAAGTTAACCAAAACCCTCCTTCCTTAAGGCCCATAATCATCAATCTCTGTAACTATGCCAGTACATTGGGGCTTCTGTAAAGAAGTCATCAGTTCCTACCTACAACATACACCGAAATTTAGAGGTAAGTTATCAAAAATTCCACATACCAGAGCAGGGCTACCAGTTAAACAGACTGGACCCCCCAAATCTTTTAAATATAAAACACCTTAAGGCCATAAACATGCTGCCAAGGTCAGCCCATGCTATAACAGTTGATTGTAAAACTTTATACTTGATCTTTACACAAGATCATTGTTTAGTTATCATGTTTATGCCATTTAGACAGTGTCCATCCAATGATATTGTATCAGCCCATCTCATTAACTGAGATTGTCATTTTGCTAATATGGCTCCAAGTTCACCAAAAAACATAAAAGATGGTCCTTAAAACATAAAAGTATTAGAAAGCAGGTATGTCCAAGTTTAAAATGTGTCACTTTATACCTTCATCCTCTATGCCTATAAGACATGCCTTGAGAGACAAAAACCTTGGTATCTACAGCAATTAATTCGGTGCTCATGCACAAACATGATCGAAATGAACCTTATGGTAGAAAGATTGTAAACTGAAATAAAGAAATAAAATTCAGAGTGCTCAAAAAAGTTGAAGCCTCCAGTGCAATGGCTGTTCCAAAGGCACTTCTGCACAGTCACTCAGTCAAATCATGTAAAAGGCAAACATGATACAATTTTGCTTAACAACTTTTTGACCTCTGAAAAACAGTAAAGTGGCAACACCTTTTCAAAAACATGGAAACTATTGATAATTATGTTTGGAGCAACTCGAACACTGTTACAGCACTTCTGAATAAGCTCTGTGTATCTCTTTCTGCCTGCAAATAGTCACGGTGGTCAGCTTTGTCAAGACTGAAAGGGATGAAAACCTGCCCATTGCCAGTTGTGGCTGTATTTTCTTCATTAACTGCTAATTACAAGAATTTGCTGACAGATGTACCTTCTCTCTGGTTCATTGCTGCATTGGAATGATCAGTAGAGGTCTGCCAGGTCTCTGAGGATTTCTTCCATTGATGCTCATCGCTCACAAGCTGCTGAAGCAAGACAAAAACATATTTTACTTGTGCAACCCATGCTCTTAAACAAAAATGGTATTCCTAAAGGTTGACACCAATCCCCAATAATTAAATAAACAATATGTAGTAATAAAAGGAAAAAAAAACACATTTAAAGTCCAAGCAAGAACTCTGGTGTCATTTGAAAGTCATTGGAGTCCGCCAGCCACACTCTCAGACATTTTTAGAACATCAAGTAGACAGGAAGGAGTTTCCTCTGAGGGTGAATCAGTAAAAGCTTACAGTGGAAGTTCCTTTTTGAATTTTCTCCTGCTCGTCCAGAGTTTGCAACAGGTCCTGTAGCCTTTCAATGTAGCTTATGGCGCTGCGTAAAATCTCCACCTTGGGTAACCTCTGGTTGGGATTGGCCACAGTCTTCTTTTTTAGCGCGTCAAAAGCTTCGTTGATCTTCTTCAGCCTTCTCCTCTCCCGGAGCGTGGCGGCCTTACGTCTGTCTGTTGGTGCTGACTTTCTCTTGCAGATCTTGCAGGCCCACATGAGGCACTGGCCTTCGCAGTGTGACTGGAGACCCGGAGGGGCGAACACATGCTCCTCTCCGCTGCTTTCCCCCCCTGTCTCCGACGGGATATTATCCTGGCCTGGGGACAACGGGCTGTCATTGCCGTTAGAGTACAGAGGAGAGACCCCTGAAATGTCCATCTGTTGTAGTGATCCATGATCCCCTTCCTCCAAATAACGCAAATCACTGAAAAGATAAGTGCTGGTCTCAAAAAGGTCCATCATATTTTTGCGTCCTTCTCTCTGTTTTGACAGTGAAACTCTGGCATTTAAATAGAGCAACGGGGACACAGTCAACAGGCTTATATATAGAATGTGAAACTCTATCCAACACTGGCTGCCACACTGCAACAAGCATATTAGTTTTGAATGGGTCTTTGCTGCACATTCACTTTGTGTTGAGAATAAATACACATTGAGGCATTCAGAAGCTATCAAAGAGTCCCCTCAAATTTCATGACAGGTGTTATAACTATATGCATCTGGACAAAATAGCTTCATTGTGGTGTTATTTATTGCCTAAAGAGCAGTGCAAAGTCTGTTCCACTCTTCAGCTTTATTTTATAGGACCAGCTTAGGGGTTGCCAGGTTTGAAAAATAAATTACGTCTTTCTTTTTATTAATTAAATATATTTCTAAATATTTTGCTATACTAATGCAATTAACTGCATTTACAAAGCCAGGGGGACCTCCTGAAAGTCATATTTAGGGAAGGGACAGAGGGTGGGACAATAGACCCAATACAAAAAACAAGAAACTATAATTATTGCCAGTTAAACCTGCAACTGTCAAACAGTTTCAAAGCTCCTATTCATTCGTAAAATGTAGAAGAAAATTAGTAGGAGGTTGGTTCAAATCTTCATTAGCCAAACTGAATATTTCTGATTCTTTTCAATCTGGTCATCAGCCACAGCATTCTACTGAGACTTCTCTTTTAAATGTGTAACAATTGCGTATTGGCTACCATTCCCAGGAAATTGTTCTGCTTGTGCTGTTAAATTGCAATGCAGCATCTAATACTGTGGGCAACAGAACTTTTGTCAATGGCATTTGTATTTCTGGCTCTGCATTAGACCAGTTTTTCTATCCTGCATCAGTTTCTTTGTCCTAAGGGGTTCCCTTAAGGTCTGATACATCGACAACTGTTATTTTTATCTTACATACTTCCCATCGCAGGTATTATTTAGTACAAATTTAACTTAAATATTTCGAGCAAAACAGAAGCGATCAGCATCATTAAATCATTTATAAAGTGCTTAAAAAACCAAAGGGCTATACAGGTAAATCACAAAAAAAATGGAAATACAGGTCAAGGGTCAGGAAAAGAGCTGCTAAAATCTCTGCAGATCCCACACACCCTGCACATAAACTGTTTAGAGTTCTGCCTTCAGGCCGACGCTACAGAGCGCTGTTCACTAAAACCAGCCGCCACAGAGACAGTTTCTTCCCTCAGGCTGTTTCTCTGTTGAACATTCAATAGAGTACAAAACAACAGCATACAGATGTTGCAAATGCACCTTTTTATTTATTTATATATGTGTATATTTGTACATTGTAGATATGTATATTCTGTAGTGCAAAAACAAAAACCAAAGAGCAAAGTGTACCGGAGTCAAATTCCTTGTTTGTATGTACAAACTTGGCAATAAAAGTGATTCTGATTTTGATTTTGATTCTGAAATACACCATTTATTTTAACTGTTCTAACAAGCAAGCTTACAAAACTCATGTTTACATCCATGACACTGGCTTCATATGAAGTATACACTTTGTAATTAAGTACAATTGCTCAAACTTAACGTACAACAGTCTACCTGAAGCATATTAATTATCTGACTAAACATTTTGTTATTTTCTCTGTTCTCTTTCTCAAACTCAGAACTTGTTAGTCATTCCCCACACAAAACTGAGTACAAAAGGAGCTCAAGCCTTTGGAAATATTGGACTCTATTGGACATAAAGTTTACTAGAGTATCCGTTTCCTTAGTCTGCTTGTCATCAGTAAGCTGTTTATGGGGTTTCTTGTGCATCATCTTTAGAAGAGGCTTCCTTCTGGGACGACAGCCATGCAGACCAGTTTGATGCAATGTGTGGTGTATGGTCTGATCACTGACAGACTGAGCCCAAACCCCTTCAACATCTGCAGCAATGCTGGCAGCACTTGCACATTTTCAAAAGAAAACCTCTGGATATGACCCTGAGTACGTGCACTCAACTTCTTTGGTTGAGCATGTCGAGACCTCTTGTGAGTGGAACCTGTCCTTTTAAACCACTGCATGGTCTTGGCCACCATACTGCAGCTCAGTTTCAGGATGTTAGCAGTTTTCTTATAGGCTAGGTCATTTTTATGTAGAACAACAATTCTTTTCTTCAGATCCTTAGAGAGTTCTTTGCCATGAGGTGCCATGTTGAACTTCTAATGGCCAGTATGAGAGAGTGTGACAACACCACATTTAACACACCTCCTCCCCATTTACACCTGAGACCTCGTAACACTAACGAGTCACATGACTCCGGGAAGGGAAATTGGGTAGTTGGGCATTTTCGCTTAGGGGTGTTCTCACTTGAGTTGCCAGTGATTTAGAAATTAATGGCTGTGTGTTGACTTATTTTGAGGGGATAGCAAATTTGCATTGCCATACAACCTGTACACTAACTTCTTTACATTGTATCAAAGTTTCATATAATCTTGTCTCATAAAAAGACAAAATATTTACAAAAATGTAAGGGGTGTACTCACTTTTGTGAGCTATTGTACGTATATCTTCCCTGTGCTTTAATAGCTTTGATGCCCTGTTTTCTGTTTTTCTTTTTGTACCTGGTTATTTCAGTATTCTAGCACTTTTCAAAGACTATATCTTTGAAGAGTGCTTAAATGATTAATTCATTTATTTGAAACTGGCTTACTGGCTTACCCTTTCATCATTTTTGTTAAGGTTATATCTGGATATCAAGGGGCTATCTGACATGAAGGAAGAGACTGTAAGATAGAAATGGATACAGTCCACATCTATTGGTTTTTACTTTCATATAGAAATCTATTGTCTATTTTAGATTGCTAGGTTTCTCTTTGACTTGTTGCTCTGGTATAACACCAGGTAGTTTTCTAAGGTTGCACAATGGACCTACAAAGAGAAAAGTACAAACTGACACAATGAAAATATACTCTTTCACTTTTTTTAAATGTAAATAACTGTTTCAAGCAAAGTAAGATCATTTAATGTAATGCCTAAAACAATATTGTTATTTTATATGATTCATATAAAATTCAATCAGAAAAAAAATACAATCTGAAAATACAGTGTCCTATTTATGGTTTTTAACCACACCATTACTACTTATTAGAAAGCACTTTGTACCTTTTATTGTTCAATTTGATACCCCATACATTAAAAGACGGTATTAGAATACCTGACATTCTGGCAAAGTTATGTATCTTAACTTATGCTACTAAATATTTTCCACTGTTTCGGCCCTTATTAACTAATAAGAATTGTATTTCCAACCAACATCACTTTGTGATAAAAATTGACAGCGTTAAACCAGCTTTTAGAAATGTGTGCATAGTACATCAAAAATAGAATCTAACCTCGTTCATTTTAGATCAGAGAAAAACATAAAAGCCTCTGAGAAAGTGATATATTGCCCATGGCATATTTGTTTCAACCTTCAAGGGCTACAAATGGAGAATTCACAGGCAGGAATGTGAGGGATTCCTACTTCTGTACAGCTGCATGACCTTGTGTATTGAAATAAAACAAGATCAGGCAGCAGTTCTTGAAAGGAAGAGGCTATTTAAGTGGTCTCAGAGCCTTGCACACGGGCAGTTTTGTTTTTCCCCAAGAGGCATCTGATTTGGGATTTTCTGATTGAATCAAACTTAGATGCTACTTGAGTGTGAGAGACGCTGAGCAATCCCAGTCACATTAAATTTTGGTTGTTGTACTAAACCCGAGACTTGTATGGCTTTTTACATAGGTGACCACACTATTTTCATAAAAAAAATTAGACTCATCTTATTTCTACAAGTGCTGAAAAATTACCAATTAACTTGAACACAATGTGTCCATCTCATTCCATTCTTCTGGTATAAAAAGGAGTTCCTCGGGGCTCCATATTAGGACCCCTGCTCTTCATTCTCTGTGTAAATAATCTTTGTCATCATTTGTATTTTGCACAATAAAAGAACAATCAACAGATTGTGTGGATTATAATTTATTGAAAAGTAACAGATTAACACATCCATTTACGAAGGTGAGAAGAATTGATGAAAGCCATTATTAAAAAATATCGAGAAATAAATGTTTAATTAATCAGTCAATAACAAATATTCGCCATGGATTAACTTAACAGAAGAAAACGACACACAAATAAAAAAAATCAAATATGGACTTAGTTGATTTTATTCTACAAACAGCTGTGTCAGATAACTATTTTTATAACCAATAAGTGAATGTTTAAAATATTGGTACCTAAACTGACTAAGTCCTAAGATGTATAAAGAATTTGTCAGTCTCTCAGAAGCCTGAAGACCCAGGAGACCTCTCATGACCTAGCTCTATAAGCTAACTCACATTTTAATCCATTGTAGTGGAAAAAAAAGGATAGTAGAACCCAAGATCTTACTCGATCTTGATCAGTTGGCTTTCAGCCCCAGAACCTCAACAATAGAGCTAAAAAAAGAGTGCTGTGCTGAGTGAGACATGAGTTGTATAACTTACACAGAACCAGCTTGTGATTCTTCTCATGCAATTCCCACCGCCATCTTTCTTAACCTGAAAAATAACCAGGTTCTGCTCCAACAACGGTTCTGTTTGATCAACATTTTGTGATCCTATTGGGCAAGTCTTCTTAAAGAATCTGAATTTCAATCTGAGTCTCTGAACTCAGCCCAGCCTTTTGGCAGAATGTGCTTCTGGGTGAGAAGTCGTCACGAGAACTAATCAACCAACTAAAACCGACTATTCTTTTAAAACAAGTTTTTTAGATCCCAGAAAGACCCGTCTGTGTTCTTAATATATCAATTTATCACATGAGCCAAAATAGCCATCTTATGGCAGAGGGTGTTTTTACATTCACCTTTTTAAACACGTAATTATTCTTTTAAAGAAAGACCCAAACAATAATAATTTTTCCAAGGTTTTAAGGTTGAATCTAGCAAAACAAGATATTGATCTCAGAAGGAAACATGTTTTGACCAGCATTTAGACAGTTGTTAGAGTTGCTGGAGCAGAGCAACTTCACAAGGACACATGCTTCTCATATTTGGGGGATCCTGGGCTGCCAGCTGGGGGAACGAGTTGATTTGACTAGACCTATGGTTATACATGGACATTTCGAAGCAACCTGTGAAAGGCAGTTAATGTAAGTGCAGAACTGTTGAAGGCAGGTCTGACAACACTGTGTTCTATTTGCATGCTGACATTACTTATCTTCATCAGTATTTCAGACCTTCACATTTTTCTAGTCTTCTTTTGATGATATTCAGTTCAATTTAAGTTATTGTCAAGTAATAACGATATTGTTATTGTTAAATGTCGTCCTCAAAAAGACTAATTTAGACATTTTACCTGGATATGTTAAGAATGCATTTATAATAATAGGTAAACAACCCAACAAATTTAAATGACTCTTGTAAAACTATTAATATCACACACATACATAAATAAATTGCTTTTTTTTTCAAAACCTCTCCACTTGGTCAACAAATATTAATCATTTTGGGTCGGCACTAAATGTAATGGATTTTTTTTTAGATATGAGCTATTCAGAAGTGTTTGCATTTTTATTATTTATGTTGTGAGCTTGCCATGCCATAGAAGTGACAGGGCCAACATAAGAGAGATTTCCGGAGAGTGCTTTTAATGTCTGTGTGTGTTTTTTGTCAAAATTTAATCATTATCTTTTATTGTGTTGTAAGCATCAGCTGCTAACAAAGCTTCTTAATAAGTTTCCTATAAAACATACACGCACATGTAATTAATATCATAAATGCTGATGAATAAGGAGTTGTGATGAATAAAGTGGTTTATGAACAGAAAATGGTTTTAAATTAAGTATCATGTCAGACTAATATTGGGCTTCATCATGCTGTGGAAAGCCTAACATGTCTTTGAGATTAATAGTCTTGTCCCTGGTGTGCAACGATCGTGTATTCTCCCCCCAGGGCTTCCCTGTGCATCCTGAACCTAATCGTAAATTTACTGTCAGTGCCAAGGGGTTGACGTTTCAGCTGTCAGGAAGAATCATGGCATTATCTGTGAAAGGAACTCAAACTGGAGGATCCTGCTTCTTTGAGAATAAGGAGTCAGAGAGGACTGCAGAAAGTGTAAATCAGTCTGGAGTCCAATAAGCCACGAAGCTGGCACTTCTGCAACATGGATATCGGGCTAAATCTAACAATGGAGCTATGTCAGAATCTGTTTAAAATCTCTAAATGACATTAGTGCGTTTATGCTAATAAAAAGTAATTGAAATTGATACACTAAAAATGAAAACCTTAGACACAGGGCTAAAAGAATAATGCTTCAATGCTTTTGCAAAAATTAGTCAAAGCTTTAGAAAGTTAGCCTGGCAAGACATTTGCTTGCTCCCCACATCTCTGTTTCTCAAATTAACAGGTGCACAGGAAGACAAGTTTTCAACAGGGGCTTTGCCTAAACAATCTGCAAAATCCATTGTTGCAACAGGAGATTCCAATTTCTACAGATCCTACAGATCAGGCTCAGGAACTTTAGCCATGCCACCTATAATCTTCTGTATTAAAGCAACTTCAGCAGTAACTTAAAAATGAAAAACTACTGAACAATAGGAACAATAATTATCTACCTGAATAATTTCCCAGAGACTGTATCCCTGTTGCATGTTGCTTAAATGAACATCAACGAACAGGATTTAATACCTGCATTTTAGCCAGAAGTCCCCACCTTGTAGTTTCTTTCTAGTCCTGTTTTTTTTCCAATCACCACACACCTGCAGCAACTGTTAATTGGTTCTCCGTTTGGGTTTAGACATCCAGTTCCTAAATCCCAACCTCAAACGCCCATTGATCTAGATCTAGGGAACTTAGTAACTGTTTTTCCACAATCTTTGCTACAGTGTGTTGTGAAAGTCTTCCTTCCTCTTGATTTTTTTTTACACTTTGTCACATAACAACAACAAACTGTAAAGCATTTCAATGTTCTTTTTTTAGGATAGACCAACAATTAGGCATAATTGTGAAGTGGAAAAAACAATGAAATATGGTTTTTAAACCTTTTTAAGAATATTTTTATTCAGCACCCCCAGCACCTCAAGTCTTCCACTTCACTTTTATTGCAAAAAATGCAGCAGATTAAGTATGTCTGTAAATGTATGGGACATTTTTACACATTAATATGCTTTGATCTAAATCATTCCATTATAGCGGTAGGTGTATGTTTAGGGGTTATTACACTGGAAGGTGAACCTCTGACCCTGTCTCAAGTCTCTTGCAGGCTCTAATAGGTTTTCTTCTGGAATTGCCTTGTGTTTAACCTTTCTCATCTTCCCATCATCTATGACCAGCTTCCCTGTCCCTGCTAAGGACCCCCCCAGCATGACCCTGCCACCACCATGTTTCACCTTGGGGATGGTGTGTTCATAATGATATGCAGTGCTAGTTTTCATCGACACATAGTGTTTTGCACATAGCTCAAATAGTTAAATGTTAAATGTTCAAAGCTTGGGATAATTTTTTTGTAACCGAACCCTGATTTAAACATACACATCTTTTTTCTTGAGTGTTTCTTGGTCTTTGTGAGACTGTTTGAGCACTAATGTTCTCAGACACAACTATGAGCTCTTCACAGAATATTTGTTTTTAAACTGAGATACAATTAGTTTTTTTTATTCATTTAACAAGAGACATGCCAAAATGTGCATTTTTTTGTGAAACCTTTTAAAAATAACGTAAAGGGGTTAAAGTGCTTTTGCAAAGCACTATATGTTACATCTTGTGGCTTTTGTGTTTCATCTTTGAAGAGAACAGTACTGAGAAAATTATCAGGGAACTTTGGTTGTTTTGAAAAGCACCACAAATCTTACACATGGCTTCCTTTGGATTTAATTTTTGTCTCATAATTCAGTTGTATACTGAAAAAATCGGTTAGTTTGGTTGTAGAAAGTCATTAGTATGCTAATATTTAGGCAGGTTAAAGCAATCTGACCACATGACATTTGTTTTCCTTCCAAAAAAAGACCTTGCTAGGGTCAAGAGGGGGGGTGGTGGGGCCTTTCCCAGTTGTCATGGTGCTACAGCTGTCATCGGGCTATTGGACAGGTCGATGTCTATAACAGGGCTTGCGTGACACAAGGGAAATTCAAGATTGAAAAAGACTTAAGTTAACTGTCTTATAAATAATGCACTGGTTTAAATCTTGCATTTGCTGGCTGCTTTTGATTGAATTTTATTTTTGACTGAATCAAAATTCATTTGAAATTGTGGTTTCAAATCACGTCTGGGGCCTTTCTTACAAAATTGAGATTGTATTTTCTTCCTGTGCATGCACGGTTAGCAATCTCTGTTTGGATAGGTGCCCAAAGATCATTCCATTTGGTAAACTGGGGTCCTGACCCATTACCAGTTACCCAGAAATACAATGAGGAAGATCAGGCTAAAACCCCAAGCAGGAATTGGGAAATTGTTGTTTTTGAGGAAAGGTTTCTTATAGATTTTAGATGTTTCCCTTCTTGAACACACCAGATGACACATGATACATGATACATTAGCGAGATCCAAAAAGTACTCCTGGACCACCAGTGCTTTGTAGGTTTTCAATGTCTGCTCTGTCCTCTCAACTCCCTGTCAGATGGTCACTTATACTGAGCATGGTTCTGGTGGAGGCATCCTCCTGTTAGGGGAAGTTACCACTGTTGCCAACTTCATGCTCAGGATAAGGGTTCGCAGCAGTCACTGAGAAAGTGCAATCAGACGGACTTCCTTAGATAGTTAACGTTTCACCAGTTGGCTCAATAAACTGAATTTGACAGCAGTGTGTTGCCATTAGGATCTAATTGTAATGTCTGAATCTGAATGTGTCTATATATTTGGACTGATTTGATATATTTCTGAATATGCAGAAATAAGATGGCATTTGTTGTGAATTGGTCCTATAATTTAAATGAATTAAATTGAAATGAAACACTGAACAACAGGATGAGGAGATAACTGTTTAATACAGGTGTGTCAGGGGCGTGACACATCTACAACTTGTAGAACACTGCCCCTCAAGACAAGACCTCCTTACCTCTGCCCTATAAAGTTAAATATCACTCTACCTAAAAATATATAAGTTATATTCATAAAATATTTTGCAGGAGCCTGTTGAAATATGAATAATTTTAGCCACACTGAGCAAATCATAATAGCATTTGTCAGCTAGATGCCAGAGTTCTTTTATCACCTCTCTTTAGCACTTCTCAACTTTAACCATGCAAACCTCCAAGCCTATCATGTTCTCCAACATCTAACATTCTGTATGCACATGTCACGTCCATGTGATTTTTCTCCCTCAGAGGGGTGTTAGAAGCAGGATCCAGTTAGGACTGCTGCTGACACGGGGGTCACACAAAGAACTGATAATTAACGTGAACTGTAGGACCACCTCAAGCAGACCTTTCTTCTCCTCCTACAGTCCCCCACCACCGCTCCCGTTCTCCCACCTCAGTTCCTACCCTACTCTTTTAAACACCTCCTACATCCACCCACCACCCCCTCCATGTCATAACAGCATGTCCTGTCTCAGACAGGCTCATTGGGCTGTTGGAGAGGAAATGCTGAGCACCGTGACGGACACACAGCATATAACCCAGCTCCACACCTGGGATATGAATTAGGCAATCAGGGGTTAAGTACTCTGGTCATGGGCCTGATGACAATACTTCACCTGAGATCACACCCTTTTGACCTGCAGGGTCACTGGACCTCGGACTCAGGCTGTGAGGAGAGGCCAGTGAAAAGCAGATCATATCTCAATACAGTTATGAATCATAGAAAAAAGATCTTTTTTTTTAAAAAACAGAATGCAAAAATGTGTTGTCTTTTTCTTTTACTGTTGTTTTTAGCCTTTAGGTTAAGAAAGGAAACTATAAAGTTCTTCATAGGTAATTTTTCTTGTTCACACTGCTCTTATGTTCGTAAACATGCACAGCTTCTAAACTAGACAGAGCAGTTTCACCATGTTGTAAACATTTAATTTGTAACTGTAGAAATTTTCCATTTTCAGAATCTCATTGGGAAGGGATTGATTTGATAATACTAAGCAGATGTCCCTTTTTTATGGCCGTGTGAAGCGTTTGGTTTGTGACACATCCAATGGCTTCTTTGTTTCTTGCAAGAAGGCTAAAAACCATGTGTTGAAATTTAAAGTGGGGTTGCAGGTGTTGTTTTCAGGATCACTTTCCGACTTAGTAACTGCTACTTTTACATACAAAATGCATGTCAGTGGAGTGTCAAGAATAAAAATGTGTCTCTTATGCAAGTAATTTCGAAAACATATACTTCGGTTAGGTATTTACTGAAAAACAGGCTGTTTAACAGCTGGAATTGAATCACTTATGTTAGCTGAAAGTTTCTTTAACTGAAGCATTTAACAGAACTTCAGCCTTTTTACGTTTTGTTACATTCCAACTCCAATCTTTGATGTACTTCATCTGCATTTTATGTAGTCAACCATTATTTTAGATGTCCTTTACTCTGCTATCCTTAAATAAATTCCAGTCACACCAACTCTCTCCAGAGGTCACCTCATTAGTAAATGTTTTCCACCTGTGTCATTCAATGTCAGTATGACGCCAGTTTCAATGTGAAAATGGAAACAGAATTGACCAAACACCTAAACTGACAAAACAGACAAGGACAACATTGCTAGTATTGTGCACACTACAAATGTGGCCCTTTATGGAAGAGGAGGTCAGAAATCCGAAAAATCCCTGCTTGCAGTTTGCAAACTATTTAGGGACACAGGAAACACGTGAAGAAGGCGCTGTGGTACAAAAATTGAAATGCAAAAGATGTAGAAAAGGTAATAATTCATATGCATGGGAACACAGCCATTCCCACAGTCAACCATGGTGGTGGCAGCATCATGCTGTGGGGATGAGTTTCTTCAGCAGGGAGAGGGAAGCTAGTCAGAGTTGATGTGAGGGGGGAAGAGCCAAATACAATCCTAGAAGGAATCTTTTTAGATTCTGCAAAAGACATGGGACTGAGAGAGAGGTTCAATGCCCCTAAACATACAACCAGAGCAACAATGCAATAGTTTAGATCAAAGTATATGTATGTGTTAACTACTCAGTCAGATCCCATACCTTAATCCAATTAAGAATCTTCAGCAAGACTTGAAAATTGATGTTTACCAACCCCCTCGATCCAATCCAACTGAGCTTAAACTACTTCGCAAATTAGGATGGGCAAAAATATTAGACTTTAAATGTGCAAAGCTGGCTGAGATATACCCCAATAGACTTGCAGTGTTAATGAAAAATGTGGTTCTACAAAGGATTGACTCAGTCGGGCTAAACACAAATGCATGTCACACTTTAGGTTTTCATTTGTACAAAATGTTGATCATTTACCTTCCACGTAACACTTTAACATGAAGTAAAATATCTTGCTCAGTGTGGTCAGTGATGGGAATATCAACAAAGATGATCCCCAGTTTATGTTCATAAATCATTCTGTTAACCTAAAGTTTTCATTTACCGACAGCAGCCTGAAATTATGTGGCAGGAAATGGGAGATCTGATGCTATCATGAACTGGATATACCATTTCCACAGCGAGAAAGTTATCAGTTGGGTTTTAAAAAGCTTTAAAAGCCTTTGGGGCTCCTGGTGCATTTAAGAGCTTTGGCTGAAAATGTACATTTTGTTATCAGCTTCAGACCACTTTGGTGGAGATGGAGAAATGGACAGATAATTTATTTGTCTGTTAAAGTCCTGCCGAACCTACCCTATTTCTGTGCAACACATGCTTTTTGTGTAAGTTGTTCTGCATGGAGGAAAGCCAGACAAGGCAAAAGTCTTGAGCAAACAATGACTCTTCGTCTTAGGGCAGCAGGAACTCAGAGACAGTCAGAGACAGACAGTATCGCAGGTCTCACTGCCTGTGTGATACCATCTTCTAATCTTTTTTGGCTCAAACACACAGCCCATACTCTAAGGTGTTCAATCGGAGAGAAACTGTCTCCTGAGCTAAGCTAACAGACGGGTCCTCTCACTCGTGCCCTGAGCTGTGTGGTTTAGATCGGGGGTTGGGTTTCAAAGGCTAAAGAGGAGGAGGTGGGGGACTGATGGCATCTGCCTTCTTTCTGTCGGATGGAGCAAGGATTCTGTTCAAAGTCACAGCGGCTGAAGTGCATCAATTAGCGAGGGAAAGAGCTTGCTAACTTCCCCAATTGCTGGCAAACTCTGCGTGACCTCAGAGCATTACATTATGAGGCATGATGATTGTGTTGCACGCTGGTCAGGCAATGTCAATAGCCCTCTTGCAAATGGCCTGGTAGTGATGGAGAGGCTTAAAGGGTTGTTCCTGCAAATGGACATAAAGAATAATAATAACCGTATTTGGTTTTCTGAAGCCACCCTAAAGGGTTCAGCAGATTTTTCCAGCTGTTCGCGTTCCTGTCCTGCTGTTGCTTCAATTGTAATAAACACTGAGAGTGACCCTTTGCAGCTTATCACCTGACATCCAATGGTAATTTAGTTTGGAGTGATCTGAAGGCCACTCCTGATTGATTCTGTCCTCATTCAGGAGAGTGATGGATTAGCCTCTTGCCACTTGGTCAGTGTGCATTTGGTGTTGTACTCCTGCGCCCGCCAGACAAAGCCACTGATGGGGACGTAGAGGCTGCACTGGCCTTGACCCAGCGAGAGAAGATAGCAGATATTTTGTCTAGCCCAGTGAGGTGAGACTTTGACCCCAGTGCCCTCTTAGCGTCTAGCCCTCTATCCATATTATATTTATGTACTTTTTAAAAAGGTAAGCATCATGAACGGTATTTGTTATAAGTTACTTTTAAAAAAACTGGAAGCTGAATCCAAATCAAAAGAGAAGCGTCCCTTTGATGTTGCAGCCTGTAAATGATATGATGAAACATCATTATCTAGAGCATCATGATGCCCTGTGGGAGTCGAGGATGTCGCCAGTGATAATACAAAATGAATCCACTCATCAGCAAGTATGACTGCAGCCATGGCAACCCCCATGACAATGATCCACCAATATTATTTTTTCCTGAAGCGTCTGAGCCCAGAACAAAGCGAGTTTTGTTACATTGAAAATTAGACTACAAAAACAAGAGCAGACCTTTTTTAGGGGGATAAAGTGCCTGACTCCAAGAGAAACTTGTAGGATATTGATAAATGTCAGTGTTGATGAGCGAGAAGAGTGGCACTGCTGCGCTGTAGAATTGGTTATATGGGGGTATACCATTAAAATAACACAGAAAGCTTTTACTGAGCGGCGGTCATAATATGATAGCCATGAAGCCTGAGTGGGAGGAAGCTTTTGTTTTTTTTTACTAAAAATCTTTCCCTACACTTTGGGTTACTAAATCTGGGTTTGTATGAACATGTCCTAAAACCCAGCATTTAAACTTTTGACAATGAAATAATAATGATAGCCTGCTCCTTTCGGAGTCTTGTTAGAGTAAAAGAAAGAGATTTATATTTATCAACGGGCTATTCTGTGAACAATGACCAATTAGGACCCAGCCAACATGCAGGTCCCATTTGTGTTTCCCTCAGGCTGGACTGGCACCACTGGATGTCAGATGCTGTCTATAATGTTTTGCCATACTTTACTTGATTACACATGCAAGACCTTTTTTGTGTTGTCAATTGGGTTAGAAATAGGAAAACTGTCTACCCTATATATAGGCCTATATCATCGGTCTATAGGGTCACAGTTAGCTGGCAACCTGTTAAAAATTTTTAACCTAACAAAACCTGTTACCAATTATATGCTAGATGAGGAGGTTTTTCCATTTGTAAACCATTTTTTTAACTTGAAAAAATTATCTAAACCAAAACCTTAATATAACACTGAAGAATTTAGTAAAAATGTTGCTATGCTGTTACTTAATCCGTATTCTTTTTTTTCACAACACATGTCATCTCAAGGTACTTTACAAAGACAATCCAATCAAATCATACAGATTCTAAGTCAAATACATACATTCCAATTGATCCTAGTCAGGAAACACTGCAGTCAAATTTTGTTTATTATTCAAAGTTTTCGATCTAAGGAAACCCAGCAGATTGCTTCGCATCAGTGACTTGCAGCATTCACTCCTCCATATGACTTGTTGGAAAGGTGAAACCATCGTATTGATGGATTTGTAATATAATTAGATTTTTTTTCCTGCTGTTTTCTTTCAAAGATTAAAAGATTAAATATGACAATAGTAAACCCTTAAAATGCATCTTCCAATTGTATATAGTTATAGTACCTAGTTTTTTGTCTATTCTAACAGAATCTTACTTATTTCTCATAGTTTAATCTGAAAAAAAGCTTTGCACGTACTTTAGTTGTGAGTAACAAATGTTAACTTATCTAACTTGCAATTTTGACCTGTTGCTGATCCAGCACTGTATTCATAGAAAGCAGGGCTGGAACTGGGTTTCTGCAAACAGACTTAGTAGGCTACTGCTCAGAAAGTGGTGTTAAAAGAAGACAAGATACAATCTACTGGTAAATACACCACTCTCTCAGCCGCCTCCTAAATAAACCTCAGACAGAAGAAACGAACAAAAACTTACAAACAAACAAGACATTTGAATTGTAACTGTATTTTATCTTTTTTTTTATTAAACTTTAACGGGCATCTTTTTCTATGTGATTTTGCAAATTCTGATAACTGAAAAAACAACATAAGATATTGTTTTATTATTATTATTACTTTAAAAAATGTTTTTACTTGAAATAATATAGGTACAATATGGATTATTGTAATAAATATTTATGCATCATCAAATGTACCCTAATCTTTATAACCCCTTTGACCTGGTTATTTATGATTCTTTGACTTTGTCTGAAAAGCAATAAATGAAATGGGATTTAAAATTGATCCCTATGATGTGGACAAGTGGTGTCCATTCATATGTGTGTGGCCCCGTAAGAAAATCCTGAGATTCTCACTTTTGACACTTGCATGAATTATTCTTAACAGGTTTTGTCTCCTCACCCAAAACCTTTTTGACTTTTTGGACTAACGTTACTGTCTAAACAAAGAAGACACTCATTGACTATTGACAGTTATGCATCTGCATAAGAGCAAGTTAAACACATGTGGGGTTTTGTCAAAACACGTGCATCATCCTAGTTATTGGAACACTGCAGTGAACTGATGTTTTTATTTCAGAAGGTGTATTTGTGTGGTTGCATGCAGGTCTACAGCATAATGCAACAAAAAAATACAAAAGTATCACATACATTTACACACACACACACACACACACAAGTAGTCAAAATTTGAAGAGCGTGCCCAATGTCATGCATTTCAGTGGGCATGAAGATCATCACCACCTGTTTTATACAATAAACCATCTTGTATTACTGTTGTGGAAGTTATTGGAGATTGAATTTCATTG
This sequence comes from Crenichthys baileyi, assembly GCA_036173005.1. NCBI lineage: Eukaryota > Metazoa > Chordata > Actinopteri > Cyprinodontiformes > Goodeidae > Crenichthys > Crenichthys baileyi. The sequence continues at coordinate 713,502 of JAHHUM010002019.1, read as the reverse complement.
TGTGTTTAAAAGCGATGCAGGTGCATGCAGGAAAATGGTCAGATGGGTGTAATATTATTGATATTAATACAAGCTTTATATAAATTTTATGGTCTTATTGTAGGAAGTATTCAAGGAGGCATGTTTTATAGTAAATAAAGCTTAACAAAGAAATAATGAAAGTAGTGTTTTTCTAAAAAGAAGTCCAGAAAAGCCCATCTGCTCAGCATACAAATTAAACATCAGCTGCTGTGAGAAAAAGAAATATTTTTTCAGAGAAAGCCCCAGGCTGAGGTTTTAGTGGATCGTTGCTCTAAATGACTTAATCCAAGTTCAGTCTCAGTGGTGTGAGCTCTTTGTATGTGCATATGAGACTGTGTAATCCTGACACTGAGATGGCAGTCCAGAGCTGACCTCACTGTTTGGTTTCGCAGGGTCTCCTGGGGCCCAGGGAAGTTCTGGGGCTGCTTCTTGCTGCAGAGTAGACTGAAACACTGACATGCAGGCCGGGGTCCACTGGGACCGCCAGTCCCCAGATCTTGTTACGGCCGAGTTAGTCACGCTCTGTGAGATTTATGTGTGGAACAGTGGTGAGGGTTTGGGTTGCACAATACCACCAAAGTGTCGCGATGCTAATCCTTGGCAGAACTGAACTTCCAATGCCAAAGTTGCTTGTGTGTCAAAGTTCGAAAAAAAAAAAATAGATCAACTTCAATCGAGGATACTAATTTGCTTCATGCAGTACTGCTCTTAAAGATGATTCCCTTCAGATTGTTTCATTGATGCAACAAATGTAGTTTAATTGTATTCTCTGGTCTTAAATTAACTTTCTTTCCCTTTGTTCCATACTGTCTCCATGTGATAAGAAATATATTCCCCCACGGTCCCTTAACAGTTTAGAGAGGTAAAAGAAGAAATAGTGAGATTATTTTCTTCACAGAGTTCACAAAATTGGAATCTTTTTTTTTAGAATAATATGTTACCAGTGAGGTTTGATTTCACAGTCAAGAAAGTATTACAGTTGTTCTGCCTGCAAGATCATACAAAACCTACCAAAATGTTTACAAGTTAGAGGAAAGGTTTAGCATGGGCCATTATTTAACCAATCAGATTTTTTTGCATAAATCTGTATAATTTTCTTAGAACTGCAACCCCCTCCATTCTCAGTTTTTGAACGTGTGAGTAACAGCATAACATTATAACATCATAACATTATAAATAATGTAGTAATCAGGATAGAAAGCTGCCTTTTATTCTTTCATATTTTCATATTGACCTATACAAACCCATACACTGATAAATCATTTGGAGAAATGTAAAATTTAACCAGTAGAAATATTTTAAGTTCATTTTATACCACTGCTACTCTTGCGGTGGATTGATTTTGGAAGAGATGTTAAATGAGAATGCCGAATGGTGTAAGTTTTCAGCCTTGATTCCATAGACAGTACCCCTGACCTAGCCAGTGCTGCAGCTTGCTATTTACTTTGTGTCTTCTTTTTGTTTTTATTACCATAGAGGGTACTCCTCACTTCAACACCGCCACAGCTAATTGAGCTCCTGTGGTATAGCACAATCTATTCTTTGGGGACATCCACATTTGTACCGTTTTGTTTGGTAAGCTGTGTTTCTTTGCTAGACAGAGTCAGTATCAGGACTATTGTATTTGTGTATGGTTTGTTTTTCCTTAGAAAGTACCCCTGGCCAAGTGATTCAGTGTTTCTTGTGATGATATTTATTGTGAACTGGCACTATATACATAAACCAAACTGAATTTAGCTGAATTTTCCAAAATTGTTTAAGTTTTTTCCCTGATTTTCTCTTTAGTCTTGTTTTTTCTTGTTTCTTATCTGCACACATATAGTGTATTTCTAATTACATCAGATTTTCTCTTTGTTTTTGATGCAATTTGTTTATCCCGGTTTCTTCCTGGTTTTGCTACTTTGTATATTGTGAAGGCAAAATTGAAATAAGTCTTTTGAATGCTCTTTGAGTGTGTAGCTTTAAATTTGCAGCCCATATATAATTTTAGTATTTTACAACTTGATTGCCTACCTTAATGCAGATCAAGCTTTTTGGGGGGAAAAAAACCAAAAAAAACTAGCATTTTTCTTTTTCTACATGAAAACCATGTGGGAAATCCTCTGAATAAACAATTAGAAAAAGGACAAACACTATTAAAATGTGTTGAGTTGGGAGCTGGGAGCTGAAAGCACCTGCTTAATGTTATACCCTACCTAGCTGATTCAATTGCAGATTGGTTTGAATTTTTCATGTTCACACCACTATCTAAACTTCTTTTGAATGTGGCTGATTTGTACATGAAAATTCTACGTGAAAGTCATCTTGTTGGCCAGGTTTTTCCTTAAGATGGTTATAAAACAACTTTTGGACTGATATTAACCAACTGTAGCAAAGTGACAGAGTTTTGGTACCAAACTTTGGAGAATTGTGTTGAGCAGATGTTAATTAGTAAAACAAAAATGGCAGTTTAAAAACGTATCAACGTTTGAGAGGGAAAAAAAGTATTTAGGTCTATTCCTCTTAACATCCAACACAAAAATAAATATGTTCAGCAATTATACATTTCTGCATTAATGCGTGTGATGGGTAAGATTCACTGAATATTGAAGAGGTATTTATCCAGTTTTTACATTTCCAGCAGAGTGTGATTAGTTGAGTCTTGTTTGCAGGCTTTAACGACAATGCAACAACAACAACAAACTTTAACTTACGTTTATGTGGAGACCACACAGCAAGACAAATGGATCTGTGGTGGTCGTTTTTAAAGCAAGCACTTGTCCTGGCTGACATTTGGACAGGCCGCTAGTTAATGTGTTGTTTCACACTGTTTAGCCTTGATAGGGTGGGCCAATGGTGTGGATGGAGCCAAGTAGGACCACCTCTCTGGTGGTTGACCCTGGCTGTTTGGGGCAGGGAAACAGGTGGGGCAGGACCCCCCAATACTCAGTCATGAACGCCCAAGAGGAGAAACTTGTCTTCCCTGATGTGGATTTTCAGGTAACTATTTTTAATGTATTTACTTTTTAGCCGCAAACCATAGTTTTAGATGCACAGTTTTGCAAGCCTGTTGTATCTGCAAAACGAAATGATAGGAAACTATCACAGAATGAATTTCCTAACTACAAATGTTGACTAAACAACAGCCGTGTTATTACACCTCATTCTTTATGTGGGAGGTTTTAGCAACACTATGCTACATTGCAGAGACATAAGGGGTACACACACCCACCCACCCACACACACACACACACACACACACCCTCCTACATGGATGCAGACTACAAATAAGCAGCATAAACAATGCTGTGAGCGTTCCTTGTGTTTTATCTCCTCACCACCCACCGTTCACACCAGTGGGGAGCTGAAACCTTGCGATGCCCCGGGTTCATCTCTGACCGTCCTAACTAATCACCATACCCAAGCTGATCACAGAGCAGCGCTCTACATTGTTTAGGTTTCACTATCCTCTGACCAGTCAAATTACCCAACCAAAACTTCTTTTAGACAGTTTTCGAGTTTCCCACAATCCAGATTCTGACATCAGCTGAAACAAATGGCAGTTTAATCTCTATGTTAGCTACTTTGGGGGATTTTTAGATGTTATTTTACAAGAGCAGCACTGATGACGGAGACCCTTTAGCTCATTTGGACATTCTTTGTGAATGACTTCCTTTCAGGGCCATGTTTGACTTCTGAGTCATTTCTTCACCGCTCTCAAATGAAAAGGAAAAAAAGATGATGAGCAAAGATGAACATAGTCATCTCAAATTGGTTTTTCCCCTTATTTCCCCCTGCTCTACCATCTAGAGCCAGAAGTGGCTAGTAACTAGTTACATTTAATCAGTTACATTTACTTGAGGAACTTTTTGAAAAAAAAGTAACTTTTAGGAGTATTTTTACTGCACTGTATTTTGTACTTTTAATTGAGTACTATTATTATGGTGTATTGTTGCTCTTGCTTATGTCAAGTTTCTGGCTATTCTACCCACCTCTAGTTTCTCCACCAAATGAAGGACAGGTTTGTTTTAACCAAAAATGCACCAGCCTCAGACACACATTTACAGTTTATGATCTCGTTTTTATACAAGCTTCATTGTTCTGAGCCTGCTGTGTCATTAGGCAGTCAAGTGAATATACTTTAAACAGTATAAATTGTCAGCAGAAGTACTTTACCCTGTTACATCACCTACTGTAAGTATTGGTTTTATGGTGAAAAACTTTGAGTTGGAAAAGTGTTTCTCTTCCCTGAATTTGCTATGTTATTTATTTATTTATTTTTATTATTATTTTTAGTTCTCCGTACTTGAGTAGCCTTTTTACCAAATACCATTTTTACTCTTGCTTTAGTGATTTCTTAGATTGTTACTTTTTATTTGTACTTGAGCACAAATATTTTAAAGTATTAATACTCTTACTCTACCCAGTTGTGTCTAGAACCGGGCTGCTTACTCACACAGCAGCTCTTAACAAAAGAAAGTATTTCCATCACAATATTCATAACTAAAGAATGTAGTCATTAACAGCTTCCTGTATCCAGAGAATATCTTGTTGCTCCACCTTCTCTTTCTTCACTGGACTGAGGAAGATGAAAACCAACGGCAGCGGGTTGTTGGTTGTGTCTGTTGGACATGTTTTCCTTGATTCCTTCTCCCCATGTGGTCCCCACAGACCTGCTTTCACAAACAGCCTCCTGGCACAGGGGAGAGTTAGCGATTTGAATAAGAAAAGAGGCTCAACTTGGAAGCAGAGTTGGTAGATGTCACAGCAGAGATCTCCCCTGGAGCATGAAAGCATGGAAATTCAAAGCTTGCCGTATGTGCACAAATCCCAACCACATGAAATCAGTCATTAAGATATGTTTACTTGCACCCACAAGATGCATAATTTACTCAGACTGATACACCAGTACTAACATAGAACCTTGCCTTCCCTTATTCACAGAAAAGTTTTGTTTTTCTGTTCAGCCTGATTAACTTTAAAGGTTTTAAGACAGGTTCATTTAAATAAGTCAAAGCTGTCAAGGTCTGGAAAACCTAATAAGGCAAAAAGGTTAGTTTTGGAAATATCAGTGTTAACACTGAGATGTTGAAGGAATTTGAGGTATTTACATTTATATTTGTTTGGTTTGATCCTTATTGTGGAGCAAAAAAGCTCAGCCCTTTGACACAGCAACAGTAGTGTTTATTGCTCCACACTTTTTTGGTTTCAACAATGAAATCATGGTTTGTGTAACTGTGCCAGACCCAAACAAAAACCTTTGGTTTTATTTTATTGTATTATATTGATGATAAAACCTAAGCCAGAAATGTTTAAATTCTGATGTTACATTTCCAAAGTGAAATTTGAAAGTTTAGGTGTGGCATGTAGCTGTTTCAACATCGCTTACAGTAATTAGTCTAGAAATCAATCCATTCACAACCACAGAAACAACGTAAATTTATTATATAAATACTACTTCTATTTTACAATGGAACCATAATCACACGTTATTTAATGCAAAAAAAAACTACAGTTCCCTTTCTTCTTCCCTTTCTTCCCTCTCTCCTTCAGGCATTTATTTGCTGCTGCACCACTTGTTTCTTGTTTTCAGTCTGGCGCAAATCCCAGCATCCTCCTCTGGGTTCTCAAAGGAAATACATTTTCCTCATGAGTCAGAGTTTCTAAATGAAAGCATAACAGTCAGTAGTGATGAGCTCTGAGCATAGATACCCAATTCCAATTATATTTTGTAATAAAGTGTGCGCTGTCTGACTTACGTGAATCACATACAGGCCTACGGCTGTTTTACGGGCATGCATGAAATCTGAGCCGCTGATTCTTTCATAACTCATTTCCTACTGGTTTACAGTTTCAGCGATTTCACTTTGGATTATATACAATCCAAACCTACATTTAACCTTATACTTGTAGAAATACAGAGTTTAATTTGTGTTCCACAGGCTTATAGTGATAGAAATGCTATATGTTGAAGTTTTTTTTGCTTGAACCCTGTACAAACATCAAAAGCTGTCATCCTTTGTTGGCATTTGATTTCAGCTGCAAGGATACATTTACTGTTCTTCCATCAATATCAAGTTTATGTGTTTTAGCCACTGGCTTCGAAAAACTTGCATCTATGATTACATTATATTGTGTCATAAACAATTCATAATTCTACCTTCCAAGTGTGACAACATGCAAAAAGCTTGATGTCATAAAGCAGCACAACAACAATGGATGTTTTTTTCATGGTATATTATTATCTGAGCTTAGACATCTGTGAAGTGGCAGATTTTGATTTGGGTCCTATGGCTGACCACCCAGGGCAGTACAGCCTGGAAGCGGCACAAGTGTTTCCCAAATTAAAGTTTTCTCTCAGTTGTTCCCTTAAATAGACTTTATGTTGCTTTTTTACATGTTCACTCAGTGGGGGATGGACTTCTTCCATTGTTGTGCACAGTGTAAGAATCTGCTGTATACAATGATGGATAATGCTTTTTAACATAGTTCATAAAATTTTAGTTGAATTCTGGGACTTTGGAAAGCCATGCAGGAAGCTTAACGGTATCAGAAGCTTTTCAGGGGGGATTGAGGGTCAGGTTTCACCTGCCTAAATTTTGAAGGTATTCTACCTTCTTTATTACTCCCCCCACTCTGTTCAATGCTCAAGTACCACTGGCAATAAAACAGTTCCTCAGCGTGATGGTGCCGCCATATATGACAGGAGGTAGTGTTATTAGGTTTGAAACCCTCACATTGGGGCTTTGGAATATACTTATTGTCATTGCAGCCATACAGCTAAATCTGTCACCTGTGGACATAAAACATTTATCTGCATTCATTTGTCTTGTCCATGTGGACACCTGCAAATTACTGTTCATGTTGAAGGTATCACATTTGGAGTAGTGGCTTCTTTTTTGGTTGGTGCTTTCTCAGCGCAGGCAGATGTAAAGCTTGCCTCGGTGTGGACAGTGGCACTGGTGTTTCAACATCTTCCACTTAATTAAAGGCCTGAGACTTGGAGATTGTGTAGGTGTTCGGGCCATTTTAATGGCCACATGTGTCAAAAAACCAACAATGGGGCATGTGCAGTACTTCAGACAATTTTGAAAAGATGGGTCACTCTCAGTGAGTTCAAGTGTGGTACCCTGATAGGATTCCACCTGTGCAATAATCCAGTTGTCCTTGCTACTAAATATTAAATCAGAAAATTGCTAGTGGTATAATGACAGAGTGAAAGTGATTCTGCACAATAGCAGCTCAGTCACGAAGTGGTAGGTCATGTAAATAGAGGTGAAGGTGCAAAGTACGCAGAGGTCACCAACTTTCTGCAGAGTCGATAGCTACAGACCTCCAAACTCCATGTGGCCTTCAGATTAGCACAAGAACAGTGAGCTTCATGGAATTAAACCTGAGTAGCTGAATCCAACATCAGTGTCTGACCTCACAACTGTGCTCCAAGAAGAATTTAGACATGTGTTTCTCACAAACACATTTCTAAACCTTGTGGAAAGCTTTCCCAGAAAATATTTAAGTAGTTATAGATAAATGGGTGGGCTGACATTATATCAAACCATATTGATTAAGAGTGGGATGCCCCTCAAGTTCATATGTGTTTGTGAAGGCTGACTAATGAATGGTTCTGGTAATTCAGTGTTGTGTCTATATGTATGATTCTGACCCTGTGTGACTTATAGAAATTTTACAGAAAATGTAATCTTCTACTCTTGAAAAATTTTGGTTTAAATGCATAAAGAAAAGCCCGAAATTATTATGGGTAATTGTCTGACTAAGATGTCTGACTGGACTTAGTTATTATTTGGCTTTGATGGAGATGTTGGGTAAACCTAGCCAGGTCATTTGGGGTTCGCATAGGCTGGTTTGTCTCCTCTTTTGGCTTGACATGCTTCAGTTTGTCAAACACCTCCAGAAATGCCTTGAGGTCCACTTCAAATATTTTAATAAACCAAGAAGGCAGTGTGCAAGATCGGATTATCTGTTACTGAAACCATCATGGCAGGTAAGAGTCATCCACCCAGACATTCCCGCACAAAAAATCCATCTTCTTCCTCAAATACAGAGTATGAAGATGATTTGCACCCATTCACCGCTGGGTTTATGTCACTGCAAAGGTTTTCCTTTGCTGCACTGTGCCCTCGGAGTTAAAGTTACATGATGAATGACGGGGTAATCAGATCAACTTTCCAGTGCAGTGAGACACTGCCGCCCAAGAGACAGCGCTGCAGGAGGAAATGTTTTGTGATGAGGCCAAAAGGACACCAAGATAAAGATGAAGCAACTCAAGAGTGTGAGACTCAACAACAGATTACAACTGATTGAAATCATGAAGCAATTACCCTTTATCTCTCCAGAACAATTGAGCTTTCATAATCCAGTTATCAGAAAAAGAATATGAAAAAGTGAGAGGTCGCATTGGAGGTTGGTAGGGTGATGGGGTTAGAAGGGGACTGGCGGTGTTTTTGCTCTGTGGAGCCTTCATTGAGCACTTGATGGATGTTCTGTAACCAATGGAGAAGGAGTGCACCCATAGCCAGGGTGAGCACACAATCTTCTCAGCAGATTAACTCCCATTGATTTATAGAGATTTACTTCAGGAAAGAAAACAGCTGGCAAAAGGACAGATACCAGAACTGGAAAGGCATAAGTTTAGCTGGAGAAAGGCCAGCTGATTTGTTAAAAAGATGGTTCCTAAGACGGATACATGATAGGATTATGCATTAGATGGTTGTCGACATTAAAATCAGCAGGTTGTCCTAAAAATGAGAAAAAAATTACTTAAAATGTTTAAATCATGTACTTTTTAGCTTATGATTATTTGTTCTCAGTCAGAACTGGTTTGTAATATGGATATGGTTCACTGCTCTGTGCACCATTCCATCAGGGGGCGCCATAAGCACTCAAAATAAATACGTTTTCTATTACTTGCTTGCATACACTGTTGATTCAAACTGGGAACCCCCCTATGTTGTTACAATGTAAGCACTGAAAGAAAATATGGCCCAATATAGGCTAATAACGCATTAGAGTTATTCAGCAGTAAATTAAAAGGTTATTTCACCCTCTTTAAAGAAATCAGGATGACATTTGATCAACTTTAGACCAAAATATAAAATACTTAGGTTGGCAGGACCTAACCGGAATTGATCTACCGATATTCTTTAAAACATGATTCTATTTATGAATACACAAAAGGGGAGTATTTGTAACATTTTAAATGTTTTTTTCTCTCTTTTTGTCATTTTGAGAAAACATTAATACCAAACTAATCACAAATGTGATTTATGAAACATTTAACCCATCAATAAAAACTATAGAAATTTGAAGGAGGTTCTCGTGTAGGGTTGCAAAAAGCGACAGTATTCTTAATTGTTGTGTTAGTTCAATTACAGAGCCTTGCAAAAGCTTTAACACCTCTTGAACATTTTCACAATATGTCATATAACAAAAAAAATATAAATTTTAATTTAGAAGTATGAATGTGAAAAAGTGTGCATTTGTATATTAATAAAATAACTAAATAAAATAAATAAATAATCTAATAAATAAAATCTAGTGCACTGACCTCATGCAACTGACTTTTTCCCAAAGAATTCAGATTTTTTCTTTATCAGATTTTTGTTAAATGGATAAAAACATTGACATTTAAAAACAGTGAAATATTATTTTTGTGGTGTTGAGGTTTTTTGTTTGTAAGCTCTCCATCATGATTTCATATTAAAAAGATTTTGTCCCAAACATCAAACTTTTGTTCATTATAAAAAGGATTTAACATGCACAAAACTGTGAGCCTGAAAGCTGACTGAAAGTGCCAAAATCTGAAAAAACTAACTACAGTATATATCAATAGACCAAATCTTTTTGCCATATTTCTGAGATGTAAACAAGCCAGAAGAGTTTAAAATGTATCCAATTACAGAAGAAAGTGTTTCCATTTAATGATCTGCTTGAATAGATGGACATTTTTTGTTTTAAATTTCAGACACTACTTCAGGTATGTCAGCTGGTTCATGTGCCATGTTCAAGGAAACATGAACTTGGAGGTAATTTCTTTAGGTTTATTATATGATGCACATGTGTGGAACTGCATGGAGTTGTGGATGTTACTGTTAATGTAAAAAAATATTTATTATGTCAGCTTTAACTGGAAACATTGTGATAACTGAACCCAACATGTTTTAAATAGACTTGATTATGAGTGAAACTACCCTACTGCCAAGTACTGATTTCACACTTTTTTCAGGCACATTATAATAAACCTTGCTGCAGTTAGAGAAGGATGGCTGCATAATTCCTCCACAGGGATGAGCCCATTAGGAGAAGGGAGATAATGTTGTCAGATGGTCACTGAGAAAATTATGTTGGATGGAAAATAGCTTTGCTTTGTTAAGCCTGGTAATTTCTGTTTCTCTTCCACTTTACAACCTTGACATCCATCCATTAAAGTGTTAAATCAGATGTAACCGAGCATTAAGACGGCTCACATGACATCAGCCTTATGTTTGAGTCAAAAACATTTCTCACAAAATATTCCCATTGCAATTGTAGTTTTGGGAGCTCAAACACAGAGAAAACGTACAAACTGAAAAGTCGTTCAATTTATGGTTCACCGAATAATGTGTTTGTTTTTTCAGACAAGTCCAGGCAAGTCCAAGAATGTCATGTTACATGAGGGGATGTGCTCAGGATGTTTGGGCTTCTCTTCAAATTAATATGCATAAAATGATGGCAACCTTGTCCAAGTCATGTAGCTTTAGAAATGCAAAATGGAATGCAGGGGAATATGCATAGGACATATTTATTTAGCCGTATCATTATATTGGAGCCTTTATTATGAGGGCGTTGTGGTACTGAATACAAAATTAAATTTTTAAACAAAAAAAAAGAAACAAAATGTAAAATAGCACAACAGCATTAAATTTTAAAACAGCTAGGAATAAAAAAGAAAACCCAAACAGAAATAACTCAGTTGCATCTCTTAATGAAACTAAATCTAAACTAATGAATGAAAAGACTTGCCTTAATCTTCCCTCATCATATATACTGAAATAAAATGGGAGATCAGATCTTTGGTTGTTTCCTCCTGTCACACTTGTTTCTGATTACTAACATCACACTTCACAAGCAGTCAATCGTTAGTTTCATTCAGCTTGTTCAGCCCAGCCTCGTATTTTTACTGCTGTTGTTTGTACCTTGTCAGTTCACATTTCTAGATTGGGATTTCCTCTCTTTTGTGCACTTATCATGCGCTAAATTAGATTACATTAATATTCATAAATCTATGTGTCATGGTAAGTGAGGTTGTTACCGGACCACAGAACAGGAAAAAAACAGGAAAACTTAGAAACGTCAGCAGGACTCAGGCCTCAGGACATGGAGCGGTGAATAGACAGGGTAATGTGCAGGGTAGTTTTCAGGGAAGATTTCAGGGGGAACCAGTGGAGAGAAAATGACTATGAAGGAGTATATAAACTGAGGTAGAGTGGAAAATTGACCAATAAACACAGGGAGTTAATCAGAGGGGGATCAGCTGGTGGGAGAGAGACTGAAGGTAATTGAGGGATAGTGGCTAATTAACACTAATGAGCAGAGAGTGCAGAGAGGTAGGAGAAAACATCTAAGTGAACTGCAATAAGTAAACAATGAGACTGCCAAAAGAACATAAACAGGGAGGAATAAGATCTACAAGGAAATACAAACTAAAACATGCAACATATAAATCCAGGGAAGTAACAAAACCCTAAATACCAGAATTAATCTAATAAACCTGAAGAACTTCAATAAAGCAAGTGAAGAACATGGCAGTGCAGAGAAAGTAAAGAGAACTCAAACTCAAAACCCAAGCAGATTTTGACACTATGAGTTTTAAAACTTTTCAAAATCAACCAGAAAGAGTCAATACCTTTCAAGGGCACTTAGTTTACACTGAAAGACAACACAATGAGTTGCATGAAATTTCAAATAAAATTCAAAAGTTGAGAAAAGCTCCTAACAAATGAAACCAAAATGTTGTCTTATTATTGATTTAACCATATTCACTCACTACTAATTAACAAAAACAAAAACAACATTAAAAAGTTTAAACAACAAACAAACAAGATCTAATTGATACTAATCCTAATATATATGCCACTGTTTAAAAAAAAAAGAATTGTTAACGTTAATTTCTAACCTTTAGGACCAAGTAATCTGGATTTGAACAAAATGAATGACCTACTGGATATTTGATAACCTTTCAACACAACCCCAATAAAATACTCCTTAACTATTCCTTTAAAAACAGAGACTTACTTTTTACTGAATAGTTTATGGATTATTTTTATGACTAAAATTTAATCCCAGCAAGAAATTTAAGCATGGCTAGTATGCAATATTTATCCATCTATCCATCAATGCACAGCAGAGAAACAGAAAATGTTTGTATTTGGGTTTTTTTTAGCCAAAAAATTAAATCCGACCTAAAGATAAAAAAGAAAAGATTAAAATGAGACACTGTTGTTTAAAGAAAACTATTTTGTCCATCTTTAACTGAAAAGTGTCAGACTGGAAATTACCATATTTCAGAAACCGTAACAGACGACAAAATAGCCACAGCCATTTATTCTGAGCTGTCTCTTCCATCCCTTTGTGTTTGCTCAGTTGTGCATCATATGCCTGATATCTCACTTTCCTGCTTACAGCAAAAACACGATCAGGGGTGATTTAGAAAGCCATTCATCATGTCCAGCTTCTAAGCAATGCTGAATCATGCATCTGGGCTGGGATTAAGTCCAAAATGAGTCACAGAAAGAACATAAACAATCTAAAAGATGGTAAATAAAAAAGATTTACAGAAAGTGATTAAATACTGTTTTACTACAGGCATCTATGTTGTATACAGTTTCCTGCTGTTTAACAGCCTTAAATCGGATGTCGAGCTTTGTACTGGATGCAGCTGTACTTGCATTTAGATGTGCATCTCAGGGCCATGTGTGTAATATTGTTACACGGCTAGCACTCCACAGATGTGCACCTCTCTCTGTCTGACTCCTGCATGCTCAGATAGCCAGAGTGAAGCCCTGTCCACCTCCTCCCCCTTGTGAATATCCTTCCACACCTTGTTGATGGGACCGGAACTTTCCCGTGTTTCGCCGGGGTGGGCCCTGCCTTGACTCATGGGGCTGAGTGAGAGGGGTCGCGACCCGAGCTATGAAGTGCTTCCTGTTTCTGTTCAAGGGGTCTTCAGAGGCCTGTGGTGATCACAGGAGAGGCAGGTGAGTTACATCCGGTTTAGGGTGATGCCGGCACAATAAGAAAACATACATCAGTGCAGCAGTAGCTGGAGCAAAGGAGAATGTAGACAGTTATTTACTGCTGTGAGGAATAAAGGAAGAAATATCTTCACCAGATGAGGCGAAAGTATTCAACAAGGAGCCTGATGCAGCTGAATGAAGAACGCTTTCTGGTGCTCATAAAAGCTATCCAAGTTTCTAAAACTTTGTTACTTTTAGCCATAATATCACATTTAAAATATGTTTGAAAAGCATGTTGTTCCCTTATTTATAAGGAGAAACACAAAAGTCAATGGTGCTCAATTTATCAAAAGAGATTATTTAAAATGTTGGTAGTAATCTGCCATTTGTAGTGGTATTGTTCGCATAATATTGTTTTACTTTTTTTTCAGTATTGAAATTAACCTGATTATACCTAATTATACTAAATATATATTTGAAAAACATATACTGTCTATGTCTGACTTTTATGATTTTCATGCTTTTTAGCATAACAATAGATTAAAATTTTCAAAACGTAAAGTGCAATATAAATATTATTATAATGTGATATTATTATTCTTTATAATCTCAATTTTATCAGCTTTTTTGAAACATTTATGAAATTGCGATCAGTTAATGCAAATTTGCCAACTTGTGTCAACTTCAACTGGCATTTCTGAAGACAATCTGAAGACTTGAAGTACAGTCTCTGGCCTTTTTGTTAAGAGCACTAACAAAAAATGACTCAGGCAAAAGGTTTTGCTACATAAAAGCAATTTAAGAGGCAAAATGTAAAGAAGGAAAATAAAATCTAAACCCCAGAACAGAAGAAGCTGGAACATACTGAAAGGGATCTGCGATTGTTCTTCTTTACACAATATCTCTAGATGGTCCAGTGTCCTGGGTCTTCTTCTATGCTCTCTTCTCTTCAGCTAACCCCACCAGGTTTTACGTCTGGGATAGAGACGGAACCACTTCTGAGTTTATTTGGGCATATTTTTTAGATCATTATACAGCATTAAGACCCAATGATGATCCATTTGTATTTTAAATGTTCATGTAAAGAGTTGATGATAAGGTTAAGTCTGATAAGGTTACCAGGGTCTGGAGTGTTTATTGCTTAAAAACTGAATCAAAGTCTCGTCTGACCAAAGGTCATGGATCCAGATAAAGTTTCAGTTCCTTTTAGTAAACTCCACATCGTCACATTCTGCAGTTATCTCAAACATTTTAATTATTAATGCTTTAGGTGTCTAAACACCTTATTGTAGCCAGATGCTGACTTGTGAACGTCAACACACATTTGCCTTACTTGAATGGTACGGCCCCCTATCTTGAAGAATTGCTTATAGAAATGGGCCCCTGTGTCACATTGTTTTCATACCCCAGGCAAAACAGGAAGTCATAGATTACTAATTAGAAGTTCCAATTAAAAAATGCTCCAGTTACATTTATTTCAAAGGAATTGTAGGGGTGTCAATAATTGCATGTCAAAAAAATTATTTTGTTACAATCATTTTTTTCTTAAAGTGCAATTTTATTTTAAGGGGCTTTACATCTTTATTTGGGGTGTAAATTATAAATAGCATGGGAAACAATGATTAAAAATGTACAAGTTAGTTTATGACTGCTTTGAAGTCCATATTAAAAGGAAAACAGGAAATGAAAGTAGGAATTTCTTTATAAAGAAATAATATGGATGTTAAAACCTAGGTTGCAAATTAATTTTCTTACCACAAAAAAACCCAAAAAGCATTGTTATCCATATGCAAAGTATTAAATTTAAGTTCACATTACCACCGTTAGTGCTGGAAAGGTAGTTAAGACAGTAATAGGGATGCCTTTTCTCTTCTGACCTCCTTATAGCCAACTGACATCCGTCACACGCTGATTTAGGATTATTTTTAAATCAGGAGCTGTCAAAGTTTGATGGGACGAGTATGAGATATCCCCGTCCCCGGAGTCCAGTTTACGGCAGCAAGGAGGAGGAAATCTCCCCCTGTTCTTTTCGTACAGGCCCATGTGTAATCTCACCACTTCCTGTCCTTCGCTCTTTTGCCGAGGCCCACACCGTAATGCATTTTCTGTAACTAACAGCCGTTGTTTCCCGATTGACACGCTCCCATCTCCTTCTCCTGGAATGTGTGTGTGTGTCACAGCAGGATAGGGTGTTGGGGTTTAAAGCTCTGCACTGGAAAGGGCAAATATACAGAAGACTGCCCTAAAAGTGTCTGGAATTGCAGTTAATGCAAACACCAGCCTTCTGCATTATGGTTTACCGCCTTTTCCTCCTCCTAAAGGGTCTTTGCCCCATGACTGAGCTCTTGCAGCCAGGCAGGGTGCAGTAACATGGGCCTCCCCCTTCCGTCACGCTTGCCCCCTTTTGCCTCTCGAAACACATGGGTGTCAAGTCCTCTCGTGCTGGCAGTGTCCAGCCCCTTTCAACAGCTTTTACTCCATTTAATTAGCCATGTCCCCCAATATCTCCACATACAGGGGGCATGACAGGCCGACGCACACACATACTCAACATAGGATGGCACACCGAGCGCCTTTTGGCAGCAGCTAGAGGGCGATCAATTCACAGCCTTCGCTTTCAGTAACATTCTTCACAGCACTTCCTGACAGGTCCGAGTCAACCCGCTCATGTTTTCCACAGAGTTTAGTGAAGCTGACTCAGGGATCAGATCCTTCACTGAGGTACAGCAGGTTTTTGGGAGGTGTGCCAACTATGTGATGGGGGCACTGACCATAATATTCACCTGTCCCCTAACACTGTAAATGCTTTTCTACATGTAAAGCGATAAAAGATTACTTTTTAGTGAATGTCTGAGGGAAAATAAATAAAATAATGCTCTTTTTGGGAAGAAAATAAGTTCAAGTGTCATATTTTTTTCAAACAGAATCAGAAAGCAAAACTAAATGTTTGGTTTATGCCGTCTTTTGAAATAATAGTTTCTGTTTCTCAATGTATTTATTGTTTTGAGGAAACAGAAACAAATTTTTTTTTTGCTCTAATGCATCAGTTTGGCACTATTATTTGTTTTGTTTTCACACATTAAATAATTTACATGTTGTTTTGGATTATGATTATTGATTAATTGATTAATATTTATCAAGAATTATAATTTAAAATCATAATTTGAGAAAAATTAATTCCTTAACCAAAAATCCTTATTTATTAATCGAAATCAGAGATGTCCTCTGGTGTTGTAATTTGTGGCTCAAAGCCTTTGATAATTACAACCGTTAAATTCTCAGTAATAATTGATAACTATTACTAGATGTCACTGTTTAATTAACCGTTTCACCGAAACGTGGGGAACTTTGAACTTATTTTGACTGAGAAATCACTCTTGCACAAAATAAACACAAACGCCTTCTCTTTATCTAAGTGAATATTTATTAAATCAACAGCCCTGATACAACTCGCTCTTCCGATTCAATAATCTTCACCTAATCAAACATGCAAAATTATACTCAAAAAGGGAAAAATTATCTAACTAAACACAATAAAACAGCCTTGAGTGTGGATGAAATCAAACCAGCAGTTATGGCAGCTATGGCAAAATACAAGAGGAATATGGTGTTGACGAAGCTTTGAGAGCAGCCCCACCGAGATGTAGCTCAGTGTAACACACCCCACAGGGTCATAAAACTTCCCCCAAAGTTGGAAGCTCAGCGAACAAAGGACAATAAAACTTATGGCGGCAAACCAGTAAAAGCAACACGCAGGATGCAGACAAAGAGATGGTGAGTTTCCACCATGAAATTCTAGTGGTCCAACTTTAAAATGTACCCTGAGCTTGCTCTCAGGTGTTAAAACAACACAGCTTGAAAAGCACAGCGGCCTTCAGATGTCCAACAGCAATCAAAGTTTCAATGAAATATTGCATGCACAAACAATTTAGAGCACATTGGGCTATAAGTGGCGATTCTAAATCGCCCTACAATCCTACTCTATCCTGCCCAAGCTGTTTCTAAAAAGGAAAAGAAAATAACACGGTATAACTTGATGTTGTCTCCTCTGAGCAGAGGGAGAGAGAAGGGGGGGGGAAAGTTTCCAAGTGTCCGTGAATAACTCAGGAGAGCGGTCAGTTCCGTTCTCTGGCCTGCTTGGCGGAAAGGAACGATATGACGGACTGTCAACAGTCGACTAGAACAAAAACAAGGATGGCGATCACGTCTCCTTGAAACCTCCGGATGGTTTTTCTTTTGTTACGTTTTAAACTCACGTCTTCGAACAGTAAAGTGAAATTTCTGGCCTTCCTATTCCAGAAACTTCTTTCATGAATTTTTCTTCTCGTTGGCCAACGGGGGGAGAATGAATGAAAGTCCAAGTGGGATTTCTTCTGCAGAGTGCTGCGCCCCAGATGCAGGTCCGGTATCCAGCTTGGAAGCAAAGCGGAAAGGTCTCAGAGTGTATTATATAGCCCACTGTGACATCAGAGCTGCGACGCCCCCGTCCTATCAGCCGCGGTGCCCGCTGGGATTTGTGGTAGCAGACTATCCTGGGGTACAAAATGGGCGATGACGCTGAACAGCATCGTGGCATCCAGCAACGTACAAATGGTCCAATATTCAGCAAGCAAATGGTCCAACAATGTCCTGGATTTTGTTACCTTCCAAATCCACTGCTGGTCTTTTACTGGATTTATTGTTTCTAAGTATGCCTGAAAAAGGAGGATAAGGTCAAAACATTTTAGTGAAGGGGTGCAATTTAAGGTTTGTGCCACTAGGTGTCAGTAAATTAGATTCGCTACTTCTTTAAACACATGCTAGATCTTCAAGGAGAGACTTTCTGCAGAGGTGTACGTGTCACACTGACGATTCTCTTGACATTCACTAAGCTTAATCATAATGTGAAACAGACACATGCATTAAAAAATGTTTTACAAATAACTAATACAGTAGCATGACCTAAAATTAAAAATATTAGAAAAAATCCAACATTTCATTTCAGATCATTTGCTCAGAAGAAAAAAATATTGTAAGAATCAACTAATGCAAGAAAAAATATCTGTTTTTCAATTTAGACTTTATCTTTTTTATTTGATCAGAGAGTCTAGGAGTCCATGGGTTTCCATCTCTCAAGAATAGATATTAGACATTGCGGACATTACATGTTTCTCTTACGCCATTTCTAAATATGGGAAAGTCAAGAGAACATGCTATTTAATTAAGAGAGATGCATATCGATCTTCAAAAAGCAGGATATATCTGTAAGAAATTAGTCAAAGCTGAAAACATCTGGATCTGTGACAAACAAGGAATGTGCAATAAGCCATCTTATCACAAAACAAGGAAGAGGGCAATAGAGGTTAAAAAATCTTTTAAGTTAACTTCAGCAAATTCTTGAGTTGGAAATTAGGTGACTGACATAAAGGTGCTACGTAATACATCAAGCATGTACTTTACATGTTTGAAGAACTAGATTTAAACTTCTTAATTAACAGAAATAGAAGATTTCTTCTTATGCTGGAATTAGTTCACTAATGCAGAACAATTCCAGGTGCTTACATAGAAGCTGTTTCCTGAGGAGGTTTCAGATTTAAACTGAATAACCTCATGTCCTGTATGACTGTATGACTAGATTATTTAGGAATAATGGAAACAATCTCAATCAATTAATAATGATTCAGTCAGTATTGATATGGGGCAGAAACCTTTGTTTTGTGTGATTTTTGTTTTTCTTTCTTCTTTTTCTTTGTCTGGTTCCAGATCCTTTACAGCACCCTCTACAGTTGGCACCCCTGGTAAAGATGGGTAAATTCACAATAAAATGTAACAATACTAAAAGGAAAGTGAAAGGATCTTCCAAAAGAGAAACATGAAAGACGTTACTGGTTTAAGCCTACGGATTTTCTACTGCTGAGGCTTTAACCAATGTTTACCTGTTTTTAAATTTCCCAGTTATAGCCTGTTTTACCATGTTTTTAATAGTTTGTTTTTTTTTTGCTGTGTGTATTATTTTATTATTCTTATGTACCTTTTTGGGGGGGGGGGGGGGGTGGGGGCAGAAACAGGCAGGCAAGAAGGGCTTGGTATGATCAGATCACTATGAGAACTAAGAACAGTGATAATGTTTCTGCGCCGAGTAAACAGAACAGCAGTGTAAATATGGAGCATGGTGCAGGTGAAACAAGGAGAATGATTACATGGTGCAGGTGGACCAAATGAAGCTGATTACTGGCTGACAGAGGCAGGGAGTAAAAACGAAACATGGCTGGAACAAAACAGAAATTCAAGGATCTAATCAAACCTAAGAAACTGTAACAGAACATAAACCAAAAAGCACCATGCACTGAAAACAACCACAAGAAAACAAACCTACAGCACCACCTCTAAAACAATAAATAGAAACAAGATCCAAGGCACAACATGGAAAACATAATCATAATAAGAGAAAAAACCCAAAACCAAAAACCAAACACCCCCAAATCACAACATCAACACTTTTCTGCTGTACGTGAATAGCATTTTGTTTTGTCTTTCCCATTTTGAAAAGTGGCTAAGAGAAGGGAGATGTTATATCCCTTTGAAAATGGATGTCATGCATTACTAATTAAAATGTGTGGGTTCTCTGTAGGCACCTTGCCTTCCTCTCACAGTCAAAAAACATGACTGTTAGGCTTATTTGTCTTGCCAAATTGCCCTTAGGTTTGAAAGTGTTTGCATTGTTTTTTGAACTGTGTGTCTCTGTGATGGACTGCCGACCTGTCCAGGGTGTACCATGCTCCTCGACCCATGACTGCTGGAGATTAGCACCAGCCCCCCCACGACCCAGCATGGATAAGCAGCTACAGACTATGGATGTATTTTTTCCTCCACCAAATAAATAGACTAAAATTTAAATTAAACTTTTCTTAATTTCCTGTGTGAAAAAATGAATTTATTTCAGATGTGCCAATAGTTGTGGTTGGCACTGAATATCCAAGTGCATTAGTGACTTTTTCTTGAGAGTTTATAGGTCGCTGAACAAGTGTTTTTGCAATATTTGCAAGTTTTTGAGAAAATTTTGTTAGCTGAATGCTTCTTTAAACCTGGTTTATGAAACTTAGTTAACAACATGCATATTATTAACATGAGTCAATCAACTTGGCAGAACAAATATCACCGCTTTTATTAATACTTGAACTAACACTATGAATTTCAAGCTCTAAAAATATGCACAAATAGTATACACGTCACTCTGGCAAAACATAATGATAAGGAATTACAATTTATGTTCTTATTTGTTTCCATTCTTTTATTTAATTAAGAAAGTCATGAAAAGTCTTTTTGACCACGGAAGCCATGCAAAAGCAAACCCCTGTGAGGACCGTTTGCATAAATTTAACAATATACCATGAAGCACAACGTAAAGCAAGCAGTGTCTCCTATCAGTCCTGAGATATTCTTTTAATCATTGTATTAAAGGCAATAACAGCAAATGTGAAGGGCATCAGCACTGGCCCTCTGCAGGTTGTCGCAGGGCATGATAGTGCTACAGCCTGAGCCGGTTTAAAGGTTGGATGGGTGTGTGAGGTAGCCTATGACCCTTGATTTAATTCAGACATAAAAGCCAAACTCTCAGGGGAAAAACCCCTGCATGACCCAGCTCATATTGCTCAGTACCGCAGTGACACAGCCAACATTCTCTGCACAAACATGGAGGAAGAAAGAGACACAAAAGATATAAAGAGGGTGAGAGTAGAGACA
This sequence comes from Crenichthys baileyi, assembly GCA_036173005.1. Classification (NCBI taxonomy): domain Eukaryota; kingdom Metazoa; phylum Chordata; class Actinopteri; order Cyprinodontiformes; family Goodeidae; genus Crenichthys; species Crenichthys baileyi. Next base: position 692,548 of record JAHHUM010002019.1, on the reverse strand, counting down.
GATATTTTAATGGGAGACAAAGGTTCAGCAGCGAGAGCCTTCTGGGAGTAATTCTGCTTTAGTTCAAGCCTAGGTTAAATACGTTGTGAATGAGTCAATGCTGGCCACAGAAAGTGTGACTAACAGAGAGGGTCAGTCACTGGGAGCCCTTTTCTGGCTGTTTTCTGACCAAAAGCAGACTCAGAGTGAAACATATGAGATAAATCCATCATCAGCCCCATGTTCTCTCCCAAACCTTGATCATAACGAAGGGGTTTTAAGGGAACTGGCAAGAGAGCTGGGACAACTGGGACGATAGGAGTGCATAAACAAAAGAGACTTGGCTTTAAAACCTTCATTCACTTGTGAAAAAAGAACAAAATAATGACAAATAGAAGCAAATCTACACAGAGCTGTTGTATTCAGTAAAGTCAGGAGCAGAAAAAGTAACCAGGTTAGCAGCAGCAGTGAAACATTGCCCAAAAAAATGAAAATTGTTGTTTTCATTTCTTGGAGCAGATACGACATCTGAAAAACTAGCATTTTAGTGCTTGTAATCATTTAAAAATCTGGCCCTGTGGTTGTTTGAAAAATTGCCAATGAAGACACAATTGAAATAAAAATATTTTACAGATCACTATAAAAACAAAGAGCCCATAGAATTTTTGCTTTTGAAAATGCTGTCTGCAACTGTGTATGCCTGGTATGTTTTAATTAGTCAGTGTCAGCACAGAATACGTTTGGTTCATAGTTCCTGTTAGTTCAGACACAGATGTATTTAAATTAGTATTAGTAAATTAGTAATTCACTCAGAATTTAAGGTTCTCCAAAGCAGAACATCGCATTTCCTTTAGGAAGCAAAGTCAACCCAAACCATGATGCTACCATCCCCATATCCCACAACGGGGATCATGTTCTTCTGCTGAAATATTTTGCACGTTCCTTTTGGCTTAGCAACTATAAAAATCACCAAACATGGGTGAAAATTAAACAAAACAGTACTCTCTTTCAATCAAAGGTGATATTCAAAGAGAGGGGTTATTCTCTTGAGATTCAATAATAAAGAATAAGTATAAAAGTTCGAAAAAAGTCATATTGGATCACTTCCGAAGACCTTATTATTCAAGTTAACAAAATAACTCAAATTAAGTCTGATTAGTAAATTATGTATAGCAGATTAGATTGCTCATAAAGACTTTAAATAACCCCATTAAAGGCAAACTTGTTTTGTGCTGCTCTAAAGGATGCCACCAATTGTTTGAACTTCTTGCCGTCATGCTCATACTAAGTTTAGATTTGTCTTATTCCTCTGAGATTGTTTTAATTTTTTCAACTTTTCTTACTGTTTCCTCAATTTAAAAAAAAACCATTAAATAAACCAGAGTGTATGATCACAACTTGTCCTACTGAGTGGAAGATTTCATCTTTTTTAAATGCAAATCTAAACATTTAATACTTTTTCTCTGGCTGAGTACTGATTAGAGTTGTTTTAATCTCCTTTCAGTATCCTTTAAGCTTTATGAACTTGTTGGCGTCTTTAAATAAGCAATCTAAAGCTCACAACCAACAACTCTGCATCTTTTTAGTTTCACAATATAAAACCTGAAGTACAAAAACAGTCATTTGCAAACTGTATTTGAAATTAGGGATATTTCTTCAATTGGGGCAGTTGCTAAGCAACCAGCCCCGACTCCAGGAAGCTACTAGTGATGATAAATCACAAATGTGTGCTCACTACAGTTTACAGACACTAGAAAGGAACCCCATTAGTTGCATTTGCAACAGCTGCTGTTTCATTTATCATTTTGAAATAATCGTCGTACAGACATAATGGCTAATCAATCACTGTTGTTTCTAATTACTTCTACTTCTCTGTTAACTTAATATGAAGTTAATAGGAAGATATATGGTGCAGATTAACGTTGTTTGGTCCAGTTTCAGTGCCAACGGTTTCTTTAACTGCACCCGCAGAAAGGACACACACTTTTGAAGAGATCAGCTTCTCTTAAAGGCAGCAGATGAGCACCAACACCCTCATTAACACTCCCAGCTTCAACAGAAGTGTGTCACTGTGCTGAGCTGCAACCCCTGAAACAAAACACATTTGGTAGTACCTTCTGCAGTCCCTGGATGCTGAGGGCTTGGCACCTTTGAGCATTTTTTTACATGCAAATATTACACTGAAATGGTGTTCTAATAGCTAAGGCTGATGTAATGGGTGCGATTGTTTGCTATTGCAAGTTAAATGAAAGTGTGTGCTCATAAAGACATTACAGCAGAGGTGTAAGGGGGCAACAGTGATGACAAAGTGCATCCTGACCTAACACTTCAATGTTTGTGGGGTTAGAAGACCTGGGGGGACAGAGGTGTTAACAGAGGAAAGGCAGGTGCCAGCTTCCAGTGTGTGTGCATGTGATCTGCTATAAAGGACAAAACCCAGGAAAATGTGACAACATCACATCTCTGTTTGTGACTCAGAACTGAAATAAAGTCAAAACAAAAGCTTGTTAAGAAGGTGAAAACCCGTTGCCTGTTTCCTTCAATTTTGGTAATATTTCATTTGCTAATAATGCACTATAAAATATTTGAAGCACTGCTCTTTAAAGAAGAAATTGGGAAGATATTAAACCTTAGCATTTTTTCTAATTCTAACGAAGCATTTAATGTTCCATTGTTAATTTAATGTTCAATAACCTTTTGATTAGAATTTCATTGGAGATGTTGGTTCAGTCAGCTGTTAGTTATTCTAAGATTCCATACAGCGTCCAGCTAAGAATTATAGCGGTAAGGCTGATGTGTGTATTATTACGCTGTATTTTTCAATGAACGTATCAGGTCAGTAAAAGTTGAAAACTATCATAATACTTGTGGTTGAGAAAGTTTGTGTGTTGCAACAATAGCTTAAGTTAAGTGAGCAGCTATAGGTCATAAACTTGCAAAACGAGCCACTCTTTGAGCGTTCATATGTTATAAATCAACTCAGCCGCATCCTGTACACATGAGAGCTTTCAAAAATCAAGCTGGCATCACTGAACCAAAACAGCTCAGCAGGGTCAATATTGCTGGTTAAACACATCCTTATGGCTTTGTTCTTCTGGCAAGAATAACTGCTACTTGAGAACCTATACTTGATTGAATTACAGTAATCTGTTCTGTCTCAGTGCATTTCTGTGTGACCAATCCAATGTGTGTTTGTGACAAAAAAAAATGATTTGCATCAGGTACTGGAGGTGTTTCTTTGTGTTTTTGCCTTAAACACCCAGGTATGAGTTTCTTATTATGAAGTAAGAATAGAAAAAGCTCTAAGCTTGCAATTCAGTTGTACGATTGAGTCACCTACGTCAAGCATTTAAGAAGCCTCCAACAGTTTTAGATAATTGTCAACAAAACAGGGTGAAATATGCATAGATATGTTGTTACACATCTTAGATATGATTACAAGATTTCAATGAGCTTCATGCTCAGCTTATATGACATTATCCATTATCTGCAAGTATAGGTCTTGTAAAATGTCAGTGTGGAAGAGATTTTTTTTGTTTCCTAATAAAAACACTGATTAATAGTTTTGTAACATCTTAGAACGTGTCTTCCAAGCTAAAGAGCAGCTCTTCTACTAGATTATTCCAGTTCTATATTTAAATTTATAATAAATTAAGCATTTCTTGAACTCAAAGACTTAATTATGTGCAAAAACAAAGACCCAGATCAGTTTTTCCTTCTTTTAGTACTGCAGTATACTGCATTAATTTACCTTCTGCTCCCGACCCTGGTTTCTGCAGCAGAAAACAGCCATTTTCACAGGTGCAGAATGTCCCCTGTGTAACATTATGGCCTTCAGGGGTGATGCAGGCGAGAAGGGGCAGAAAACAAACAGCAGTAAACAAGAGTAGCAGCAGGGAGTGGGGCTTTCCCTGCTGGGTTGATTATTAAGAGGGCCGTAAACAGGCCTGGTCCTTCCCCAGGAGCTCAACTAGTGGGAACGGCTAAAGCAGGCGACCGACAGAGGTCCAATAATGCCTGGGCCTGAGCCCACCTAATTAGGCTTCTGTTATTGTGATACAGAGGCGTGGGTTTGTACATCAGTTGCTATTACAGCAAGGAGAAGATTTTATGTAAAACCAATCAAACTAATCAAAATGTCATTCAGCTACTTTTTTAATTCCACAATAAAATGTGTAAATAGAGACAGAATAATGAAACTGCCTTAACTACATGATATCCATCCCACCGTGGAGTGGAGGGTCTGGTCCTATCTAAAACAAAAAACCCAAAAACAGAACATTGCAGAACTGAAACATTGAACACAATTTTTACTAATATTTTCTCTTTAAATAGAAAGAGAAACCAGTAAAGCTTTGGTACCACCATTACCCTACATTCAAATCACCCAATCAACAAAACAAATGCGTTTATTTATATTTTTTTATTTTATATATTTTTTATGGTAAGTGTGAAGTATTTTTTCAGAAAGGGTGATAAGTCAGGTGAACACATGTTCTAACTTCTTCCAGATGTGCATCACCTGAAAGCTCGCAGCATCTCTTTGTACTGCCATGTAGCACCCCCTGCTGATACAATGTTTGGAACTGCAAGAATATAAAAACTTGAATTTCAGGAATCTATTTTTGTGGACAACTATTTCATTGCACAAAATTACTGCATTGCAAATATTTGCTAAAAAGAACATTTTCTAAAACTAGTGTACTTCACATAAAATATCTTAAGATTATGCAATGGAAATGCCGCTGGCTGCTCTAAATACAGTCATATTCAATAAATTAGAATATGTGTTCCGATGAGGCTCGTTAGCGGAAAATCCTCATAATTAACAGAAATAAAGGATTGAAACATCCATCAGTGTGTAATATGTAATATTTCACTTAGTGTATTGAGTTACTGAAATAAATGGACTTTCAACAATATTCTAATTTATTAAATATGACTGTATGTGCCCTGACCTCAATCTGCAATATTTTATACCTCTGGCCACATCTGTCTGCATTCAATTTTCTCAGTGCTGTCAAAACCAGTTTTTGTTCAAAATAAATATGAAGCCACACAACTTTCACTGTTTTTCTGTGAATCAACAAATCAGGCTGGTATAGTTTTAATCAGGGGAGAGATGTTTCTGCTCACACTGTGGATGTCTGTGGTGCAGCGGTCATCTCCGGTTTCATACCTGCTCAGGTTTTTGGCCCCTTGGACCATAGGTCTTCTTATTCTTCTTCTTCTTCTTCTTCTTCTTCTTCTAGTGTTTATTGGCGGTTGGCAAATAACTTTATGGTGTGCATTACCGCCACCGACTGGTATGGAGTGTGGTTCTTCATGGTTTTAATTACAACAACTATTACAACAATCAAATTCTATTTATTAATTTAGTTTTTTTGAAAAAATCTAACTATAATTTGAATATGTTTGCTAGTACCTAAAGCTATCTTTGCAATATTTATCAAATAAATTTTCTTTAATACCTACAAAGTCTCTGCTCAAAATTGTTCTTTCTGTTCATCATTTCTGACACTGTCATATTACATGTTTCTAGCTATTTGTTTCCTCCTCTCCACAATGATCTAGATTTTCCTGTACATGTTTCTTTATCTTAACTAATGTAGAATTAAGTCCTTATGTCCAATCTTAATCTTGTGATTAACCTTTCCTCTTTTCTGCTCCTTCTTTCCATTTCTTACTTCTCCTACTATCCTTGTTTATTCTGTAAAACCAATCTCCTTTCTTTCTTCATCCCACCTTTTTTTGCCACTCTTTTCTGATTTTCGTTTGATTATATTTCTCGCCTCTTGACCTACTATTTCAATTATCAGGCTCATGTGTTATTTTGTGTTGCCTTTTCTTTGCCATCCTGTCCTCCATCTCATTCCCCCCAACGCCTACATGTGCTGGTATAGCCATAAAACACCAGATGTAATCCCATCCCTTGTATTCTGTAATAAAGTAATGTGTTTATTTCTAACTATTCTTCTGGACCTACCATCCTGAAATGGATTATATTTTTAAACTTAATATGCTGAAGCTCGAATCGAACAAATTTTGTTTTTAGATAGCGGTCTAGTTCTATATATCCTCCCACCCACTGCACTGCTAGCAATATGGATATAATTCTCCTGAGTATACTGTGATAATCCATTTGTAATTCTTTTTCCTACTTTTTATGTTTTAAATTTCTGGTATATACAAATGTTTATTCCTATTTTTTTTCATACTGTTTTGAATCGTCTGTGTAATCTGGACATAATGATATAATTGTTTATATATTCTTGTATTATAACTGAATCTAACTAAATTTTGGATCCCTTTTTCTTCTCCATCACTGCCTTATCCACCACTGCTTCTGGTAATAGCCAGGTGGTACCACTGGCAAAGGCAATTGAATACTAATTTTTTTTCCTTTCCTTTCCATATATTGAAATTCTTCTGCTATTTATTTATAATCCGACCAAACTCTTAAATTGTTTTTTATTCCTTGTCGCCAGCATGGCTTTAAAATATCACGTATTGGATGATCCGGATTATTTCTTTGTAAGTTTCTCCCCTAATTTTATTGCTAACTGTTTCACCTTCTAGATCTATGCATCTCTCCCATCTCTAACTGAATTGCCTTGCTGATCGTACTGGTTCTGTTGCTGCTGGTACAAATTGCGTAAAGCTTTGATGTTGTATATTGTCTAATTTTATAGAATGTTTATTTGTTTGTCTTGATGGAAGCCATAAATTAATACTTCCTATATCAATATTTGATCTAGTTAATCCTGTATAAAGTTCTTTTTATGATTTTCGATCTCGCTCCCCATAATCATACCATCCATACATCTTATAGATGTTTAATATTTTTTGCATTTATCTATGATTTTTTCTATATGTACTTTCCTATAATTTTTCATGCAAACCATAATACCTAAAAATTTATATTTTTTACGTGATTTATATTTTTAGTTTTTATTTCTCTTTTCCTTTTCTGTGTAAACCCCTTGATTTTGTTTTTTTCCACTGAGAACTTAAATCCCCATATGATTTGCCCCTGTGTTCTAAATTTCTAATATCTCATGGCTGTAGTTTTTTGATCAATAAGTTGGTATTACGACGCCTTTTTCCATATAGCTGCCACATCTGCAGTAAGACTACGCGTGCGCTCGAGTCAACCCAGCTGCTTTAAGCCAATAGATTTTTTAATACAAGAAATCATTTTATCAGTTACATATTGGCATAAACAATAACGACTATACATGATCACCTTCCTATGCAAGGAGTAGCCAGTTTTCCTACACCTATAATATTATATGCGACATTCCTTTGACCAATTGCTTGTCTTGTATTTTTTCTATTTGATAAAATATATATTTAAGGGCTCCAGTGTATACAGCTGTTGTTCCATAATCACCACCCATAAATTTATTATACAATTTCAGATTTAATAATACGCGTAGTTCACCTAGGGCCACTCATATTCATAGAGCGTTTTCTAATAAGTCCAAAAAATACCGCTGTAACTGATATTGTTCGATTTTCTTTGTTTTGATCTGATGCTCGATCTAATTTTCATATTCTAAACATAATGGCTTAATCATTTTGTTACTCTCCTTTTCGAAAGCCCATGTTTTGATACATCTGATGTTGAGATATTATACCCTATTAATAAGTTTTTAATGAATAGGTTAATCTGTTTATTATATTCTTTCCGATTATTTTACAGATATTTGATGTTATGCGATCGGGTCTATAATTTTCTGGTTTTGTGTTATCTTTTCCTGGTTTAGACGCTATTGGAAATAATATATTGCTTCCTTTCAGCTCGTGCCTGAGCAGCTCTCCCTCCTCCAGACTTTAGTCTCTATATTCTAATTATTTTGTCTTTTGCTTTGTCCAATTTAGATGTTCTTATCATTGTATGGGTCAATTTGATCTTTTCCAGGTGATGTATTTTTTGTTTCCTGGTTACAGATCCAACTCTCCTTTTGGGTAAATGGCTCATTTATTAATATTAGTTGATATCTACTGTTATTTTGCGTCATTCAGTCTTTTAATTCACATCTTTGTATTTTCCCTACTCTTTCTTCCCCTCTTCACTAATTTCCTTTGAACTATGATTTTATTAATGTTTTAGCTAATATTTCAGCTTTATCTTTATCTTATCTTCCGTTATAATTGTTATTAATCTATTTTTAATATTGAGGATATTCATATTCCGTTTTCCTAAAATCCATTCATTCTTTTAATTTGTTTTCCAAATTTTGTAGCATTTTGTTTCTCTCCTACAGTTATGTCAAATTTCTCCAATATCTCTTTTTGACATTCCTTAAGTGATCTTATCTTACCTTTGCTTGCTTTCTTTTGGACTCAAGGTTAGATTGGCTGTAAATTGCTTTATTCTCAGCTTTTATTACTTCCACTACATTCTTTTTGTCACGCGCATTGGTGGACAACAATTTTTTTATCGTTCTGAGTGTCCTCTTGGTTTTTAGTTATGCTGTCTTCCTCGTGTCCGGGGGGTCTAAAGTTTTTTTTACGATATTATATTTAAAGGTATTTGTCTATCAATCGACGATTCATCTATTTCTTCCAATTTCTTTTGACTTTAATAGTCTAAAATTTTTGCACACAGTCTGGCTTATTAAAATTCCATCTGTTATATAATCCTGTATATTCCTGTTATTTATTATATCCTGTATATTATTTTAATGGGTATTCACTGACGTACTGTTATATCTTGTCCAATGTCCTCGCACTGCCAGTACTTATGCTAAACAATTTGATACTACATTGTTAATCGCTCGTATTAGGATACAGTACTCCTTGTACCCGTGCTTCTACGATTAATTCGTTGTTCCTCTTTCCTATCATTTATACATACCAAATTTTTCATTTCCATTATGTTTCTTCAATAACTTGTCGTATTTTATCGTTATAGTTATCGTGTGTGTCTACACATAATGTGCTGTTAGCATTAAAATCTCCACACCAGATTACTTTTCCTTCTAAATACTCCATTAATTCATCCATCAACTCAAATGATAATATTTTAAATGGATTATATAAAATTTATTATCTTACATTTTTCTTTTTTATTGTAAATTTAGACTACTATATATTCTAACTTTTTACCTTTTCCTAATATCTGATATTGTATTCCTTCTTTTATAAATATTCCACATCCTCCTCCACTTCCTCCTCGTCTATCCCTTCTGATACTATTGTATCCTTTAAACACAAAATCTATGTTTTGGCTTTATGTTTGGCTTTATGTCTCCTGTATACATATAATTAGTAGGTCCAAGCCAAATATATCCAATGGATACAAGCTAGATCGTTTAAAGATGTGTTATGGTTTTGCACTTGGAGGCTTTTGAGTGAAATCTGGCCATATGAAGATTATCTCCTTCAGTTAAGTGTGTGCATTTTAAAATAAAAATATATCCAAAAGATCCTATAGCCATGAACATTTCTGAAACTACCATGCTATATATGTATTTCAATTAAAATGTCCCAGTAAATTACACAAAATTATATATTTCAGGGGTTTATTTTGATGACTAAGGCTTACAGCTGATACAAAATTCCAGTTTCTCAGAAAATCAGAATATTACATTAGACTGATTAAAAGAAAGGATCTTTGCACAGAAATGTTATGGTGTGTCCTAAATAATCATGGGGAAGACTTACTTGACAGTTCTGCATTTATTGGCATTCCACAAGGAAAGCCACAAAAGGTCACCGCTAAAGATGATGGCTGTTCACAGAGCCCTGGATCCAAGCATGGTCATAGAAAGTTGAGTAGAAGGTATTAAATTGGTACTAAAAGCTGCAAAAGGAACAGATAACTGGGGCCTAAGAGGATAGCGAAGCAAAGTCCATTCAAGAATTTGGGGAATTTTATGGAACTGGAGTAAAAGTCTTAATCGGTTTTATGCAATATTCTAAATCTTTGGAAAACAGAATTTTGTCTTTTCATTATAGGCCATGATCATTAAAACAAACATTTAATTACATTAAATAATTAGTATTTTTATTATATTTTAATTTACCAAGATACAGCTAAAGCTAGGGCTGCACAGTGGCGCAGTTGGTGGCACTGTTGACTTGCAGCAAGAAAGTCCTGTGTTCGACCGGCTGGGGGTCTTTCTGCATGGAGTTTGCATGATCTCCCCGTGCATGCGTGGGTTGTAACCAGGTACTCCAGCTTCCTCCCACAGTCCAAAAACATTACTGTTAGTTAAATTGGTCTCTCTAAGTTGCCCTGTGATGGACTGGCGACCTGTCCAGGTTCTACCCTGCCTCTCGCCCATAGACTGCTGGAGATAGGTACCAGCTCCCCTGGGACCCACGATGGAATAAGCTGTATAGAAGATGAATGAATGCAGTTAAAGCTACTGTGAGGAACCATGGATGTCTGTGTCAATATGTCACCTAACTCTGCGAAACCTAATCTGGCTACTAAAGGCCCAAATCTCTGCATCTTTTTCGACACATAAATACAATTAACTGCTCAGCCTGGCATTGTGCTCTGCAGAAACCCAGTTACTTTTGGCCAAATGAGTTGTAAGGGTATACGATGCAGGTTAATGGTTCCCAAGAACCACAACCTACACCTGGTCACATTCTAACAAATTTTTTCATAACCATTTCACCAACCTTCAGGACATCCTGTTAGGAGGCAGAAGACCAAACCCACTTATTACATCTAACAAGGTCTACTTTTGTTTTTGAATCAGGAAAACCATTTTTTTATTTAGGCAAAATAAAGAAAAATCATATTGTCTCACTTATGAGCTGTTTAAAACCAGAAAGCCATTTAGATATCTTCTGAAATATGAAGCTTTGTGTTGGTCTTGAAAAACAAACGGATCTGAGTTTAGTTTCAGACATGAGGGTTTGATTATGGAACCAGTTCCTCAAGTTCGGGTCTGGAAGGCAGACACCTGTTCTGCCTTTAAAATTAGACTTAACTTTCATTATAATAAAGTTTATAATGTTACCTGGCTGTGGTGAACCTTGAACATACATGTAGTTATGCAGCTCACAAAAGTCCTAATATGTTTCTTTAGCAAACAATATGCAATGACTGACAAAGACTGAATTGGACCACCCTACTTTTTAATAATGCAGTGAGAAGTTCATTTTAAAGAAAAACTCCAATGTTTGTGTTCCTCCAATTTATTAAGAAAATTTACAGAGCGCTTAACGGTAGGACTTCTGGTAGCGGGCACGAGCTCCAGGTCCACCGAACTTCTTGGACTCGCAGCGACGTGGATCGGCAACCAGCAGGGTCCTGTCGTACTGGATCAGGATGTCTTTAATCTCCTTCTTGGAGGCCTCGTCAACATCTACAACAATGCAGAAACACTCCAGGTTACAAACAACTCTGTATCTAACTTTGTTGTCATTCAATTCATCCTCAAAGTCGTTTTTACATCTGTGCCTAATGCCAGACCTGAGATTGGGTGTTCAGATTAATTTACATAGTCCTTGATTTTAAAAACTGGATAGTTCATCATTGTTCATGAAGCTTTTTCTGCTCAAACATTGTTGATAAAACCTTACTTATTTTGACTGGAGAGTTTAGATTCCGGCTGAAATCTGTACAGCATTAAATACAGGCTATGAACTCAGCCGTGAGCTGATATTTTACAAGATTCCTCAACAGCACAGATGTATGTTATTTCATATTCCCCATTTTTAAAATGTTGATTCCCATTCTAGTTTTAGGACACGGCCGAAAAAAAAATACTGTGAGCAAATGAATGTGTGTGGGGGGGGGGAACATACACTTCTGGTAGTATGCAACCAGGGCTTTGGAGATAGCTTGACGGATGGCTGTAAAGAAAAAAAACATAAAACATTACTAAAAGATTGTCTTATAACTTGCAAACCATGACAAGAGGTCAACAACAACAGAAGATAAACTTACCATAGATCTGCGCGACGTGTCCACCACCCTTCACTCTGACTCTGATGTCAACACCAGCAAAACGCTCCTTCCCAAGCAACAGCACTGGCTCCAAAAGCTAGAAATAATACAAATAGGAAATTCTAACGCAAATGTACAAAGGCAAACTGTATTTACCAAATTAAGTCAGTCTGGGTGTCCTGGTGGATGAATAAAAGAGAAACCTGTGAGGCTAGTTTGAGAAAATGTTTATTACAAACTAATTTCAGAGCTCTTCTGCCAGAATTGAGCCCCAAACTGCAACAGATTGGAGATTTAAAAACCCCTCCAGGAAAATTAAAGCCAAATGTAACAAATGTTCAATTGAATGAAAGAAACCCAATGCCTTCAGTTCATATTTTAATTTCTACTGGGAACAAAAGTAGTTGGAATTAGGCAAAAATGTTGAAAGCTAAGGGAAAATCAAAGCCTTTTCTGTAATGATTTAAGCAACTACACAACTGATCAGATTAAAATCGCTCTTCAACCACTCATAAATCTCAAGCTGCGAACATGAACTGTAATCTGAATCCATTGCATCTCACACACTACAGACTTAGTGAGACTTTGCTTCAGCCTGTATATATTGTTCTCTCCGAGGTTCTCACCTTGTACTGGAGTGTGGCGGGTTCCACCATCTCCAGGGGTCTGCCATTAACCTTGATCAGACCATTTCCCCTTTTGCAGTGGGCGACTGCTGTGGCCGTTTTCTGTAAAAACAAGCGACTGATTAGTGGCACATCGACTCAATATAATTCAAATATCTAATAGCAAATTGCTATCATGCCTTTCAAATTTACGAAAGTATTGATCAGACACTGGCAGCAAAAAATCTAATTATTAATATATACAAAAATGGAAATACATCAATGTCACTGTAAAAAATTGCATGTGTCTGCTTTGCAGAGCACTACAAGTGGATGGTACCCTTTCACATTCAAGGTGGCACCTTGAATACAAGATTAAATGACAATCAGTTCACTTTTATTGACTTTACAAGCTAAATCTATTAGTATTTTTTAACTACAGATACATCTTGGGTTACGTATATTCGTCCTGTACCTCCCCAAGAGCTTTTAAAATGTAGTAATTATAAAACAAACTGTATTTTTTTATTTTATTAGGCCAAGTATCACCATTCCAACGTGTGTGTTAATTCGTGGTCGTTGTAATTGTAAGATATAAGGTAACTTGTAACAAGGCTAACTAGCTAAGCTAAAACAGCTAAACTGACCGGTGATAACCAAGCAACAGCTTTAAGTGAGCACTTTGAGTAGGTTTTAAACAAACAAAAAATAATAGTATGTAGATGTATTTGGGTTTTATCAGAGCACAAAACAATCACATGGCAGCAGCAAATATTTGTTAAATCGGTTCTCCGGGTTGCTACTTGAGCTCAAGTCCGCTAGCGACGCAGCGCATCAGCTACACCACATGTGGATAAAAATTTAGCAAATATACTTACTTTACGTCCAAACACCTGGACAGACTGTAGTGGACCTTTCGCTGGCATGTTTCTGAAACATAAGCAACACAACAACCGCTTTAAAAAGTAACAAAATCGGGTGTTTTTAACAATTTGGGGGGATCAATAAGAGTTACACACCGTTCTCAGCTAGGGTGCCGTACGAAGAGGCCGATGGGGTTTCACACGCCGAGCATCAGGGGCTAGTCCACGACAATTGAAGAACCTTTGGGATAGATATACGACAGTTTCTTTCACTTTACGTAGTTGGGAATTCCGTCTGTTTTCTGTGATTGTTCTATTCGGCTTAGTTCAGTCGTAAGAGCTGACCCTTTTTGCTACAGAGTTTTTTCTGTTATTAGCCAACTACTGCTATCACAGATTGTGTTTATATACATTTTTTTTTTATCAGTATGATTCTAGGAAGGTTGGATGTGAAATTTAGTTTTCTATGGGAATAAAAGAGACTGTGTGAATGTATTCTTTAAAAATAGCAAAGTTTAGAATATAGTGAAATAAAACTGAAGCTCCCAAAGACAACCGACCTAGACATGAAGAACACATCAAGTTACGGAACAAAGGACAAATAAGTAAATGGAAATGTTCTTTATAATGGTAATTATTTTCCAAATATTTTAGAAATGCGTGACTTTGAAGTCCACAGCCAATGTCTGTTTGCAATAACTAATCACTAGAACCTAACCCAGTTCATTTGAATATATTATTTTGTTTATTATTATCATCTCATTCACACCTAAGGCCAATTTACAGAAACCAATTAAACTAACAGTCATGTTTTTGGACTGTGGGAGGAAGCTGGAGTACCCGGAGAGAACCTATGCATGCACGTGGAGAACATGCAAACACCATGCAGAAAGAACCGCAGCTGGGAGTCGAACCCAGGACCTTCTTGCTGCAAAGCAACAGTGCTACCAACTGCGTCACCATTATTTTGTATTATTTATTTAAAACAAAATAAAGAATGAAATAATAAAGAAATGAAACAAATACATACACAATCACTAGTATAATAAATTTTATTGTTCTATTTTTCATTATTTTATTTTTACTTTTTATTTTTGAAATTAGGTCACATTGAAAGTTGACACAAGATATGTGGAAAACAGTAAATTTATTGTGCAAAAATGAATCGTCATCTCATAATAAGTTTTTCTTTTGTTTTTCTTTTATATTTTAAGCTTGTGTAAGGCATAACCTCAGTGATCACAGGAATCAGTTCTCCTCGGGGTGAGACGCTGTGGGTGAGGAACGTGAAAGTTTAAATAAGGGAAAATACAAGGCTAAATATATGAGACAAAGCTTTTGATCTGACTACAATCTTGGTCAATGTTTGAAAGAGCCCCTGTAGGGATGACTTCAAACTCTTATTATTATGTGTCTCTTGATATGAAAATATAAGTAGGTAATATGTAAAGATTGCTTTAAATTGGATTGATGTGATAGTGGCATATATCTAATATGTTAGTTCTCTTAAAATATGTTCCATGGCTCCAAACAAATAGCAAAAAAGTATTTTTCAGTCTAACAGGACAATTTTGTAGTTGGGGGAGGTGGGTTGGTTGGGCTGGACAGCATCTTGGGAATCTGTATACAGATAAGTGAGTCGTTTGTACTTTACCTACCTATGTCTGACATTTACTGTGGTGATAGTGGTGTTTATGGTGTCAGCCACGGGTGAACAAACACCTGGCTTCTTTTATTGTCAAAGACTGTGCTCTTCTCCTGGAGATGTCTCCACTGGATGGGTAATGATTTTAAAAGCTTTCAGTTTCAATTCTTGCGCTTTCCTGATGCTATATGTGTGTATTTTTTATTTGCTCTAGAGTAAGTTCAGTACCAAGCTTTCTTTCTTTCTTTCTTTCTTTCTTTCTTTCTTTCTTTCTTTCTTTCTTTCTTTCTTTCTTTCTTTCTTTCTGTGGCTTAATGTGAATCAAGCTTAAGCCTATGAAGCATGGCCCCTCTTCCTGTTAGGAACATCACCATCATTAACAGATTTGGTGGAATTTGGGAGAAGTGGTTATGTTTAACTGGCTGAGCGCAAAGGCAATGATGGATAATTGGTCATTATTCACTTAGATGTATTTGTGAATTAACCGAGCTCAAATACAAAGAAAATAATAAACTTGTAACATCAGATTGTAACAATCTTACCAGAACAAAGGATTATAAAGTAAAGTTGCCAATTCAATTAAATCTTAAATTTTAAGCAAGTTATTTGATCTATCCTGAAATCGTTAAATCAAACCTAATATTATTGTCTTCTTAATAAACCAAACATAAATTATTTAGATCTATGGTCTTAAAATTTTGATTTATGGTGTTAAAATTCAATCGATTTATGGGAGGCCCCTGAGGTTTGAGAGACCCTAAGCAGCAGCTTAGTTTGCTTTTACATTGGGACAGCTCTGTTATGACGAAAACGTTTACTTTAAAGATTTAAAACACTATTTTTCATTTGGTAGTTGTTATTTTTGCCACAAGGGGGCACTGAAACAGCGAGGATTAATCTTTCCTATTAGCGTTGACTCAAACATGACATCTATCTTCTCAGCTTACCTCATGGATATTAGGGACACCTATAAACCACACACCCTATGAAGATAAATTATTATTATAAGGAGAAAAGCAAATTAAAATGGTATATTTGTTGATTTCTGCAATAATTTAACAAGTAAACACAGCGCCCGGGGTAAATTTGACCTTTTTCACAAGAAATGGCAAGTAGGTGCAGACATACAGTGATAAAAAATTAGATGTAATATGTTATTAGAAGAAGAAGGATTAAGTGTCTTTTTTTATAAAAGACCTAGGCAATCAATAAGGAGAAAAAGTTCAGGTAAAAGGGTGAAGAAGCAACTGTCCTATTTATTTTTGATTACTATTTAAACATGCAGATTGGGTATGTAGTGCATTTACTGACTAAAGTTTCAGCTAAATTTCCAGGACCCTAATTGTTTTCCTTTGATATCTCTTTATATAACTCATAACATTGAAAAGCAATTTTGGAAGCCTAATGTTTTTTCCCTATTAAATTAAATTAAATATCGACCCCCAATCTATTCTGTGTACACTCATAGTAAAGGTAGTGTAAAGGTAGTGTATGTAAACTTCTGACTAAAAAGATCTTTAACAAAATCCATCTTAATTTTCTTGCATACAGCAAAAACTAATTGTGACATGAAACAGGAAATGTTTACTTTGAAATAATGTCAGAAGTCTCTCTATCTCTTAATAGAGTGTACGTAAATATGTGGTTTCAACTGTATATTCCCGAATTTACATAAGTTTGATTGTGATTTATTGAAAAAGCGTAGTTATATATAAAAGTCATAGTATATTACAATAAATTATGGATTTATTGCGATAATACACTCAATAGTGAAGCTTTAATGAAATGTCTGAGTTTCAAAGTATTTCCATGACTTAAAGAATAGCATAGAATATCTTTGTCACTGTAACAAGTATAACACAATTAAGTTATACCCATATGGTGTTTTTCAAATAAAAAAAAAGTGAAAAAAGTCATTCAGCACTTTAATTATAGCACATGAAATACAGAATTTTATGTGACATTTTAGTCTGTACGTCCTCGCTTTAATGCTCTAGTATCACCTCTCTGATTGTAGCAGTTGGATCAGGTTTTCACTATGGTGTGAAGAGTGCTCTGAAATGATTTGGATTTCAGAGCGATGCAGTTCTTCAAGAGAGGGCAAAGGTCAGCTGATGATCCCCTGGGCAGTTTTTACAACGCCCTTAAAAAAAAACCATACAGAAGAAATAACACACGATGTTCTGAACAGAGGAGAAGAAACCAACAATTTTTTAGGGATGTTACATTACTGGAGTACCTGCTGGACCTTTTTCACAAGCTCTGCTGTGTTTACACCCTAAGTTTGGCCTTTAATGATGTGGATTCCCAGGAAATGGAAGATCGACATCCTCTACAAATAGTCCCCTTTGTTAAATACTGGTTGGGTGCCCGTGTTCTTTTTCCTGAATTCAAAACTCTGTGGTGTTGGTGTTCAGAAGCAGGTTGTTATCTGTGCACCACGCTGTCAGCTGCTCCACATTGTTCCTGCAGGTGGAATCATCTCCGTGAGACATGAGCCCCACCCAAGTTGTATAATTTGCAAATTTGATGCTGGTGTTGATATAGTGGACCATGCCATAGTTGTGTGTGCACAGAGTGAAGAGCAGGGGGCTCAGCACGCAGCCCTGAGGAGAGTCGGTCCTGATGTTGATGGCCAAGGATGTGGGGGCCCACCATGTTCCTTTGTGTTTGGTCTTTTCTGGAAAATGTAAATGGGTAATCTGAGAGACCCAGGGTTGACAGCATGGGTGTTCCAGCCCCCATGAGCACCACAGACAGGACTGGTGACAACCCTGGCAGAGTCCCATTGCTGCAAGAATGCTTTGGCCTAACATCCCTTAAAATTGCACCCAAAACTCTGATAGCACCCTTCTCAAGATGCCTGAGGGAACATGGTCAAAAACCTTTCCCAGATTCTAAAACATACACATGTGCACCGGATAAACTTTTTCACCACCATCAAGATCTGGTGGATCTAGTCCACTGATTCATGGTCAGGACAAAAGCTGCATGTCTAATGACTCATGGGTTTGACATTAGACTGAGCTTCCTTTCCAAAGTTGATTGGACAGAAATGGTCCATATATAACAGCAAAAGCAAATCCTAACTGTTAAAACAACTTTAGTAAGAAAGTGAGTCTGTTGCTTTGTTGGGTGATCATAAAGAGGACCCCATCTGCTCTTTTCTTGTACCCTCCCATTTGTTTTTGCTATTTCCCAGTTTCAGTTTATGCATGAAGGTTTACAAGCCAATAGATAAACGTAAAGGATGTAACTTTGGGCTGAGAATGCCAATATCTATACAAGAGTCAGACAGATGGAAGAAACACTGACTGAGGACCCAGTTACGGTTGATAAGCTTCCACATAAAACTGTGGGGGACCAGTCCGCCACCATCGTCTCTGTCTGTTTGGAAGGCATGCTAAGGCTGCTGTATCATCCTGACTTCCTACTGTGTTCAGCAGCCTGCTAAAACATACAGTCCTTTTCTCTTACCAGCTGTCAACTTCATCTGTACAGTGTCCAGAGCTCTCTGCTATTTACATTGTGAGATTACAGCTTTTGAGTAGTTGAAGTTTAATTACACAGGCTGAAAACTACACGTTCATTCTCCCGGGTATCCTTTATGTATACAGTCGATAAAAATTGTTGTATTTTGAAAAGATCTGTGACTGAGATCCCACATAGATACCAGGGTTTGCTGCTTTACAAGACCTGCAGAGCTTGCAGAAGGAGAAAGTCTCCTCTCATCCAGTGAAAGAGCTGGCAATAAATAAAGAGCGAACCATATATGTGCATTTCCTTTCCACGGCCTTATGGAAACACATCACCTGGAGGCGTGACCCCTGGACCTTGTCTTGTCACAGCACCCTGAGCATGAGGCAACACTTTTAGATTTACAGTGGAGGAGATGCTGTTCCCAGCCAGCCATAGTGTCTCATTTGACCATAATAGGCCTCACAGCAGCTGAAAAAGTGGTTGCTAGTAGCTGAAGTTTTGCTAAGCAGAAGGAAAAGATCTGCTAAACCAGGTAGGCAGTGAGGCCTGGAGGGGCAGCTGAAGGTTTTGTGAGGAATACAGAGGTGAGGATGCCATGGCAACAGGGGAGAAACTGTTCTGGGTTCATGAGGCAGAAAAGTGTATTTTCTGAGAAACAGCCGCAAGGGCTGTAAATCTGCAAGGAAGGAGAAATTCAAGACAGCAGATCTTACCTTTTATATCCTTGCATGAAAATCCATTAAAGGTTTTGTTCAATTAACAGTGAAATGCTCGGAAGATTCTCAGTAGATGAATATGAATCAGTTGGATTTTTCTGTAGTTTAAAACCTGTGACTGTTTAGCATCACCCCATTACGACGGACTCTCTACTAAAGATGGTGCACTATTACAGCACAATTGTAGAGTTTTCATAGATTTGAGAGAAACCACAATGCATGATTATGCCATGGCAGGACTTTATATTCATGTCTATTGGACAGGTTGACAGTTCATAGCACTAACACGGCCTGCTGTTAAGCCCTGGTCTGGACTTGAGCCTGTTTCATTAATTTGCTATTTTAGCTCACATTTGTCGCATAGCAATAGGCCGAGCAGCTGTCATGCAGTCTGTCAGCTTCCATGGGGTCTTTTCGAGTCTGAATGTCAGGTAATGGCCTAGTTCTGCAGCCTCCACCAGCATGAGAGGTTTACCTAGATAACAGTGCTTGACTTAAGGTGCCAACATACAGGTTGAATCAAATATAAAGAGACACATAACCTTTTTTTCTTTACTGTCTGACATTAAACCCAACCTGAGGGAGGTAAGTCAGAGAGGTAAGTCATCTGCACAACAACTGGATTAAATGGATAAATGGATAGAAACTTGTTATCCATTTAATTGTTTTTGTTCATAGGACAGGCATTCATCACTACCAGCCCATAAGAAGTCATCAGTACAAACACAAACAGTAACAATAAAATACTTTAATCTGTTTGTCATTGTCTAATTATTTCATTTAATGTAATATTCAGAATGAATCAACATTTTAAATGTGTGTCAATATAAGTAATGAAGACCGTCATTACAGCCACTAAGAGGGGAAGATGCCATTACTTAAAAAACAACATAATACAGCCAGACTACAATTTAAAAATGCAGAAAACTTTAATTTTTGTAGACATATCACAAGGTTTAATCAAACTAAAATTAAAGTGTTTGGCTGTAATGTCAATTGTTACAGTTAGAGGAAAAAGGATGAGGGTTTGCTTCATGTTTGGTTGTTTTGCTACGGGAGGGACTGGTACACTTCACAAATTAGATGGCATCATGAGTAAAGAACATATGTGGAAATATAACCACATGAGTCTTTAAACAGCACAATGAACCTAAACGCAAAATTCGTTACAAAGTTGCCTAAGGACAGCAAAATTAATGTTGTGTAGAGGCTATTAGAAAGCCATTATCTCTGTACCATAGAACATGGCTGAAAAGATGCATGTGATCAAGGCAGCCTGCAAAACTGAATCAGTTTTAAAACTTTATTTAAAGACTTAGTAAAATGTTACCTTTTGGATTTGAAGAAAGAAAATATTCTTTAAAAAATCCCCCTCGTTATTCTGCCATTTAGCATATATACGTAGAACTATTTTTGGTGATCCTAACCGACCTAAAACAGGAAAAGTTTAGTCTGATTTTATTTCAGAGAGTGTTATGTTTTTCTATGGAAATGTATTATAGCTGACTCAAGTAGACTGCTGTAGCCAGATCAAAAGCTGCCTCAACAGAGTTTTAGTTCAAAGGGATGCACACAAGACCTTTTTGCAGAAATATCCATACTGCATAGAAACCCATGAATTAATTTATTTGCCAGATTGTGTGTAATAATAGCTTTTCTATTACGAAATATAAATATATTTGCATATTTTACAAATAGCTCCAGTTTTGTGAGAATAAAATAAATATTAAATAACAGATGCTCAGTTGTTGTGATTTAGAATGATCTATGCTGAAAACCTGCAAACAACTCTAACAGTAACAACAAACCACATTTATTCCAGCTGCTTTAAAAGCCCCTCTGTGTATTTCAGAGAGGCTTTTTGTATAAGGAGCAAGTTGATGGTCTCAGAGCTGCTCTTGAAAAGCTGAATTCATGCAGCTGATCTGGCAGCAGAGCAGGGCAAAACTTGCCAACATGACAACCTTTTTATTTCTCATTCATGCTGTCTCACATGCAACAGTACTTCCCCTCTATCCATCTCTTTCTCTCTTTTTTTGAAATAAACACACACTTTGCTCGCCCACATAATCTGCTTCATCACCCTCCTTCTTCTCTTGTTCCATGTCACCCCTCCTCTACGTAATTTTCTCCGTCTTGCCCTTTCAGAGCGAGTGTTCGTCTGTGGGCGTGGGTCGACTCTGGTCATGGTTCATGTATGAGGCATGGCAGTGGGGTGAGGACTGGAACGGCGTGGGGTCTGGGTGACATCTACAGGGTCACCGCTGCACCAAAGCCTGCCTTATCTTCATCTTCTTTTTCGTCCCTCCTCCGCTCTTAAATAGGATCTGGAAGACAGAACTGAAGCCTGCTTTGAACAGTATGCATGGATACAATTAAAAGTCGAACAGTGATGATGACCTAAAGTTACAACTTGTGATTTCTTGTTAGATGTTAGATGAAGCAGTGTCATGCCTGCTCATATTCTGCATCACCACTCTTTTCCTTCATCAGTGTAGCTGTTAAACCTTGAAGTCCATCTGTATTGTGTTTCCTATCATGCTGAAACTTTCTGCTCATACACACTGTGTTCCAGGGTCCCTGAGGGAGAGAAGATGGGGCTGGGAAGCTCTGATGGGAAAGTGGGCCAGCTCTCTCAGCCCTCCGCTGGAGAGCTCCATAAAAGTCTGGAGAGATGACCCCCCCCCCCCCCCCCCCCCCCCCCCCCCCCCGCCCCCCCCCCCCCCCCCCCGCCCCCCCCCCCCCCCCCCCCCCCCCCCCCCCCCCCCCCCCCCCCCCCCACCCCCCCCCCCCCCCCCCCCCCCCCCCCCCTCCCCCCCCCACCCCCGCCCCCCCCACACACACACACACACAACAAACAACTTCTCCTCATGTTTTTTCTCTTTCCTCCCTACCACAGCAAGCAGAGGAGGGCCAAGTTCATCAAGCACATGAGCGAAACACACGACGATGATGACTTCATTCAGTTGAAATAGGGCTTCCATCCATCATCAGCCGGGGAAGGCTTGTTATGAAAGTTAGGATTTGCTGGACTTGGGGTTTTTCAGCGTATATTGTATTCATACTGTGTGATTTAAGCAACTTTTTAAGCATTTATTTTGTAAATGTTTTTAAATAAAATGTGGAACTGCTGTTAAGTTCCCTTTAATACACAGAAAAAAGCAGAAATACTGAAACACGTTAGCGACAAGAAATGCAGAAGTAGACTTTTGCAAGTCTCAGTTGACTAAGAATGAAACGGTTTAATTTAGACATTTTTTGCCTTGGAAAGTATTCAAACCCCTTGAACTTTCTACATGTTAGTACCACAAACTTTCATTTGTTTCATTGGAATTTTGCAGCGAAAGATCCACACAAAGAAGTACATAATTGTAAAGTTGAAGGAAAATACATTGTTTTCTGCTTTATTTTCACAAATTTAATGCTTTTAAATTTTAGCATGCAGTTGCATTCAACCCCCAGGGTCACTTTGTCAATATGTGACAGCAGCAAATCACTGTTTGCTGCAGTCACACCTGCAAGACTTTTGGTGGTATGTGTTTTCCAGACTGAAATATTTGCCCAGTTCTCTTTTTGAAATAGGTCAAGCTCAGTCAGACTGAAAAGATAATGTCTGTGAACAGGAATTTATATTATTAACCAATTTCTCAATAAGAGTACTTTGCTTGGTCTTCCCCAGTCTCTTCGCAACGTCTAACAGGTTTTCTTTCAGTATAGCCCTGTATTGAGCTCCATCTGTCGTTCCCTCATTTCTGTTCAGTTTTTGTGTCTCTGCAGGACAAAATAATTACCACAGCATAATGCTGCAACTGTCAATTTTTCTTCATAAGCCTTCAAAGAACAGCTGTATTTATACTGAGAATAATTTACACACAGGTGCACTCTATTGACTAATTGCATGATTTCTCAAGTCAACATGTTGTGCAGGATTTTATTTAGGTATATCAAGGTAAAAGGGGCTGAGTTACAATAAATGCTTCACTTCTCAGATCTTTATTTGTAAAAAAAACACATAATGATGTGCTACTTAACATGGTCTAGCACATATATTCACATATAATCCCAATAAAATACATTGAAGTTTGTGATTGCAATGTGTCAAAGTGGAAAAGTTCAATGGTTCTGAATAATTTTTCAACGCAATGTAAAGTAAAGCTACTACAACTGATGACCAGTCACGGGGCTGCAACTATAGCGGACATCCTTCTCACACAGCTGCTGGCCTCTAGGTTAAAACAATAAAAGTTTTTTCCACTGCAACATGTGCAATAAAGGTCAAGCGCTACTTCATGCTCACAAACGCTCAAAACAAAGTCCCCTTTTTGACCCAACATATTCTCCTTCTTGGAAGTGTTTCAGATATCCACAGGTAAGCACCAGCACCTAGGGGGAGCTTCATCAGGCGTGAGCCCCTTACCCTGTTCACACAAGGCCGTAAACTGTGAGCCATCTGGTGTTATCTGGGGAATGTTCTCTGCACACTTCATGGACATATATGTCCCAGCGCTTTGACGTCTCTGCTATTTTAAGCACCAGCCTTCCACCGATGGTTGTTATGAGGAAGAAGACGAAGAAGAAGAAGACAAGTCTTTATTGTCATTGAACAGGTGCAGTACTCTCCTCAGTGCATGTCAAGACATGTCAAATAATAATAAATAACTGCATAAGACATGCATTTATAAAACAAGATAAAAACCAGATAAAAAACACAATGTAGCAGATTAAACAAATTAAGAAATCAACATGGTGATGTCATACAAGCTTTTAAAATAAATCTGGCTGTTTATTTTCCTGTCCACTTTTCATTTGTTTTTTGTTATTGTTTGTTTATTAGTAAAAATGGATATTGTTAAATTGCAGCAAACTTATTTTGCATCATTTAAAACCCTGGTGTCAAAAATATTACGTCAGTTTTGTTTCTGCGTGTATAAGCATCAAACTTTTTTTTAAATTATACATAATTTGTTCTTGATGCAATGGAGAAATGTGTTACTGTGTGCTGCATTACTTCTTATTTGGATATCAGAGTATACTTGAGGTGCAGGGGTATTTCTTCTTCCTAAAGATTTCTGTTACTCAATACTGTAATCTTCTTTTGTTCTATTCCATGTTTGGAAAGTGTAGACTATAAGAAAGTGATGTGATTTCTATTGATAATATAATAATATAATAGCTGAATACGCTGAGTTTGAGCTGGGTTACCAAGGACCAAGCTGGCTAATTAAGATTAGCTCTAGAAAAACTTCTAGCATTCGTATGCAGCGAGTTTTAGATAGCTTTACATATGGAGCAATATGTTCTCTGTCTGTGGTTGCTATGACTTCCTCAACCTAAATGTGCAGTGTTGCACGGAAACCTAACCATGATGCATCATCCATCCATTCATGTAATGTCCATCCATGGGTTGGGGGGGACTATTGGGCATGACATGGTGTACTCCCTGGATAGGTTGCCAGTCCATCACAGGGTGCCATAGGGACACACAGGGCAAATAACCATATACACACACTCATATGTAAGAACAATTTAGAATAACTTAACCCAGTAGTCATGCTTTTGGCCTGTGGGAGGAAACCGGAGTACCTTAAGGGAACTCACGCATGCACTCAGAGGAACATGCAAACTCTATGCAGAAAGACCCCAGGACCTTCTTGCATCATCATGTAGCCAATTCATGTAACAGATCAGTTTTAACATTGGGTGTGTGAAACATGATGGAAGCATCACATTTTAAAATGAAGACAAACATATTTAAGAATCTATGCTATACCTAAATACATCCAGAATGACATCTTTTTGAAGTTTTTAATGTTTTAAAAGAATGTGAAAATGGTAAAACTTTTTGTAAATCTCTTGTTATTGTTTCAAAAAAAAATCCTTTGAGAATAAATGTAGCTTAGCATGAATTAGCTGTTATCCTACATTTTTAGCCTTTGGTGTTAGCTTAGCCCAAAAATACTAAAAGAGTAAACGAACAACATTTTTTTGTTTTATGCAAGGCCATAACAACACAACATATTAAACATACACACTATTATGTAAGTAAAGGAAAAAAATATGACACATTTATTAGGTATTTGGGGCCAAGTAAACAGGTTTTACTAGTTTTACACTGCAGACATACTGCAGCTTTTTTTTTTACAAATAGTGTATACAATTTGTTCCAAGTTAGAGACAAATAAAGTGGAATTCCTAAAATGTTTATAAGTGACTTTAAAATCTAATATGGCCGCTACTCTTTTGACATTTGTTTAAGCTTTAGACATACAATGTTCCAGCTATTGAGGCAAATCATATTCTCCATAAGCTCATCTACTAATCACTTATTATAAAACAGCAGTGCAACTCCATGTCTTAAAAGAAACAAAAATAATACAAAATGTTCGAATCTATCTGAAAGGTTTTTACTGAGTATGCAGTGTGTCTTATACATCAAAAATTTGCGTAAGAAACATTCAGTATACACTTTGCATCAATATGTACCTGCCAGAGGGGCATTTCGTAACCACGATGACAACCAACAATTTTCACAAAGAAAAAGCTTTGTGTTCTCTATTTGTGGATTACTGTAAGGAAATATTGTTATGTGGCTCAATAAATCCACCAGGAGATTACTAAGAGTTATTTTGGTTTGTTCAGCTGTCCTTATTTGCTATAATTCACAAGAGTCTACAGAAAAAAACAGGGATAGGATCCAAAATAAATTGAAATAGGGTGTAAGAAAATAATCTATAATTTAATTTAGTTATACATTTGAGCATATTTATCCCAATATTTGTGAAAATACCCAATGCCAAAGACAAATAAATTGATAAGCAAAGTTTTAAGTACATGTGTGTGAAATGGTTTGTGTATGCAATGGAAGTAGAAAGAGGTGAAATAGCAATGCATAGGTGAGAAATGGGGGCACAAGTTGGGATAGGGGCCAAACGGATCTGGAGTCATTTCTGTTTCATCACCTCCTATTCCCCTGCTCCAACTCCTGTTAAAGTTTCACCCTTTGTATGATTCTACGCTCTCTTGCTGCTTGTAAAACTAGAATGAAGCTTTTAAAAGTTACCACACTTCTCACCTTGTCAGTGGTGCCTTTGCACACCTTTTTGTGAGGCCAACACCTAGCTGATAACACGGTGGAGTCAAAATCTGCAGTAAGCCAGTGTGAAAAATGCCACTAATGTGTCTAGGACTTCATCTACTATGTTAAAATATAAGCTTTTTTGAGGGTCATGTATTGGCACCTGCAACTGCTTTGACCTAGTTTTTGGAGTGTCCCTTGAATCAAGCTCTAGTTTCTGCCAGACAAATGTGTTTCGTAAGAGAAACCACTGGAAGGAAATACATGTGAACCATTCTCTTATTTCTGTTTCTCTCAGTAAGCACAAATGATGTGGAGTTTTCACCATGTAAAAACATTTGCATATTTCATAGTTATTAAATAAGACAAAGTCTAGCACATTTCAGTTTATCCTGAAACCCTTATTTCAGCACATCCAAAGGTTTGCCGAAGATAGTATAGATAATACTGCCAGATAGCTGCATATAAGGCAATAATCATATGTGGGTGGTTTCACTGCAACGCTTATCTATTTTAAGCTGCTGCTTCAGGCCTTTGTGAAATGAGTAGTTGGAGCTTCGCTAGATGTCATTTTCTGTGTGACTAGAGAGGGTTAATGTAAATTTAAAGGATGTCTGGTGAATGCTAAAGACATATAGTATTAAGTATTTTTGGGTTTCCTTCACAGATTTATTCAATGTATTTATATACTGTAACTGAGGTAGTTTTTTTAATGGAAACAAATTGTTGCTGCC
Source organism: Crenichthys baileyi (assembly GCA_036173005.1). Classification (NCBI taxonomy): domain Eukaryota; kingdom Metazoa; phylum Chordata; class Actinopteri; order Cyprinodontiformes; family Goodeidae; genus Crenichthys; species Crenichthys baileyi. The sequence goes on along the minus strand of JAHHUM010002019.1, from coordinate 665,534 downwards.
TTTGACAAATTCCTACTGATATCTTTTTTTGGTAGACTTTAGGAACACCAAGGTTATGGGAGATTAACATTAAAGGAAGAAGAAGTATGACACCTTGTAAAAGACAGATGACCCAGAGTCCCTTGAAGTACTGTTCATGATAAATGACACAGTCTGTGACCATTGACCTCAGAGTATGAATTGTTCAGACTTACAAACCTTGGTCATCCACGAGGTTGAATTCAGTTCACAGAGTGTAAGTGGTATTTTTATAGCTGACAGAGCAGAGGCTTTAGACACCAAACACAGCTCTGTTTTTCCGCTCATGATCCTTTTCATCAAGGTGAATGGAAATAATGAGAGCATGGGGCTCTATGGCTAAAGTAAGAACTGTAAAATAAGAGAACCAAAGCCTTGAAAAGATCTAGGAGATCAGCATTGCCAGTGGAACAATACAAAGAATGGGAATGTCTGTTTTAGCTGTGGTGGAAATTATTTCAAGGAACATCTACTGCCCCGCTGTAGTACTTCAATTAAATCTCTTTGTGCAGTCATTTAATAGTTTTGTTTTACACACAAACTGAATCAACAACAATATTTTAAAAGAGTGTAGCTTCAAAAATGTCTTATCGGTTTCTTACTGCTTCAAACATATTGCTTTTTCAATTAGTGCTAAAGTTTAAAGATTCCGTTCAGCAGCACAGAGATTTTATCGAAGAATCGTGTGTCTTTAAACAAATTGGTAAAGCACAGAAAGGCTGTTAGGCCTCTGTAAGCTTCTGACTGGTCAACTCAAAACATTTGTGAAAAACTCCTTGCGGAGATGCTGGATGAAGCCAGTTAGAGCGTGTCTTTATCCGCAGGGAAATGGGTCCTGTAAAAAATGGCCTGAAGAGACACCCAGAGAGGAGGAAGCCATTATTCCTAATTAACTGTTTTAGAGCTAATTGATGATTTTAGTTTACACTTCATAGGGTGCAGTATTTTAAATCTTTGGTGTATTTGGCCAACTAAATGTATATTTATTTTACCATATCCTCGGAGAGATTCATTCATGCAAAACATTAATTGCTATAGAGGAATAGATATTTTTATTTCTTATTCAAGCTTCTACAATACTAGTGAAGATCTCCAAAGAAGCAGCAATACAAACATTTTGGGAAATTATAAGTAGCGCTTCTTTAGAATTACATAAAATTAAATTTAGCCTAGCTAAAGCTAGTCGTTGTCTTAAATGTGTAGCTGATGTATTGTATTAGCTTCTGTTGTTAATGTAACTGTAATGAGATTTAGCTGTTTTCTCACTATTTCGCTGACATTTTTTAAATCAGGGAATACGTTTTTACTTTAACCAGAAATTATTATTAAATGGTTGTCTGCCATATTTAGTTGTTATGAACTTTTTTTTTGAGAAAGGCTTTAAAGAAGTAAAATATTGAACATGTTCAAAACAAGCATGAAGTACATCCACTTACTTTACTCTACCTAAAATATGACAAAGGATTGTTCAAGGTATGTGCTGGGTTGAGTGGAAATATGGTTTCCTCTGCTCTGTGGTTCAAAGATCACATGCATTGGTTACCTCCTTTGCATTCCTACATCTTAATTTCCTGGAACTTTCTGAATCTTTTCTAAAATTATATGATGTGGATGTTAATTTTTTTAGACTGACAAATTGTTTTTGAGCTAATGGATGACTACTTGAAAGAAAGAAGACAGATCCTCCAAAATGATCTGCAAACACATCTTTGTGTTTTACTCCACAAAGATGTGCTTTATATCTCTGAACTCAATGTTCATAATGTAATGTTTGGCCTATCTACAGCAATCAGTGGATGAGAGGGGTAGTACTGCCTCAGCAGGTTGCAGGTCCATCACAGGGTAACACAGAAACAAGCAGGGCAGACTGTGCTCAAACCCACTCAAACCTAAAGGCAAATTAGCGATGGTAATTACCTGAAATGTATTTTCTTAGATTGTAACAGGAAGCCAGAGTACCCTGAAAAAAATCCATGCATGCACAGATAGAACCTGCTGTCTGTGCAGGAAGGCCCCTGGCCAGAATTTAAGCCCAGGACCCTCTTGCTTCAAGGCTACATTGCTACCAACTGCTCCACCATGCAGCCCAGTACAGTTTTGTGCCTTTAAAAACTACAAAAACATATAACTAAGATCTAGGATATAAAAGATCAATTAATATAATTATATAATATAACATAATTCATTTAATAAGGTCAAAAACCTTACTTTTTTCATGCAATGAAATTGTTCTGCTTACTGTTTTTAGAAGGTTAAAAGAGTCTGGACAAGCACCACTTCATGTCCAGTGCTGACATAAGTAATAATTACCCTGGGCATGCATGTGGGCACATGAGGGCTGTTGAAGACTTGAGCGATTGCACTAAATATGGCTCACAGCCTCTGCTACGTGATGTGAATACAGATATAAAATATGCTCCTCTTCTTTTGCACGACTGGAGATTTATATTTCCAACAGCAGAAATTGATGTTCTTTCTTTCTATAGATTGCTTGATTGGAATGATTCATTTTAGGTTTTAGCACTAACCCATTAAAAGCTTCACCACAGCTCCAGATTTTGCGGTATTATTAGCCACTTTTCTCTAGGAAACAAGGTCACTCAAATAGCCCAGTCTTATTAGGCTTTCGCCATTCGTTTAGTCTTAAAGAAACATGCACTGTAGAAATGAATGTGTCTGCATCATGCACTAAGTCCTCTGCACATTTGCAAATGCCTGACATAACACAGCCTCCACACACTTGAACCAAGTTAGCACTGTCAAACCTCCATTGTTATCCTTCCAGCATACTGGTGTGGGACTGAATAAGCAGAATGAAGTGATACTCTGGTGGCCCCGCTGAATGAAAGCAATGGGCCTATTTTTGTTCAGGGTTAGAGCTCAGCTGTTGTCTGCAAGTAATCCTCCAATTCTGCACTATCCCAGGATGATCTTGTAATAGATATATATGCATTTTACCGCAGTGTAAATAGACTTTAGATGCATAAATATTTCGTATTTAAATCCTGACTCAAGTTTGTAAGCACCATTTCATGTCTGTGCATTATTCTCTGAGTTACTGCTGCATTTTTCAACAATGATTGTTTAGAATGCAGAGAGGAACCAAGACTTAAGCATATAAAGCAGCTGAGAAGAAGACCCCTGATTGTGACAACCTGTTAGATCCAGTTGCTATTGATTTTTGTATTGATAGTGGTCTATAAAAGCCTGCTCCCACCATCTTTGCTCGTGCATCCTTTATTGTGTGACAGCTGAAGCCTGTGCTGGTGATGTGGAGGGAAGGTTGTACATATCAGGCAGTAAAGCGCAGATTTGATTATCTGCAATGCTTCCAATACTAACTTGGGTCTAGGTCTACCCAAATATCAAATGGGTCCTCTGTGGTAGACATCTGTAAACTCAAATATCTCCAACTTCTAGAATATTGTATCTTACTCATATTGTTCACTAAAGCAGACATTTAGAACTTTTAACTGCGACTTAGTAGTTATTTCTAAAATATTGTTCTGTATCCTTTCCACAAAGGGAGTAAGCGGTTGAATAGCAGAATATGAGAGAGTATTGATAATTGTTAAAGGAAATAAAGTATAAATACATTTAAATTCCAACTTAAAGGAACTTTGAATATATTATTGATTTCCTCTAATTGACTTGGAGTGAAAATTGTACTGTATACTCAGACCTTTGCTCCATTTTTATTTTGGTAAATGTTTACTCAAAAAAGCACAGTTTTTAATCATCAACAAGATTAATTCTGGCACTACGACTACCATAACACTACAACCACCTTGCTTGACTGCCAAAATATAAATTACATTGATTCTGCCCAGGACTACAGATGTTTTGTTACAATTCAGTGACTATACACATGATTCATTTTCTTTTGTATGGTGTTTTGACATGAATTAAAATGAGAAAAATGTACATTTGCCCTATCCAAATGACTGGGGAAGCTTAGACAATGGTACGAGTGCAAGATGTTTTCCTGATAGTCAGCAGCAAATTAATTTTGCTACAGTGATTTATTTTGCAGTTTTTAAATATCTGAAAAAGTTCCAAAAAATGTTTTATGACACATTAAAGATAAACCTTCTGATGTCTAACTAAAAGGGTCAGAAGGCCTGATAAACCACTATCTGCATAATTCTCAGCATCACCTTTTAAAAGTCTTCTGATATCATCAAAGCAAGACTATTTCTATCTATCCTGATAAAGCAGCTGTTGAGAAGAGAGATGAGTGTGTCAGTGTTTGGGGCGCCAACAACAGGCTTTTGGGTGACATGGAAGCATGGGACTGTGGTGTCTGGCTTTTTTCAGATGGGACTGAGGTGTCTGCACTTCACCAGTCACCAGTCTTTGAGTGCTATTTGTCTGGGTCACCTGCACTGACATGCTGGTAGATATTACGGCTTGGGACCGAGACAACTTGGTCCTACTTTAGACACTGTAACTTCTATAGTTTACAGCAGAATTGTTTTGACTGCAGAAAACTGAAGTAGAGCCTTTTCCTGCTCTTTAAAAAATTAAGTCAGCAGGAACAGATCCATACTCGTTGCTTCCAAAGACATTAGCGATGTTGGTTTTCTCTTAGGAGCTGATGTTCATTTGAATGTTTCACATAACATCTCCAAAATGAGGTTCCAAGCATTGTCAGGTGTGGTAATCTGCATTTTGATAGCCTTTCAAAAACCACTTGAGTATACAGAAACAACTGTTTATAAAAACTTTAAAGGTAGGCCCCTAACCACTACAAAACTACCCCCATGCTTCAGTGTTGGGGCCAGGCAATCAATAAAAGCTTACATGGACTTGCAAAAGTATTCAACCCACTTGGGATTTTTCATGTTTTGTTGCTTTACATCCTGGAAATAAAATGGATTGCTTGAGAGTTTGCTATTTAATTTACAGAACATGCCTACAACTTTTATAGTGTATATTTTTTTTTATTGTGAAGCAAACAACAAATGGGACAAAAATAAGAGAATACCTTTGCATAACTGTATTGTCTATAAAGTCAGTACTTTGTAGAGCCGCCTTTTGCAGTAATCACAGCTGCAAGCTGCTTTAGATAACTCTCTTAATAGCTTGCCACATCTTGCCACTGGGATTTTTGCCTCAAGGCAAAACAGTTCCAGTTCCTTCATGTTAATTGGTTTTTGCTTGTGAACAGCAATCTTCAAATCTAACCACAGATTCTCAATTGGATTGTGGTCTTGACTTTGACTAGGCAATTACAACAAATTTAAATGTTTCCCCTTAAACCTCTCGAGTGTTTAGTATTATGCTTGGAGTCATTGTCCTGCTGGAAGGTGAACCTCCATTCCAGTCTTAAATCACATGCAGACTGACACAGGTTTTACTCAAGATTATCCCTGTAATCAGCACCATCCATCTTTCCCTCGACTTAAACCAGTTTCCCAGTTTTCCATGAAACCGAGCCCCATGGAGTGTACAGCTTATTGTGGTCCTATGGACAGATACGCCAGTCTCTGCTGTGGAGCTCTGCTACTCCTTCAGAGTTACCTTTAGTATTTGTGCTGCCTCTCTGATTAATGCCTTTCCTTGTCCTGTCTGTGAGTTTTTGGTTTGGCGGCCCAAAAAGTATGATTTGTCAGAAAAGGTTGCATTCATCTTTTTTAAAATTCTATTTAGAAACTATGTGGAAATGAAAACATATACGTTGAGAAGCAACTCTTGCTGCCTATCTGCCACGTATCTGCCAAAGTCTATTACACAGAAACTATTTTCAGGTGAGAAAACTTTCAAATAGTTTCCAGTATTTCAAAATACGGAGATCAGAACAAATCTATCCCGTGAGGTCATGCAATGCACAGAGAAACTTTCTCCTTTCTGATAGTCTACGGGTCTCAGTTAGCATGTGCAATGGTCATATTCATGACAGTACAATTAGAAATGGACCAAAGCAGTATAGCTTGTTTGGAAGGATTGTCAGGAAAAAGCATCCTCTCCTCTACAGAGAATATGGCAGCACAACTTGAATTTGCAAAGTTACATATGAATGAACCACACAACTTCTACAGCAATGCCATTTCGGCAGATGAATCAAAAGTAGATAGGGTCGCACTGCACACCAAACACCGCATATCCACTGAAATACCTCATATGGAATGTCGAAAATGGTGGTGGAGAGGTGATGAAGGGCAGGGGGACCTGAAAGTCACTGCGTTGACCATGAACTCCTCTGTATGACAAAGTATTCTAGAGTCAAATGTGAGGCCAACTGCCTGACAGACAAAAACAGGCAAAAACCTTTCCACGGTGATGTGAGACACTGATTAGGTCACGTAAAATTGATGTAAATCTGCTACAGAATCACTTGGGAGGTTTGTTTTTCAAATATAGTTTTGTTGTTTTTCTTTGATTTTTGTGTTATAAAAAACAACAATGTGGAATCTGTGGTGTGTGGTTTTGTTTACTTAGGCTTAAACTTAAATAAATTTAACACCTGGTAAAAACCAGATTGTTTTTGTTATGTCATGGAAATAGAACCGTTGAATGAAACACTGTGAATGGATGGTATAAATCCCAACATAGTATTTTAAACAGCTTAATTTGATCAGTTTTGTGTTTTAACTGACTCAGTAACTGTTGGACAATCTTACCTTTTGATATTAGAAGTACCTCACAAAAAAGCGGCTAGTCGTAATTGACTAATCCTAGTAGACCAAATACAAATGCATCAGCATGACATCAGTGCAGGTACTGATGTCATGCTGTTGTGAACATGCCTACACAGAATCAGTCTGATTTTGCTTTTCATAAGCACACACGAATGTCTCAGATGCTGCAGATAGAGAGAGTGTGCCGGCATGCCTGAGTCACTTTTACAGAGTTTTAGTCTTTCAGGGAATGGTAGCAACAGTTATAGGAGATCAAAGCGATGGATGATGAGAGACAACGGTTTGGGTCAGACATTAACAGTAAAATATACCTGGGAAAACCTAATGTGTCACATCACTTATAACTATTATCTGTAATGATTATCTGCATGAGACTAATTAACAGGAAATGTTCTTTGCCATTACTAATGTATTCAGTAAAACAAGCTCTGTGTACTGCTTGTGCTGTGTCACTACCATCAGTGAAGTATACACAGCTGCTAAAGAAGTGCTGAAAAACGGCCCTCATCCAAAGCTGTGCCGCTTCAATAGGATATTTTATCAGTAAATGTGCTGAAAGCTTTGGTAAATATGAATTCCCTGATTTATGTTCCTGTGGGTCTAAAGCATGAACTTAAATTCATTGTGGCTTGAATATCTGTACGTCAGGATCTGTGCCATGTCTGTTTGGTGCTGTTTACTGTGCTTAGCCTTTAGATGGTGTGGAACCTGGAGGAGAGGGGACCGGTGTTCTCTATTTCCCTGATTATCTGCTGAGGAGTATTTAAGGAGGAGGCTGCCAACAACTCACTGCTAGAGTGTTGCCCTTAGTGGTACAAACTCAAGCCACATTACCTTCGCTTAAGACCTAGCCTTGTACTCTGGTAATTTTGTATCTTTGTTGCCTTGCAGGTTTAACCTGAACCTGACTTTGCTTTCTGCATTGAACCCTGCCTGGATTGCCATCTTCTGGAAGGAAGTTCCAGTTCCATGAACAAAGACTCAAGCCTCTTATTGCTTTGTTGGATCACTCTGGTTGGCGGCCTCCTGTTTCCTTCGTTCCCTGGATCTCCTGCTGCGAACCCTGTCCACCCTCCTCCATCCACAGCACCGACTTCAGAGACTCTTGTTCCCACTAAACATCCTAACACGTGTCTCACGGGTAAACAATCCCTTGGTCTCTCCACCCCCTCTGGCGGATCACCCCACCAACCCAGTAAGGCAGAATTATTAAGCATTTCCGATCCTGAGTTTTCCCTCGCCTACCGTTCTATTTATTTTACAGTTGGTGTTCCAGTTCACTGCACATTTCCTGACTATGTAAATAAACTCATTACCGTAAAACTCAGTCTCCTGAATTGCTTTCTGCATGTGGGTCAAATCTGTTCGAAACATGACACTGTAGGAGAGATGTGCCTTTCAATGCTCTTTTTAAATTATTTGCCTACAATCCGATTTGAAGGTTAATATACTGTCTCAGATGGGATGCAGAAGAAGTGATTTTTATTTATTTTTTTAATGAATATAAATTCACCCTAGATTAGACATTCGTGAAATTCCAATTATAAATTCCACATTTTTATCTGTAGGCACACTGTACAGTGTGCTATTTTTACACCCTTTGTGTATAAAGTCCAGGCTTCCTTTCTAATTGATCAGCTGACTAGTCATGAATGCAGTCGCAAGTAACTGAAGGACTTGCAAAAGTATTTATAACCTTTGACCTTTTCTCATTGTGTCACATTACAACCACAAAACCTAATGTGTTTTACAATACATGATTTTAAAAGATTTTGAACAAATAAAAATCTGAAAGGTTTGCCCTGCATTTTTATGCAGCCCCTCTGAATCAATACTCGTGGAACCACTTTTTGCTGCAGCTGCAAATCTTTTTAGTTTTGAGATTGGATTGAGAGCATCTGTGAACATCAGTTTTCAACTCTTGTCACAAAACCTGCATCCTCAGTTTTCTGCACTCTTTAAGAAAGTTTCTTCCAGGATTGTTCTGCATTCGCCTCCATCCATCTTTCCATCAACCCTGAGCAGCCTCCATGTCCCTGCTACAGAAAAGCATTCCCACATCTTGATGCTGCAACACTATGTTTAACTGTGGGTATAATATATTTGGAGTGATGTGCAAAGTTAGTTTTCTGCTGTACATAGTGTGTTACATAAAATTTTGGTCTCATCTGACCAATTATGTTATTGCTTTATCCCCTTTATGGCTTGTGGTAAACTACAAATGGGACTTCTTATGGCATTTTTCTTTACAATAGCTTTCTTTTCACCACACTCCCACAAATGACAGATTTCTGATGTAAAAACTGACTGAAGGATGTCTTGTCAACAGATTCTGGTGAGATGGAGAAAATCCATGCATGCGTTCAAGCAAATGGGGCCCAAGACTTTGCTTCATTGTCAGGTCTATGCCAACATGATGAGCCATGGTCCGCTCTCTTTGCAAAACAGCAGCTTGTACTATCAGGTTTCCCTTCAAACTGCCCTGTTATCAGCCCACAGAACCCTTTGTACAATAACTCTCTGACCTTGAACCTGCTGGTGTTCCACATCCTTCAGACTTAGTGGAAACACAGCCTTTTCCTAACTACATATCTGCTAAACTGTTCTTCCCTGCACTCTAATTTTAACTCTGCTGCATTTCTAAGAATGTAAATTACCCAAATTCCTCCAGAGTCAAATAAGTTTGGTGACTGAATGAAAAAACAGTGATGTTATATGAATGACTCATGATGTGCATAAATGTTTTGGATAATTATTTTGCTTGAACAGCTTTTAATTCAGGATGTAAGATCCACGTTCAGTAGGTGGGTGGCATATAATCATGAACAATCATTTTCGCAAGAGAAATAACATCATTATTATCTGTAATGACACCTCAGTGTAGAAAAAAAACAATAGTGGCGGCACACTTCATACCCACAACTTACATGTGAGAAGGTAATTCTGCAGCTCCTGCTGAGTACACATGGTTGCCTGCCAACAATAACAGATGGCTGTGTTGAAATAAAAATCTTCATACCTGACCACCTTGCTTTCCTTCCACATTGAGAAGGACCACCATGGTTCTTCAGTCCTCCAGACATTCCTAGCACTTCAAGTGTTACTTATCAAATTCCTGCAGGTGCTGTCTGGTGAGATGGATTTTATTTCTCTCTGTGAAAAGCGGTGTGTTTCCATTACACAGAAGCAGAAAGATGGCATAGGATAGAGCTGGAAGAGCCCTATCATTGATGCGCTTAGGTGTGCACGGATGGGGAAATACCGTGACAATAAAAGTTTGCTTGGTTAGCATGAAAAAAATTCTTTCCACTTCCTGAAATGAAAAGAAAATAGACAACACACCATTGTGTTGGTAGAAACAAGCTCATTAGCATCACACCTTACAATAATGAAACATCTTTAAGAGTTCTAATAACAAGGACTGTACGTCATTGCATTTGCACTTACATAAAAACAAAAAGACTTGAAAATTTATTTTTAAGATAGGAACAGGTTGTTTCTTTCACTTTCTTTGACTAAATATGCTATAAATCAGCACCTTGCAAAAGTATGGATAACCCTTCCATATATTTTGTCACATTATAACGACATAATTCAATTTATTTTTAAATCTATGTTATGTGACACACCAACACAAAGTAGTGCAAAGTCATAAAGAGGAGGCAAAATGATGCATAGTTTTCAACATTTATTTTACAAACAGAAATCTGAAAAATGTGGTGGGCATTTGTATTCAGCTCCTTTTACTCTGCTACACCTAAATAAAATCCAATGCAGCCAATTAGGTAATTTGTAAACACTGCTCATCTGTGTGTAATTTAATCTCAGTATACAATGCCTTGGCAAAGTATTCACCACCTTGGTTTTTTACCTATTTTGTTACATTTCAACCTGTGATTTAAATGTTTTTTATTCTTATTTTATGCAATGGATCTGGACAAAATAGTCTTAGTTGGCAAAGTAAAATGAGAAATTATCTATCTATCTATCTATCTATCTATCTATCTATCTATCTATCTATCTATCTATCTATCTATCTATCTATCTATCTATCTATCTATCTATCTATCTATCTATCTATCTATCTATCTATCTATCTATCTATCTATCTATCTATCTGTCTGTCTGTCTGTCTGTCTGTCTGTCTGTCTGTCTGTCTGTCTGTCTGTCTGTCTGTCTATCTATATATTTATTAGGTACACCTGTCCAACTGCTCGTTAACAGAAATTTCTAATCAGCCAATCACATGGCAGCAACTCAATGCATTTAGGCATGTAGACATGGTCAAGACGATCTGCTGCTGTTCAAACCGAGCATCAGAATGGGGAAGAAAGGTGATTTAAGTGACTTTGAACGTGGCATGTTTGTTGGTGCCAGACGAGCTGGTCTGAGTATTTCAGAAACTGCTGAGCTACTGGGATTTTCACGCACTACCATCTCTAGGGTTTACAGAGAATTGTCCAAAAAAGAGAAAATATCCAGTGACCGGCAGTTCTGTCGGCACAAATGCCTTGTTGATGCCAGAGGAGAATGGCCAGACTGGTTCGAGCTGATGGAAAGGCAACAGTAACTCAAATAACCACTCGTTACAACCAAGGCATGCAGAAGAGCATCAACTCGTCGAACCTTGAGGCACATGGGCTACAGCAGCAGAAGACCACATCGGGTGCCACTCCTGTCAGGTAAGAACAGGAAACTGAGGCTACAATTTGCACTGGCTCACCAAAATTGGACAGTAGAAGATTAGAAAAACGTTGCCTGATCTGATGATTTCTGCTGCGACATTCGGATGGTAGGGTCAGAATTTTGCGTCAACAACATGAAAGCATGGATCCATCCTGCCTTGTATCAATGGTTCAGGCTGGTGGTGATGGTGTAATGGTGTGGGGGATATTTTCTTGGCACACTTTGGGCCCCTTAGTACCAATTGAGCAACGCCACAGCCTACCTGAGTATTGTTGCTGACCATGTCCATCCCTTTATGACCACAGTGTACCCATCTTCTGATGGTTACTTCCAGCAGGATAATGTGCCATGTAATAAAGCACAAATCATCTCAGACTGGTTTCTTGAACATGCTAATGAGTTCACTGTACTCAAATGGCCTCCACAGTCTTTAGGATGTGGTGGAATGGGAGATTCGCATCATGGATGTGCAGCTGACAAATTTGCAGCATCTGTGTGATGCTATCATGTCAATATGGACCAAACTCTCTGAAAAATTTTTCCAGCACCTTGTTGAATCTATGTCATGAAGGATTAAGGCAGTTCTGAAGGCAAAAGGCGGTCCAACCCGGTACTAGCAAGGTGTACCTAATAAAGTGGTCGGTGAGTGTATATATATATATATATATATATATATATATATATATATATATATATATATATATATATATATATATATATCTGTTCAATTTGTTCTATCATCTTCGTGGAAAGCACATGGTACCACCTTAAACTCACAGACCAAGCAAGAAGGACATTAATCAGAGGTAGCACTTAGACCAAAGGTAACTCTGAAGGAGGACTAAATTCTAACTTTTTTGGTTACCAAGGAAAAGCTAAGTCTGGAGCAAACCCAACACACCCCATCACTCAAAGAACACTATCACCATGGTAAAACATGGTGGTCACAGTATTATGTTGTGGTGATTTTTTTCAGCAGCAGGGGATAGGAAACTGGTCCGAGTCGAGGAAAATGTGGATGGTACGAAATACAGGGATAATCTTGAGTAAAATCTGTGTCAGTCTGCCTGTGATTTCATACTGGAACAGCGGTTCACCTTCTAGCAGGACAATGACCCAAAGAATACAGCTAAAGCAACACTCGAGTGGTTTAAGGTGAAACATTTAAATGTGTGGTAATGGCCTATACAAAGTCCAGGCCATAATCCAATTGAGGATCTGTGGTTAAACCTGAAAGTCACTGTTTAAAAGCAAAAACCATCCACCATGAAGGAGATGGAAACTTTTGCCTTGAGGAATGGGTAAAAATCCCAGTGGCAAGATATGGCAAGCTCAAATAGACTTATCCAAAGGTACTTGGAGCTGTGATTGCTGCAAAAGGTGGCTCTACAAAGTACTGACTTTAGGGGTGGGGAGGGAACAATTATGTGTTTTCTGTTATATTCTCCTATTTGTTGTTTGCTTCACAATAAAAAAATAATACATCTTCGAAGTTGTAGGCATGTTCTGTAAATGAAATGGTGCAAACTCTCAAACAATCCATTTAATTCCAGGTTCTGAGGCAACAAAACATGAAAACCTCCCACTGAGGGTGGGAACTCTGCAACTCACTCTAAATGCAGCTGTTCTATGGAGGCTCTGATGTTTGTAGGAGAACATTTGTTAACAAAAAGCATTATGAAGACCAAGTAACACAGCAAAAAAGGTCAGGAATAAGGTTTTGGAGACCAATTTCATGTATTACAAAGTGAAGGTCCAGACCTAAATTCAAGAAAAACTGCAGCAATACTTGATGATCACATGTGCTCTCCATCCAATCTAGATAATCTTGCAAAGCTGGGAGACAAAGACTTGCAGCAAAATGTGGTTTTACAAAGCATTGACATTCAGGGGCTAAAAACACATAAAGGCCATATGTTTCAATTTTGTTTTGTTTAGTTGTTTTTGAAAATCATCCATCCCTTTCCTTCCACTAAACAGTTCTGTCTTACTTTCTGAAGGTTTTAATGTGAAAATGCTGACATGCATAATGTAGAAAAGGTTCAGGGGGTAAGAATACTTTTGCAAGACACTGCCCAAAATGTAAAAGATTCATTCTGTTAATAAATTTCTTTTTTATATGATTATCTTTACTTTTTGGTTGTCGACTTTTTTGCACAATTTTACAAATTCTTTAAAAGCCGTGCTGTCACGTTTTATTTATTACGCTATATTTTAATTAATTACACCCTATTTGCATTGTCTTTACCCAAAATTACTTAAAAAGATATATTTTTTAAATATATAAAATATGTTATATATCTTTATTATAATGAATACTCTGCTGCATTATGGTTCTAAGGGATAATACTTGTCATACACTAAAATTGTTATACTTTGGTTTGTGCCAATTTAAAAATATTTATTTATCTTTGGTTAAGTATGAAATTGTATTGTCCTTTTGTACTGCAGTTCCTGGCATCCAGTTCTCGCGAGGTTATGGAAAACAATCCAGACGCCTTTTTCGCTCCGCTTCCCTCTCCTCCCCAGCCCTCCCTTCCCACGCCCCAGTGCGCTGTGGGATAGTGGCTCTATAAAGTATACCCTCTCTCGGAGCACGATAAGAAGCCCGAGACAGGAGGGGGATGAAGATGGCGGACGCTAAGCAGAAAAGGAATGAACAGTTAAAGCGATGGTTGGGCTCGGAGACGGACCAGGAGCCTCCTGTTCTGAAAAAGAAGAAGACGAAGGTGAAGTTCGATGATGGCGCCGTCTTTCTGGCCGCCTGCTCGAGCGGTGATACCGAGGAGGTGCTCCGTCTGCTTGACCGGGGCGCTGACATCAACTACGCCAATGTAGACGGTCTTACTGCTCTCCACCAGGTTTGTGCTTCAATGCCATTGTTTGCAGTGTCAGTCATCGGCACAGTTAGCACCTTTAGACGTAAATATCTCTTTACTGCGAGCAACTGCTTGCCCTGGAACACCTGTCAAATGGAAGCCATTCTCATCCCGTTGTTTACCTACCGAGCAGACTCGTCTTTTTCGACGCAGAGATGGACTGAAACCATTAGCTGCATGAGCTTGATCATCTTATGTACACCATGTACACAATTTGCGGAATGGGCATCAACGCTACACGCATCGGTTTTTCAACTGATTCCTTTACCTTTATGAAATAGTCGAAGCCTGTATAGCTTCAAACCTTTGGGTGCAGTCTATTTGCTGTTCTGCTGCATTTCACATTCAAAGCCTACATGAAAAAACTACTTACAAGAATGTTTTCTCGTTGAGAGAAATGGCTGGTTTCTGATCAAATACAAGATACTTTAAACTAGCTACGTCACAATGAATTGTCAATAAAAGAGACATTAATTTAGACCACATTCAGCAGTAAAGAGTTGCTATCGGTCTAACAGTAAAAGTCGTTTTGTTGATAAACCGTGAGCTGCGACGGTGGCTACTCTCTGGACAGAAAGAAGCGGCTAGTTTAGGTATTTTGTTACACATCAATGGTACCATTGCAGTAGTTTTATTGGAACATTGTAGGTAACTTTAACACCCGTTTTCATATTACATAAGTGAGTGGTACTTCGGATAAAGAAAGAAATGGATTTGGGGGTAAGCTAGTGCTACATTAGCATGCTAAAATAACTGTCGCTGGTTGCTTTGGACTTTAGCTTAATTCATTCATTAGCCGAGCTGACGGACTCTTTCAGCTATACCCAAAGGCCTCTAAACTTTATTGTTTAGAGTCTTTGTTGTGAATCGGCTTAAACAAAAATACGCATCCTACTGGTACTTTGAGGTGTTGGCTATAATGTCATCTGTGCCAAGCTAACATTTTGCTTGCTAATCACTTGAGCTACATTCGCTAGCCCGTTTGCGCTTGCAGTGTTTCCTTAGTTTGCGGCAGAATTAGGCAACAGTATCAGGAAGACTAAACTTCGCAAAAGTTTAAAAGAAGAGATCCACCATTAGGGAAAGAAAGTAGTGTCGACTTATTAGTTTGTATGTAGAACTAGCTGTAGGCTTTAGTAACATAGAGCCAGGGACGTTGCCAGACATAAAGCTGTACTTTTTCAATGTAAATAATATCCAATAATGTTATTTTTGTGTTCATATATTTAATGATCATTTAAATACATTTATTGTAAAATTCAGCATATGATTGTGTTCCTGCGATGCCTATGCTTTGAGCTAAACCTGTTGCAGTTTGATAAAGCTTTTTGTTAGTAAAACTATGAAATACCTTTTTTAAGGAACTATCTTCATTTTATTTTGTGTTGAATTTCTAACTACCCCTTCATCAACGAGCCTGCAGGACATTTTTTTTCTGTCATGAGTTATAGTTTTTAGAATAAAAAATGGAATCAATCAGTATTAAAATCATTAGGTCTGACTTCAAAGAAAGCTGAAACTTAGACGGGAAATTCCTCACTAGTGCATCTGTAGGTAATGCCACTACACCAGTTTCATTTTGTCTCAATATCTGTCACCTCTATGTTTGAGGCAGCCAGGGAACAAATTGTTGTTATAGTTCAGATAAACTTGTAAGATGTTTGAAAACGCTGCTTCATCTATCCAAGTTTGTCAATAATGTCACTTAACCTTCCTAAAGCTAGCCAGGCTTGACCAGCAGTCATTTTTCTGTGACATCAGGAGGTTCTTTACCATGTGATTAAAAGAAAAATCTTTTCAAGCCAGACAATGCAAATTGTTTTATTTACAAGCTTTCTGGAGCCTCACTGATCCACTGCTAATAATAGGGCAGCTATACTCTTGGTGCACATTTAGGGAAATATATGGTCTGCTTGGAAAGAGGACATTTGTACAAATGGAGATTTTGGGTTGGAAATGGAGTTTGAAACATTCTTGAAAATGTATGAACATAATCGACTTTTATTGCATTTAGTATGTTCATCTGATTGGTGTTCGCCTTATTGCATTAGGAATAAGTTTTCAGTACGTGAGCAGTGGCTATTAATTAAAAGAATTAAAAGAAAACTCTGTTGAGAATGTGTTTCTCAATGATTCCTGCCAGTGTTTGCTATTAATAACGTGCCTCGTTCTGAAGCAATAGAGGCTGTAGTTTTATTTATTAATTAGGCAAGGATTGTTCTCATGGTCTTTTGAAAATAAATGATTCAAGGATGACTCAAGGATTAACTGAAGAATCTCTGTTAAGTGATCATCATGTTGCTTATGTCCATCTGTTTGCTCCTGGAAAGAAAATGTGAGGGTCATTAAGCTCTGTTGTCTGTGTAATTGAAAGTAAAAAAAAATGTTTTTGGGGGGACTGATTGGGGTAAAGTTTACTTGGGTATTTTCTCTTCGTGCCTATTAAAGATGTTGGTTAATATACCCTTTTCATTGCTCAGAGTTTGCTATAATTAAATTGACAAGACCCCTCAGGTAGAAGTGTTGCCTTGTTTTGGGCCTGTGCCCAGGGATGAGCTGAAGTGAGGAAGAATTTGCCATTGGCTCTTCCCATCGAATGATCTCTAGAGGTGAGAATCTCCAGTTAGATTGTGCATGTGTAATATGCTAGAATGCTCTCCCTGTGTTTCCTGTTCTGCAGAGTTTACCTGTTGGGATTCAGGAATTCACATTGGATGTGGATTGGATGTGATGTGGCTCCATCGTCTTTGTGATACGTTTTATTCTTGCTTGGTAATGAATTCGTTGGATACCATTGGTAATAAGTGACTGACCTGTGTCTTTGTTTCCGTCATGTTCACAATTACTCGCTCCTCACTTGCAATATCTCTGTCATGCCTGGTGACTGGTTTAGGGTTAAAAATACCACGTCCACAAGTTCTCCTAACTTGGTTTCAAAATACTTTGCTAAATTTGGGTATGACTGAGTCTGTTGCACTGCTTTGTGCTACGAACCTGGTGTCCTTTAGGCAAAAGGTTGTTTGGTGTCTGAGTTGTAGACTTTCTGCAAGGGACCCTGTAAACATTTCTGTAAACTGTCATCGTAACAAGGTGATGCAATCAATTAATGCTGACATTTTCATCTAAAAGCAAACGGATGTGTAATGCATTGCAAAAGTCAGCATAATTGTGACGTGGGAGGAAAATTATATATGGATTTTTTTTTTTTTTTCACATGTGCATTTGTATTCAGCCCGCTCAATTCGAATACCCCAAAATAAAACCAAGGTTAGTCAGTTCCCTTCAGAAGTCTCATAATTGGTGAATGGCGCCCGTCTGTGAGGAATTTTATCATATAAATACAGCCTCAGAGGTTTGTTTAAGAACTTTGGTGAACAAACAGCATCATCAAGACCAAGGAACACAGGAGGAAGGTGAGGGATAAAGTTATGGAGGAGTTTAAAGCAGACTTGGGTTATAAAACTATATTTAAGCTTTGAACATCTCACAGTGCTGTGTTTAATTCCATAATCCGAAAATGGAAAAGATTATAGTCCGACTGCAAACTTAGCAAGACATGTCCAACCGCCCAAACTGATGGGCAAGGAGAGAATCAAAGAAGGGAAGAGGCCTATGAAAGTCTTGAGGTGCTGCAGAGATCCATTGCTAGGGTGGGATAACCTGAGAGGGAGACTGTGTCATCTGGCACTAATGACACGAAGACAGCCATTGCTGAAAGTAAACCTTGAGACAGGTTAGTGTTGATAGAAATATGGATGGAGCTAATGTATGCAGGTAAAACTGGCAGAAGACCTGGTAGAGGCTACAGAAGACTTGAGACTGGGGTGGAGGGTAATGCTCAAGAGGAAAAACTACTCTAAACCATCCTTTTAGAAATGAATATTTTCCTTTTTACTTTACAATTTTGGTATACTTTGTTGTGGTTTATGATAATTTACTAAGAAATTGCACTGAAGTTTGGTTTTAAACCTTTAAAAAGTTCAAGGGAGATGAACGCTTTTGCAGGTCATTGTAGGTGGACAGCTCAGAGGATGTAAAAGGTATCCCAATGACAAGTACAGATTATGGATTACTATCCCATCAGCTAAACTGGTCTCAGAGGGTAACATTCCAAGACCTGCTGTCCTACCCTGGGCATTCCTCACATGACGGTCGCTGGAAACCATAGCAAAGAGAGCGCACAGAAGACATTCCTCAGCTGTCACTTATACCCCTCCCTCCTAGTCGTTCTCTCCGTCCCTCTGGCCTGCCTTCCTCTTAACAATGCAAAATGTTGCCCACTGAGCTCCACCAGCAAAGTGGAAGCAATAAGGGCTTGTTGCTTCACGTTAGGAAAATCTCCACACTGACCTAAAGTTGAACTTTCCTGCACAGTTCTGCACTCTGCTGATCCCAAAGACTAGAGTTGCAGGACTCAGCTAAGCTCTACGTGTTAGTTGGACATTACAATGCCTCTGTCTGTTGACATTGCACACCCTCATTATGGCGTTAAAGTCTATGGACATTATCTCTCACTGTTTCTATGACGACGGTTCGGAAGGTTACCAGTCAGTCGTGTTGGTGGATTTGCATGTGCCGAGTGGGAGTTGCATAACAGAATGTACAGCAAGAGCGTCTGGCTAAATGCAGCAGTTTGAAATCAGCCTCTCGAGTCTTTAACCGAACTGTTTTAGGGCATGCGGTGAACGATGATAAGATGGCTGCATTTCTTTTTGTTCAGATGAGCATCAGTTATATTAACACATTACATATTTGTAAGCGTTTACTGCAGGCCTGGCCCCGGTATTCTTGGCTGTGCCTGAGGCTTGCAGTTTGCCACTGAGAGGAGTAAAATAGAACGTGTTTGAGATGTCACTGTCCTCTTTCAAAGGAGTGTGACATCCTTTCATGAGCCTCCAAGCGCCCTTTGTTACTGTCTGAGGGGGAAAATCTCCTTTTCTCAAATGTACAGGAACTATAGGTGAGCCCAAAATGCAGGTTAGTGACTGAGAAAGAGAAATCCTCTGTAATTTGTTAGGGATTCAGCTCTATAATCTGCATGAATAAGAACTCCTAAATCTGATGGCTGTTGGATAAAGGCTCCACAGCATTGCACATGTTCAGGATGAGATATGCTTTGTGCTTTGAATATTTTTAGCAGCTGTTGGAGATTGTTCAAAAGGCGAACAGTAAGCCTTATAGAAAATGGCTCTATATGAGAACTTAATCTGCTTGAGATCTGAAAGGGCCGATTTTTCTCTTGTTCGTCTCTGATTAGTGATCAGCAGGTCAGATACTGAGAGGTTATTTTCATTTTCTATTCATTGAATGCATCAAAAATAAGAACTTATCATTTGTGGTCTATAGATTTATCAACCAACACCATGCAGTTTGTTCCTTTTTTTTTGTTTTATTTAAAACCAGATGAAGGTTAGTGGCATGTTCTGTGGCATCAACAGGAATTATCTTATTTCTTTTTTCAGTTTGATTCAAAACTACACCTTCTGTCAAAGGACATTTTCCCTTTTTAGGGGCCACAGTCCTTCCTTAGGTAAATATGGAATCTGCAGAT
The DNA here is from genome assembly GCA_036173005.1 of Crenichthys baileyi. Taxonomy (NCBI): domain Eukaryota; kingdom Metazoa; phylum Chordata; class Actinopteri; order Cyprinodontiformes; family Goodeidae; genus Crenichthys; species Crenichthys baileyi. The sequence continues at coordinate 645,759 of JAHHUM010002019.1, read as the reverse complement.
TAGACCTCAAATAAAATAAAATAAAAATCAGGAAGTAACAGGGAAAGCATGATAAGAGCATCTCTAATGGGAACACAATATGAAACGTATTTAAGTTTAAATCTACAACCTGGTAAAATATGATAATGGGAACATGTATTTAATTCTGATTGTTTTTTTATTGCTAGGAAGGAGAAGAGTGCTAATATAACTTTTATATTATTGGTTGTTGATAACTTTTATATCATTGAGTTGATTTATTTATTAATTAATTTTTTTCTGGAGATTCATCGATCATCGATCGAACAATTTCTGCTCTTTTCCCCCTTTGACGACTGTCAAACATAAAAGCGCCAAACAGGTTGCAGGATTTTTGACAGACGCAAAAGATTGGAATCAAACAGAAAATCAAGGAACAAAAAGAATTACATTTTCACTATCATTTTTACTCCAAATTAAATCCTTATTATCCCAAAGTCGCGTTACAGTGTTGAGCCTCCCAACAGTCTTTAGCTGATTTCGTTTACCATGAAAGTCAGTGTGTTAAAGGTCGCTGATTTTTGAAATGTTGCCTTATTATAATCTGAAAATACAAGACCTTGTTATTCTGCCATGCAAGACATTTGCCAATTTTAGAGATCTGCTTTGAGATCACGTTCCTTGCAGCAAGGTTACACAAGGCTCTCCTTTCTCATTGGTTGATTCTTTGCTGTAAGAGCTGCCAGTTCATCTCATAAATATCTGACAAATTGCTGAATAAAATAAGATGCGGTTTAATAATTAATGGTCTTGAATCTAGACAGTCTAGATTTTATTCTTTGTGTAGCTGGTGGTTGGACAAAGAACATTTGACTTGTTTGCTTTTAATGTTTTTTTGTTCTGTTAGTATTTGGCCATATTTGCCACTGAAGTGGAGTTTGCTTTGACTGTCCAGACTTTCTTGACCTTTTTGATATTTTTGAGTTTTTTTGCAGTCAGCTTTCACAGCTTTACCAGGTTAAAGTACAATAAAAGTAATATTAATACTCTATATTATAAGTATATGAAGGAAAGTTGAAGTAACTATTACCTACATGTTGAAAGATCATTTGAAGTAATGTTGTTTTTATATTTTAGTGTAGCATGACCTTACTGTAACGGAAATTAAGGCTTTGGTTTGGACAAAGATAACGCCCTTATTACATTTTCTAACCTTTTAAATGCAAGGCAGATGCAACATTAGATTCCAGTCTGAAAGAATCACTACAGCTCCATTGTAACTTCTACTGGCTCCACAACTGGGAATGCTACTTTTAGAAACCAAGCCCAACAGCATGTCTGTTTCACCTCTGTGTAATTGGCAGGTGTCTCCTTGTCAAGCTGGCCTTACACAGTTTCATTCCATTTCTTTCTCAACCCCATAATCAGCATCAGGAAGTCTTTTGGGCATTTGCACACCAACACTTTGCAACATGTCAGGTCATCTGCTGGTTGTGACACATCATTGTTTCCTTGTGGACTGTTTTAAGATTGTGTCTAACTTCAAATTGAACGTCTAATGCATTTGTAAGATTTGTTTGCTACAAAAAACCAAATCAGTTACATTTCATTAAACTGCTCTTTTGGGAAATGTTTTAAAGTGGATAATTGCATTCTTTAAAGGTAATAGACTGATGTAGTTCTAGAAAAGACAAATTTTCTTGGAATATTAATTGAAATCCTCTCTGTTTCCTCTTTGAAGGCGTCAGAGGTTTGTTGGAGAACATTAGTGAACAAACAGCATCATGAAGGCCCAGATCACACCAGTGGGAAAGTCGTAGAGATGTTTAAGGCACAGTTAGCTCTGTTTGCAGTTTGCCGCAAATATACAAAAGAAGGTGCTCTGGTCACACCCTCCCTACAGCGAAACATGGTGGTGGCTGCATGATGCAGAGGGGGTGCCTTTCTTTATGGAACTAAATAGAGTGGAAAGCTGAAGAAAACCTGTTTAAGACTGCAAAACACTTGATCGTGGCGTAAAGGGTCCATTTCCAGCAGAGCAACGATCCTAAACATGCAGCCAGAACTACAGTGGAACAGTTCAGTTTAAATGATGCTCCTGGTACAATGTCAAAACGTCCGGATCTGGGATAACTGGGAATCAAATGCAGAACTGAAAACAGATATTCTTCATTGAAAAATGTAGGAAATGTGTTTGGATGTAAAAAGCTGATGGAGACATACCTCAAATGATGTATAGCATTAATGGCAGCTACATGTGATTGTCTGTGTGGGAATACTTTTACAAAACACTGATTTTTGATGTTGAAGATGGTAGTAGAGGAAGCTGCAGAAACATGCTGCAGTGGTGTAGTCTTATATGTTCCTTGAACTCGCTCTCCTTCGCTTATTTCGTGAGTCAGCAGCCATGCTATTCATGCAAAATAAGTTTTCTGTGTTTATACTGCCAGAATCAGAAAAACTATGTAGCTGTAGTGGCTTAGAAATGAACTTGGTAATGTAGACATAGATTGTTATGGTAATGGGCCATGTGCTACACTGTTCAACACACCAAGGTGGAAAATGAACAAAATGAACATTACCTTTATCGCAGACTTCTTTTTATGTTGGATCTGGAAATGTATTTCAATAAATAAATATAAATTCTAGAACATTTATGGACACACCACTGTTCTGGAACGTTTTGATCTCTCTGCATCAACACTTAAATTGAATAACTGGATCATTAGCTGGATTCTGAATTGCGACCTCATGCACTGAAGGTCTAAAGTCCTTTGATTCGGATGTGACAGTCTTTAATTTACTGTGGAGTTTGAGAGGCTGCTAATGAATATGCAACCACAATTCCTTGTGCATAAGTTTGTAAGATGGATTAGTAAATGACCTTCTTAGTTTTTTTTTTTAGATGAATCACTAGCACTTGTTTTTCATCCCGCCTCTTTGTTTCCAAACTCAGCATGAAATTGACCTGCTGTGAAATGTTTGCAGGATGACTTCAGCTTGTTTTTTTCCTACCCTGTGGCACTATGTGCCCGTCTTCTGCTCACGCCAGGTCTTCTTGAAGCCATCCTGCTGGTGCTTGCTTGGCGGCAGCCGCATGTCTCACGCTGAGTGTGTTTTTATGAGCTAGTTTTTGAAGTAAAAACGCCTGGACCTAGAGCTCATGAGTTGCTCATTGTCTTATAGAGCTGCCATCACAATTAAGGGAAAACGCACATGTCCACTTGATATAGGTGGAAGTGTGAGCCTTTTTTTTTTTTTTCTCAAGACAGCTGCATCTTTTGCAAGGAAAAGGAGACAAACAGGACAATGGTGATGGATCAAAAGCATACGATTAAAGTTTGTTTTATTTTTTTATCAAATTACTCAGACCCATTGTTCATCTCTTTTGGGTGAACTGTTGGTTGGATCTTCATCGCTGTTTGAAAGTTAGCATGTGCAGAATCCGGCATAGACGCATTACTTGGCGCTCCTGGCAAAGAGGTGTAGATACTTTGAAAATCGCATGTTGTAGTAGCATAATTTTTAACTGCATGTCTGATAGAAGCCCAGCCTTCAGTTTTAGTCTAAAGCCACTGCTGTGTGCTATCTTTGAGATTGAGCTTTTCTACTTGCGCTCCAGGTGGATAAATCGATGAATATGTAGAAAAGCAACTGATGTCCACTGTTGAGCAAGGTGGAGGATTTGTGAGGCTGTGGGTCTGGCCTTGGAACCTTGTTAAATTGTCTCGTGTCATGAACTCTTTTTGTCGAACTGAAATAAAGCTGACATTGGATCAACACTTGGTCTTTCAACAAGCAGTAATCCAAAACATCAACTGGTTCATTAGACACAAACTCAACCTTCGTCCCTGGTTATCTTGATCCCCAGACATAAATCTTATAGGAAACCTGTGGTGTGAGCTGTAAGGAGGACCCAAGCCTGTGGTTGATCTAGAGAGATTGTGCAAATGATTGCGAAAAAATGTAGAAGAAATGTTGGCTTTTCTGCAAAACGGGGTACAAAGTGTTCACAGGAGGGATGCCAATAATTATGCCACCAGAGATTTTTTCAAAAATAATAATTTCTTAACAGGATTTCTTCTTTTCTCTTTTTGCTTACTCAAGTAAAAGTGTTTTTTTGTTTTTTAAAGTGTGTGATGTTGTTACTGCAGTAAAAGATGCGTTTCCTTTCAAGTTTGTATGCGTCCACATATTATTTTGCTAGAGATCATTGATAAAATCTCTTTAGCTTTTCAGCTCTACAGAAATGGTTAGATTGTGTCTTGTAAGTCACATTGATAACATTGCTCACATGAGACGAAGCTCAAAAGTTTACAACCAGTTGGGTGGGGGGGTATGATTGTAGTTTCCTCAAACAAAGGCCTGTTTCCATGGTTTTGGGAGCATACATGTGAGTTCACTGAGGTCAATCATGCTGTGAAGTTAGCAGACTATAAAATGAAAAATTAATGGCCCAAAGCACTTAGACTGCTGTACAACACACTAAAAATTCAACAGCATGCAATCTGTATTAATTATGATCTCTATATAGGCCAGAGGTGTTTTATAGATGATGTTGGTTATGTTCCTTTTTATTTAGATGCTTTGAACTGGTGTTGAGTTGTTTATAGTTTTGTAAATCGGGCTTTCATTATTTTCTCTGAATACTTAGCAATATTTAAAATGCATCTCGCTAGAAGGATGCTTTTGTTTTTAGTGTTCTAAACTTGTTTAGATTTATTACATGGTGCTCATCTGCCTCATGAAGGTGGTCATTATAGGAGGGATCTTTGTTGGAGATTTCAGGCCAGAGAGGAACAGGAAGTCGCTGTTTATTTTTCTCATTTCCTCTTTGAGGCTCCACTAGTGAGCCTGCTTCTCTATTCCCTCTACTTTTATTACTGACAACAGCATAACATAGACACATGTACACACATGAATTTGTTGGCACATCTGTGTGCGCTCTCCCTTGCTCCATGCTTTCACAAAGCCCAGTCAAACAATACTGTTGTTTTGTTTAAGAGTAAAAATACCAGGGTATCGTAGTTTTTACACAAAGGAAGAAGATTGATCAAATTGTTAATTTAACAGGAAAGTTTTTTATTGTTCTGCTTATAAAATAATGACACATTTATTATTACCAATATAATAGTAATAGTAACATTTATTGCTGTTTTGATTTTTAACAAAGGAATAATATTGGGGGGAACAAGTTTAGTATTTCCAATAACATAAAACAGTTTCATGTTCTTCCACAAATGTTTTCAAACAGCCAAACTAAATGTAGCTTTTCCTCATCCAGCTGACATTGTGCAGCAACATGTAGGGAAAAGGCAACACCGCTTTCTCCACAGATTTTCTCTGGCATTTCATCCCTTTTAAACTCTAGGAACGGTACAACCTACGGTTTTTGTGTTTTTGAAACCGTAGCAAATGAAAACCTTGCTATACCTTTTTTAAACAAACATTTAACCTTGCCTAATAGAAACTAATCATGCTGGTTTACATTTTCTTTATCTTTTTCAACCCACGCTTCATTTCTTCAACATTGTAAAGATCCATACTAATTCCTGCTGAGTTTTATGTTCGCTCAAAGCCCTGCAAGGCAAGCACAGGCATCCACTCCATCTATTTAACCCCTTGTGTTTGGAGCTTGTTGGCATGAAGAGTGACATCATGCCAGAGAAGACTGTTGTGGTCTGGCTCATGCTCATTGCCTCTTTAGTCAACTGACTGTCAGTGAGTTATCCCTTGTTTGCTCTTTTAGAAGCTGCTGCATAAGGGCTGTATTATGTGACTATATCAACAGAGGTCATGTCTCTGTGTGGCTATCTGACCTCTCGGCCTCTCTATGCTAGTGCCCTCTCTCACCTTTAGACCCCTTACATGGAAACCAGAAAGTCGGCTCTCAAGCGGGGGGGATTGTTTTAGATGCTGAGTGAAAGCCTGGGTGAAATGTAGAGTTAAAAACTTGCTGGCATTTTCCCCCCTCTTCCAAAATTCTGTTCTTCTTTTTCCATGGGAATCCCAGGGCCATATATGGTCGTCCTCTGTAGCAGCAGCAGTTGGAGTGCTGAAGGTGAAGGCTGTGTGTGTGTGTGTGTGTGTGTGTGAGAGGGAGAGAGAGAGTGTTTGTAGTTTGGTTACATCTCCAAACAGAGCTCATCTAGTTAAGGGACCCAGCTGGTCGCCTTGCAGCGTTTCAACCCTCCCCCTTGTACCCTCTGGCCTCTCTAATCCTGCCAATTGCACAGGAGCTGCGAGTTCTTTGTCTCAGGAGTAAAAGCACTCATGCCTACAGATGTAGGCTACACCACATCACCTATAAAACCATCATGCTCTGATCATATAGGATTTTTCTATTTATTATACTGACCTGACGGGTTGTGTTTTAACCCTAAAAAGTGTTCTGTTCCCCTTTCTAACGCACAGAAAAATGCAAATGTAGGGGCATAATGCACTCATACTTACATGCAGGCTGTAAGAAGGAATTCCTTATGTGGAAGTGACTGTGAGCCTCTGAGCCTGACGTAGCCTGAGAGGAGTGGCTACGAGTATTATCTGGGAATGTCTTCACTGCTTGCTTCTGACCGACTAGGTAGCTTTGGGGAGCAGTAGTACTACTGGAGGGAGGAAGAGAGAGGAGTAATGTAAGGGAGAAAGATTCTGCGTTTTTCTTGTCTATTTTGTTGCTTTATAAAAGAGAAAGGTCCTTATGGAGCACAAAAGGAAAATGAGAATGTTTTTAGTTATTGGATAGGGACGAAGGGAGAATCACATTAAGTTTATATTTCCTCTTCCATATTTCTAACATCTTATATTCATACAAAACTCATAGATTACTTTATTGATAATTATTTCCTCTTATTTTTGTTAATGAATAAATATATTTCACATTGTCACGACAGTTATGGTTGATGCTGAATTTGACAAGAAAACATAAATAATGTTGTGGTTAGGCATAAGCTGGAATGAAACTCTCACAGTATTATAACCCTAAAGTACAAATACCATGTTTACACAGTCCCATTTTATATATACACAAATTTAGGGCAGAAATGTTTAACATAGTGTAATAGGTTTTAAAATAGAAAGGCAAGAATTGTTCATCGAATCAGAAAACATTCATGGTGAACATTTTCACTGGTAGTAAACACCATTAAAACACCAGTCTCATCATGTATATTTAGCAGATTGTAGATCCTTATCTTACTGAGATTTACTGCCAACATTTCTAAATCCTGCAAGTCTATGATATAGAATTTGTTGGCGGAGGATAAAATGAAGCAATCCTTCTCTAACACGTTAACCTTTCTTATCTGTCCTCTTACAGCCTGGGTCAACCACAGGCTTCCTTTTCTCTAAGTTTGAATGTTCTTCACTCAGTAAGCAGTTCGTGGCGGCGCTTGCTAGCGGGTACTGCTTACTAGGTGCTGTCAGTGATCAGAAGGTTCCTGACTGGCCAGTTATTAGGGCTGATCCAGTTACTAACCTGTTTCTAATTGAACAGCTAATAATAAATACCTTTTCCCTCCCTAGTCTGAGTAATTTCTTTTATTGTCTATATACAAGGTGGTATTGGTGTTGTATAGTGCCAGTTACACATATGCAGTAAATCTCATCTTGGGTGTGAAATGCTTATGTCACAGCAGTTCGTATTTAACTTTCCATCACAGTAATTAATGTGTTCCCTATAGGAGCGGCAGCAGTTCATTTAAATATGTTGTTTCCACAGCAGCCGCTTCTTCCTACTGCAAGGTAAATTGTGAAATGGTCGTCTCCGTAGGCTTTGACTAAAACATCTGAGGATGCAACTAAAGGAAGTAAAGGATGGGAGGGGTCTTCAAGTGTCTACTTGATGTTAAATTTGGACTTCTTTTCACAATGTCCTCCTAGATAATAAGCCAAAAATAGCTATACCTCTCCTCCTTTTGAAGGGATTTTTCATTTTTGCTTTGTGGTGTGATTTTTATTTTTTCTTGGAAAGTTTGACCTCTTTATTTCCACCAGAAAAAGCACATTTCTAAACTATTTAAAGATCATTGGTGTCTACATCCTCCCGGGTATAATGGAAGTGAATATACTTGTTTTTAGTTTCTCTGTGGTTTGCCTAAGGAGATGCATTCCAGCCTTATTCATGAAACCCTGCTGTCATCTAAAATTAGGTTTTCGCTACTTATTTATGTTTGTTATGTAGTCAAACAGGACCTGAACCCATGCTATTTTATTTTTTTTCTCTCCCCACTTCCCCTTTGGCTCCGTGTAGACTGCCCTATGATGGGTGCATTTGTTTGGGCCCCAACCATAGAATGACACTGTCTATTTTATTTATTAGCTCTGGTGGAGAACCGCATTTCAATTCCATCTCAGTATTTTAGGATTACACAACAGTTTATGTACCTTCTGCATGGTTCACCTGGTTCTGATCTCTGCGGCAAGATAGTTCAAGATAATCCCACGCCTGTGCCTTGCATCAGTCAGATGGGGGTGTTTCTAACGGAGTATTAAATAATATGTGCATTTCATTGTGTAGCTTAACCTTTGGTCAGGGCATTCCTATGCTCCTTAAACCACGCCTCAACAGTTTAAAGAAAGCACGGTTGTAGCAAACCTGCACTGTAAAAATAAAATGTTAGATCTTCACAGCATAATATAAATAATTTGCATTTACAAACACTGTCTATATGTTTATATGTATTACAGGGCATTACATTTTTACCTTTCTAATACAAAAACGTGTTGGGGCCATATGCATGTCTGTTTGCAATAACAGTGTACGTAATATTCATATTAGAAAGTACTGCTGGAACTGCAGTGCATGTTGGCTAACTATTGAAGTACCACCCATTCAGGGTCTCAGCCTGGAATGCATTTAGTGATACTTGTTGTTTAAAATAAGAGTAAAAGTTTTAGAAGGGGAAGAGGTGGTAAAGCCATTGAAAAACTGCAGCTATGAGTTAGAAGCAGTTATTTCAGTAAAACCTTGTTGTGATGGAAATAATTCATTGTATGTATTTTTTTTCCAGTAGCTGGATAGACTCATTATCAGGGCTTTATGTTTAAGCAGAAAGACAGTAACACTTTCATTTTATTTGTTTATTGCAACTCGTATAGTTACTAATGTTATTGTATATTGCATGTTTTCCTTGCATTGTTCAGTTTAAATTGAATAAAAATGTAATGTAAATTTGAAGTTTTGATTTACCTTCATCAGAAGATGCTGTTGGGATGGCAACCTCCCAAATGTTTTATATAAAATACATTTTTTATTAGAGTATTGACTTTATTTTGCTGCTGCATTGATAGCCACCCCTCATGCAGCCTGATGATTAACAGGGCTGTTTTCAGCGGTTAGCCACACAGCCCACGTTAAACTATATCGACCAATTAAATGGAGCTTCCTGTATCCATTGATTATTAGTGTTTGGTTTTATTTTTGCTGTTGCATCCATTTCCCAGAAGTGCCAGTTTCCATTATGCAGGACCTTTTTTATCAGATCCAGCAGCAAGAACATAGCTTGTTTGTTATTCTCACTAAGTGACGACATCAATTACGTTGTATTTAATGCTCTGCAGATGCTTGGGTTCTTCAGTAAATGTTTCCTTTCATAGGATTTTTGTGTTTGTGATTTTCATACAAATAAATAGACAATCCTATATAAATGGTACGTTCACAAGCTTGTTGTTTAAAAGATAAATCCTGCTTTGTTCTAAGTGCACTGGCATGATGTTTAAAGTTACCTTTTCTTCTGGTTTCGTCCTTGGTGAGGTATCTCCTTCTCTGAATACACCACCCAGACAGGTTTAACAGTTACGCATGTTGGAAGTGTACTTGCGTCAAGTGTGATGACTGTGCTTAGCACAGGTCTCCTGTATGATATGGATTTATTGGGATATGGGACTGTTTCCTACAATGAATTTAGTCAATTGTTTGGATAGCCTTTAAGTGTTTCCTGTCTCTGTCTGCTGCCAGTTATAGAATATTTGATATGGTCTATTTAACATGCACAAACGTATGCTGCCTCCATGCATTGATGCACTCTCTTTTACATTCCTATATGTTGGAGCATTTCAAAATAATCAGGATGCCTCCCTCAGGCTACGACAGCGAACATAGTGTTGATACAGGTTGTCACTTTGACACATTACTCATTGAGGAATTATTTTGGTTGCTGCCTGGAGCAGTCGTCGGAGGGAGCCCCATGACGTACTTACAGGACGTTCACCAGCATCACAGCGTTTACCTTAACAGGCATGTTTCCGTTTTTAGACGAGGAAGAGTCTTTGTGGAAATTATGTGGGCCTGATGTTTTCGGGTGAGAATTTGGTTTTCAACTGGTAGTTTTATAAAAACAACCGCCCGCCAATATATACATGGTCTCAGCAGCTATGAGCGAGCGGAGTGAGAGCTTGTTGAAAGGCAAACGTACAGTATTACCACCATCATTGTCTGCGTAGATGGTCCCCTTAAACGGGAACAGGATATGAGCTGAGACTTTAATGGTTTTCTCTGCTTTGGGTAATTGTTTATGGAAAAGTAAAAGTGAAAACCCAGACAGTATTAATGGATGACATAACAGACTCACTATGCAGAGAACTATTGTGTGTGTGTGTGTGTGTGTCTTACTTTCTTGGCTGCTGGTTGAACACACTCGTTTATGTTTCAGTACGGGCTACCTGTCTTTGTTCCAAATTGCACAAGGAGGACAGTATAATTATTCTTTGGAGAACATGCACATAAACATGGCACAGGAATAATGATAGTTACGGTAGGATTTTTGTTTTTTTTTTGCCTTTTTAGTCACATCTGATTCCAGATGATCAAACAAGATATCAGGCAGAGATGGCCTGTGTAACTACTACTTAAGCTAAAAAACGTAATCACTTCCCCGTTGTTAAATCTTAATTTAACAGTAATTAACAAGATTTTTTTGATTTAGTTTCACCAAACATCTGGGAAGCTTCATTGACCTATCTGTCTGGAAAGCGTTGCAAAACTTTGGATCTCCACAAATGGAGAAAACATGACACAGTGGTGAATCTTTCCAGGAGTTGCTGGCCTAGCGAAATCATTCAAAGGGTGCATTAACGAGTCCAAGAGGTCACAAAAGAACACAGATCAACATCTAAAGCCCTGCACTCCTTACTTGCCTCGGTTAGGATCAGTGGTCATGATTCAAGAATAAGAAGGAAACATCCATTGGGCGTTCAAAGGCAAAAACCACTGCTGACTGACCTAGACAAAATGAAACATTTCTGGAAGGCGTTTGTTGTTACATCTTGTGTGATACTAATTTAGCAAATCAGGAAAACAGCCTGACACTGAAGGTCTAACATGTTGGTAGTGGTAGTTCGATGGTCTGGAGCTGCTTTGCTCTCTCTCTCTCTCTCTCGAGTTGAACAATTTGCTGCCGTCTACCAGAAAATCAAACAAGAAAAATGTCTGAACAATAGTTTTTTTTTTTTTTTTTTTTTTACCTTACCCTCAAGCCCACTTGTTTTATGCAGCAAAACAAAAGCTTAAAAAAACCAAACATGTCTGAATTAAACCAAATCAGCAAAAAAACCCAGTATGTCAACATTCCTCTACAGTGATGTAAATGTAAACCCTTGAGGGCAGTTATTAGGTTTAGGGTGGGCAGTTACTTTCTCACATAGATCCAGGACAGTTTTTGTATATATTTTTTTCTCACCACAAATCAAAAAAGGCCACCTGGATTTATTGTTTTTTTTTTTAATGATTGTAGAATTGTAAAAATAGAATGTGCAATGAGTTAGTCTTCCTCCTTTTCCAAAGCTGCATTAACTGTCAGTAACGGTTGTTATCCCATTTTTATTTGTGTTTTATAACTGAGAAAAACTGCTTAAAAGACAAAACGTACAGTCTGTAGGAAAAATCCCCCCAAGGAACCGATCTCCTACGCACAACCGAACCATATAAATCAGTCTCAATTATATCATGTACATCAAACACAAATAGACAGTTTAACTGTCAGCGAAGCTCAGTAAGCCTTTTAATACACCGGAGCTGGAGAGCGCTTCCAAACGGTCCAAATTTGGACAAGGATTCCAGCCAGATAGTAGTGTGCACTGAACAGGAGGCCAGCGTGTGTTCATGTGTGTCATGTGTTTCTCTTGTGGATGCTTATGTTGTCATAGCAACCGAGAAGAGAGGCACATGGTCCACATAGAGTGCCTCAATGGGTTCACATGTTGTGGGCGTTTTTTTTTTTTCTATTGTAACCGCAATAATTTCAGACTTACTATGATGGTGGACATTTCTTTTAATGAAAGCTCACCTTACGTCCACCTTACTGTGTCTTTAAGCTGAGGTAGCTGTTTAATTTAAACGCGTGTGTTTAAGCAAAATAAGAATTCAAGTAGAGCTTCTCCATCTTTGTTTTGGATGATTTCTACTTCCTCCCTCACAGACAGACAAAGACTCAGACCGTTTTTAAAATCAGATTTCTGCTTGGAAATTGTGTGCAAAACATACCTTTGACCTGTTATATTTTCTGAAATAAATAAAATTGTGTAGAATAGGTGTGTCGTTTACCATTTCATAACCATTAATGAAATGTACGGAAATTCTTTGTCATTATATAGATTGTCTCGAAACGCCTCCAACGTCATGACTCGGTCGATCTTAAATTAGAACAACCACGCTTGCTATTTTTTATTTCTAGTGGGCATCACTTTGTTGTCGCTGGCACCAGCACGGCAGCCTGGTTTGTGGGTGGTGTTGGGACATGGTTTGAAAAGCACTGGTGTCAGATTTGAGATGTTTTTCATTACATTTTTATTTAAAGGTGTCATTTCTGACCAGATTTTAAGATTTGGTGTGTGTTGTCTGAGTTGAAATGATTGAAGAGGTCTTGTGGCAGGGAATTTAGTTGTTTTACTTGATTTTAGGTGTTCTCAAGGTTACTGAAACATCCTCTTACTCCAGATGAAATGTCTGTGGAGGCATGAATGGATCATGTGATCCTGTCTGTTCTGTAAGTAATATAAAAATGTAAATGTCAGTAAATGATCAAATTCACAAATAGCTGAATGCTATTATTAATTAATTATCTTTTAAAATTTGATCTAATTATTTCTGTATTAATTTGAATATTTAACACTGAATAATGGAATATTTTAAACTGTCACTTTGGCTCATCAAACAGATCCTAGTATTTGTTTGGTTGGACTATAAAATAAATACCAAGATAATATAAAATATTAAGCCTTTTAACATATAACAATTTCAAAATGTAATGAGGTTATTTAAATATTTTTGGAGCTGATAAGTTATTTTTAGGGATATACTGCCAAAAGTGACATAATTCAATAAATAAATGAGTTAGTGATATTTATATTTGAATAAAATTAAAGAGAACTTAATTATTAGGGTTGATCTGTTGAATGCTATGAGTAAACCTACCTGAATGTTATGCTTAGCCGACCCACTTAACTTTTGTCCCCTTCTCTTCATCAGTGTATACAAACCCAGCACGTCAATGGCTGCGCCAGCCAGCGTTGCATTACACTTTGCGGTATTTCAAGCACCTCTGCTATGTGCAGGCGTTTTGGTAATGGTCCAGCTGCCTAAATTCCTCAACAGCTCTGGACACACAGCAATCCATCAGCAGGACTCCTTCCCACTGACATAAGCTCACATCGATGTGTGTGGAGATGTTTGTGGTCTCATTCCACTTCTCTCTCTCTATGCTATTTCTTTTAGGCTTGCATAGATGACAACATTGACATGGTGACGTTCCTCGTGGAGCAAGGAGCTAGCGTCAACCAGCCAGATAATGAGGGCTGGATCCCCCTCCATGCTGCAGCTTCCTGTGGATACCTAGACATAGCAGAGTGAGTCTTTTTTTTTCTTCGAAACATCTTTGGTTTCATCAGATTTGAATTCATCATCCTGTCTGTTTTTTACACTATTACTTCTGTAACTGCTGCACTCAACCCTAAACACTTTAATCTGAAGATCATACAACAATAGGTAACTAGTTAGGTTGAGATGAACCTGCAGCCTGAGGAAGGTACCATTTTCTTGCTGTGAATGTCTACTTGTATAAGGATTCTCTAAGATAACACTGCTAAAACACAGATCAAAAGGTCTAAGATGCATTTTTTATAAAATATCTAGCAACGTGGCTTTACCATTTCTGACCATCTTCACACACCATTAAGCTGACGGGGCCTTTGGTTTCCTGCTGTCAGTATTTCCAATCCGAATGCCATAATGTACACTCCTAAGCCAGAAAAGTGTTTGCAATTTAAAAACCGATATTATCCAGAGTTGTATAGATTTTTATTTGAGATTTAATTTTCGTGAGAGTGTTAGGGTTTCCTGTTTCATTTTAAAAGGGAGTTTAGGATTTTTCAATTGAGATTCTGTAAAAAGGTTTGAAGTAGTTACTATCTTACCTGCTGTAGCCAACTCTGTAGGTGTCTTTTCAGTATATGATTAGCTTCTCCCAGAGGCTGAAGCTAACAGCTATCACAAGGAAAGGGGCTAATACCAAAGTGGAACAACTTTAAATTTAAAAATGTCTTGGCTGTTTCGTTTGCATTGGGCAGTTATCTACTGGGAAGGGAAAGGGAACCCAAATACTGTTGACTTGTTCTGTAATGTTTTTGCTTTTAAAATTGCTTCATCTCTCTGGTTTATGTGTAAGTTACTGTCTAAAGCAAACATGAAGACGGTCTCAAAGGTTCATAAAATATTGTTTGCATAAAGATGTAAAAGTCTGTTTTGGTCGTGGCACCTCCTCTTTGGCTAGCTGTTAGCTTCAGCCTCCAGGTCCAACTATTCTGAACTTATAGTAAATCAGGACTTAAAGAGTACCTGCTTATATGGCTTTTAGGTCCAAACTCTGTGAAACTAATGTGCTATTCGTTTCTTTATTGCTCTCAAAATTAGTCTGATTAACCCTGAAATTGTCACACCAGGTGAGATTGTTGTTCAAGGAATGAGAAGCTTCTCCCTTCAACATTTGTTTCCAGCTGAAACAAAATAATCACTTCAGTACTTTTCCAATGGGAGGTTTTTTCTTCTTTGCTCGGTTGAGTCCAGGGGATGACGCCATTTTTGGCTGGGTAGTGTAGCTTTGATTTGTTTTAGCACCATAGCGTTCCCTCAGCAAAACCGTCTGTAAAAATCCCTCAGTTGTGTGTGTACCTAAATAGTTAAATAAAAAATGTATAAAGGAATCTAGTTGCCTTTTAATTAATTCAGAAAGGCAACAAATATTCCTACTAAAATAAAATTACTATTATGGTTACATTACCTTTTTCACATATTTAGATTTTATGGCACAAACTTAAGCAAAGTTCTTAATGTCTATGTTTAGTAGTGCTTACTGTTCAGCCCCTTTTCTTGGTTAGTTTTACAAGCTGATCCTGGCTGTCTAATGAGCTAATTCCTTGTGCAGCACTGTGCCACCAGTTGCTGCAGACTGCTGGTCAGCTAGCTGTAAGAAGGCTCCAACACTTTTTCCTCGCTTCCAAGAACCATTTTGCTTTTTGGAAATACTTCAGGCCACAAAAACAGGGACAGTCATGATGTGGAAACTAAAGGAGCACCACCGATCACTGTTGTAAAGGTAATACTTTAAAACTACTTAAACCTACTTAATGGCTCAATCAACTCTAGTTTTAAAACAGTATTACCTTTTATTAAGAGTTATGATTGGTGTTCCTTCAGTTTTTCCTAATCTAGGAATACTCCCCAGTAGATAATGACGTTTACTTTTAGTTCTACGATGTAAAATTTTCCAGGCTCTCTGGTAAAAATACGAACATCTCTTGAAATCAGAATTGTGACTGGAAAAGACAGAGCCCGCCAAGCAGCCCCATATTTATTATCTGGTATGGCTGTCAGGTGTATAGAATGCAGTGTTGTTGCAGATATAAACTATTTATTACCAGTTCTGACTGTAAAATATGTATTTCTGAACTTGAAGAGAAATGTATTGTTAATGGCTTATATTTCAAACTATTTTTGGCAACAAAAATTTCTAATCCCAGTTTCTAAACACAGAATTTCAAACGCTAAAGGCAGGGAACAAAAGACGACTTTCAGCCAGCTGACCAGCAGTGCACAACAACAGGTTGCTTATAGAGCTGAAACAACTAATCGATTATTAAAATAGTTGTCAACTAATTTAGTCATTGATTAGTTGCTTTGTAATCACGTTTTGCCGTATGCGGTCTATTTTTTAACAAAATCTGTTACATTTGTGGCCAATGTGTGGCAGTAATGAGCCACCGAACGCTTTGATCTACCGTTAGAGCAGTAGAAGAAGAAATCGGCTAATAGTTGGGCTTGTTTTGCATGACATTCCACGCGCATGAATCTATACGCGGCACAAACACATTTGCACTGAGCAAGATGGCAGAGCACGAAAAGTTACGGAAGAAAAGGGGGACAAAGAAGAAAACAGAACAATAAAAAAACACGAACAAAGACGATGAAAGTATGGGAGCACTTCACCCTAGATGCAGTAAAAAGACGAGTGACCTGCAAGATATGCAAAAACGGTCTGACATGGCACGGAAGCACGACTTCTCTACATCAACATCTGAGACGAAAGTATGTCTTAAGTTGAAGCGAGAGAGGAAGAGCCAGCGTGGTAATTTAGTGTTGCAGATGTGGGTGGTGCTTTGTTAATGACAGTAACAGTAAATATAAAAACCGATTAATCATAAAAATAATCGACAGATTAGTCGATTATTAAAATAATTGTTAGTTGCAGCCCTAGTTGTTTAGCTGTTTTGAACCTGGAACCGACCTCTGTATTCACATCTCCGGTAACGTCCCTATAACTACTTGTTAAAATCACCTTCAATAATTTCCACCTCCAGCATTTTCTTAGTGTTTCACAACAAGAAAAAAGACGACAACTTTTTACAATAAGAGATTAGGGTCACACTCCAGATCTGGAGCTGAACTCTATTATTTTCTTGCCCTTTGTATTTGTCAGGTAAGAAAATGGTTCATGGGGCATAAAACACAACACATAGATGTTATCAGAAGATATTTAAACAGGCTGAAGGGGCTAAAGCAGCTCAGTAGTACTCATTGTTCTGCATAGTGGGAGGGTGCTTTGACCTGTTTTACTTGGGTTATATTTCAGAAGTCTAGCTCTGGGTTGATATGTTTTTTCAGGGGAGAAACAAACATGCTGCACTGGTTTAGTTTTGTTAGAATAATACAATTGAAAATTCATATCTAAGCTCTCGTTTCCCCTTTTTTATGAATACCACTTAATTATCACTTAAAATCAGAGAAGTCTGTTTTAAGTGGGCCTCAGGAACACACATCAGCAAGAGGCAGTGCAACAGAAAACAAGAAGTCATTTGTTTAACATTTTCAGGGGAAATGTCAAGCGGCTGTGCTGATAGGGGTGACTAATGGAGACATTATGTCACAGAGTGAGAAATTCTGGAACCTGACGTAGGCTGGAAGTTGTCAGTAGGTCCATTTAAATCCCAGTATCCTCATTCACAATGGCTGGAATCAATAAACAGAGCCAGGCTTGTTTGGCTCTGTTCTCACCACCATCAACCTATTGCAGACTTTGGGTAAGAAACTCAGTGGGACTGCAGGCCACAAAGCCACAGAAACTATTTGAGCCAATCTAGGAAATGGAAGGGTAGAAAGCCCAATCAGAGAAATGGGACATTTGATGTAATTGTACTTGGTCAGTTTCTATTTGTGTGAAATTCAAGAGTGTTTCAAGTGGTTTATTGGTCTAATGAGAAGGGCCTGGATGTCAGCACAGCTTTACCTGGAGGCAGCTGAACTCGAGAGGTTTAAATGTCTTCAGTTGCTGCAGGAAATTAAAATGGCATTTTGTCCATCTGACTTCACTTTATAAAAATTGGCTCACATGATGTATTGGATTGCACTTATTATTGCAACAACTCTGTGTACAATATTACAATTGCAGTTTAGTGCTTGGATGCAATGTTTTAAGGTACCATGTAGTGAAACTCTGTTTGCCAAATTCATTGGGGTGTTTTAATGGACGTCCACAATCTTTTATGCTGACACCTGATAAGATCTGTCTTAGTGACCATTTATGGACCCGGAGAAGTTTGGTACCGAACTACAAAGTAAGGAGATTGCAAGGAGGAAAAATGACCAGTCCTGTTTTCCTTCTTTGGCAGATGGTCAATGAGTTAAACATTCATGATCTAATGTTGTCATCTTGTTGGCTCATTGTTAATAACCTGTTGCATGATAAAATGTAGACTTGAATCTTTCTAAAAACACTTTCTCTCCAGTGGTTTTATAGAAAGTCCTTTTTTGAAGTAGGACAAATCATTTCAAACTGGATTCCATTGTTATGATGCCTGCGTATTTGTAATTATGTACTTGGCATTGATTGATTGATGCAATTTCCTCTACAAGTGTTAAAACTACCTGACCTGTACAACAATAGATGCACCAGTGAGTGCCACCACTGGCAATTAACCAAAAGCAAAAATGATAAACTCCTTTTAACGGTTTCCTCTCAGGTTTTAGGACTTAACATTTGCTCTCGGTTTTTTTTCCCCAAACCCATTCTCCCCCTGACAGTAATTTTCCTTTGGATATTTTAAGTATTTGCCTGATGGATTTTTGTGTTATGCTCATTTGTTTAATGCAGGTACCTGATTAGCCAGGGTGCTAATGTTGGAGTTGTGAACAGTGAGGGGGAGACACCTCTGGACATTGCAGAGGAGGAACCAATGGAGGAACTTCTACAAAATGAGATTAATCGACAAGGTACAGTACGTCATGTATCTCCAGCTCCCTGTGGGATGAGTTAAAACTGTCTCTCAATGCTCAGATCTTAGGAAAATGTGCTGTTCTTAACAAATATCTTTTATCGTTTGGCAAAGTATGATCAACCAAATTTGACTGTATTATAATTGGGTTAAAGTGGACTCTGTGTAATTGGATCTGAATCTCGCTGGATAATTGGATTGTACTGGAACAATTTGAATTGTAGTTGTGATATAATTTAGGGCTGAAACACTAGTATTAATTTTGATTAATCGATTAATGAAATAATTGTCAACCAATTTAGTAATCAAATAATTGTTAACTGAACTATATGATGGTATGAGGCCCTCTGTATTTAATGCATATGTGTGTGTTTTTATATATGAACTAAAAAGTCAGTGTAACAGCCTCCTGCTGGTTTTCTGTGGCCCTAATATAACCAGGGAACCAAATGTTTCTGGCACAACTTGAGCGACTCCCAAGGTGCATGGAGAGGGTCAAAGATCTAGTGAGGTGAAGAGTCCAGTGACCCTGATGAAGGCCACAAGCCAAAACACGTTGGTCTGCTATTAAAGTTGCTTCCCAGTACGTCCAGTGTTGCTGAACTTTTTACCTCCCTAATATAACCATACACGTTACAGAAAAGTCATCCAGCTGTATTGTTCGCTCACATTTGATCACTCAAAAGCGAAAAGTTTTACTATTTTTGGCCAGGGCCTCCTTGATGAAGGGCCCTCCCTGATGGAGACAGGCCGTCCACAGATGTGTCACCTGGCTGCTGTCCAGAAGAGGGGGCTCCTCGGTTTGTGTTCACCTAAAAGGCTTGGATGACCTACCATTGTCTGAGGCATCTACTGCATAATCAAAGTCTTTCTGTACGGTCTACAAATGGAAATGCATGTGTATTCATTGCATTGTCTCTCATTGAATTTTGTACTAGGCCTTTAATCTTCTGTTACGTACGATTGCACCTCAAAAGATCCAGATCTCAATGAGCAAAATCTAAGTTTGGGCCTTTTTTTATACCGGATTGTAGAAACTGCTTTCACAACAAAGCTCCACTGTAGAGTGCATTTGCAGTGATCCATGCCTGAGGGCAGTTGCTCTTTTTTGTGCTAGAGGTAGTAGGCAGCATTATGTAACTAGTTGTTGTGTAACACTTCCCTGCGTTTGTGGTTAGATTTTTCTGCTTTCAAAGAGATGCCACACAGAGCTAAACTAGTTAGCAGGTGGCCAACAGAGTCGGGGAGCATAGAAAACTTGTCCGCGTTACAGGTCCTCTACTGGAACCGGATTCTGTTAGGTGCATGGGGAGCCTGAACCTCTCCCAAAACTTTTGCATAAAATCTCCGTCTTTAATTTGTAATAGTTGAGAGCTGGGCTACCTCACAAATGCTGTCAACCTGAACTTATTCCTTGTTGGCTAGAAACGTCTGTAAGCCTCAGATGAAATGTTTTTGAAACTGACGTCAGTTTTCTTTAACAGCATTTTGATGTTTACATCAAATACCTCAATATTTCTCTGCAATCTGAATTTCCTTTGTCATCTTAAGCTAGAAGCATTTCTCTCATCATAAGCTTTAAACTGTCTACTTTTCCATTTAGCTCCTGTTCAGTGGTGCTGCCTAGAGGTCATTAGGCTCCATGCTTTTTATAGACTGTGTTGTCTGCTTCAGCAGAGGTCAGAGGGTGCTGGCCGACCTGGTCAGCCCTAGTTGACTGGGTTGTTGACACATTGAGTAAAATAATGTGCATCAGTTTGCCACCATGGTCCAATGAATTAGAATTGATGCAGTGCTTTGCAAAAGCATTGAAACCTCATGAACTTTTAACATTTTGTCACTTTACTGTAAACTCCAATGTTTTTAAGTTTTATGTGATGGACCAACAGAGCACAGAACTTTGCAGTGAAATGAAAATGATGCATGGTTTTCCAATTTTTTGACAACAGACATCTGAACATCTTTGTTGTTTTCCATCCCCATGGCAACACTTGCACTGCAGTTGTTGATGCAATGCTTTCTGGGTAGGTGTCTACCTTGATGGCACACCTAGAGCAGGGGTCAGGGATCTTTTCAACCCTGGGAACCATGTTTTCCTTTGTTCCAGCTAAGCAAAATGTTTTGTTTAGAACCACAAAAGCTACATGAAACAAAGTAGCTTATCCTAACAATATCTACTAGGAAATTTGTTTGATTTATTTTTTTTTATGTCTAAAAGCACATAATTTGTAACAAGTGTTGTCATTCTGTACAGAAATTTCATGAATAAATGACTGGAGAGAAATTGCTAAAGCTAGCATTTTTTGGTACCTTTTACATTTGGAAACATTTTCTAATTCTTTGGTTCTTAATAACTTTGGCCAGAAATGCTACATTTGAAAGGTCTAAAGCACCACATGACGCTGCTCCTGAGCGACTAACAGGTTTTTCTTCTGTGATTGTCCTTTATCTGCCTCCATCCATCACCGAATTAACCCGGACCAGCTTCCGTATGCCTTCTGCAGAACAGCATCCCCACAGCATGACGCTGCTACCACTTGTGTTTCAGGCCTTCACAGAACCACTGGATCTTTACTGGGAATACACACAAGATAACTGTTTACTGATTAGGCGCCGACGCCAGCAGGCCATTGGTTGCTTTCATCTGAATTTGGGGGTATCGGAGTAAAGAACTCATTCCTCCCCATTCGCCATTGTGCTTACTAAGAATTTTGTTTTGGTAAAATCATAAAATGTTAATATCTTGTAAGTCTAGAAAATCAGAATTCGATATGATCCTGAACCAGTGGAAAGTAAAATGAGATGGTGCCACGCCAACGTTCCTTAAGAACCACTTTTCCTCTTTCCCCTCTTAAAACTTTAAAACATAGTTTTTTTCCCCAACCAAATTTTGCCAACCCAAGCATGCAGTCACAGACTTTCTTTTAGCCTTTGATCAGAATGGAGCTAAAAGCTTTATGATGAGCTAAGGCTTGGCTCCTACCCCAGAACACTGTTTGGATCTTTGTTTATATAGAGTAGTTCAGCGCAGTTGAGGCTCAGCTGAAAAATCTGTGAAGTGTACAGCAGTGAGTTTTCAGAGGATGTTTCAGCCAGGTGTCATGGCAAGACGGGTCCGTTGTCACCGTTTCCTTGTATGGATTGTATAACACTGACATACTGACCCACTTAACAAGCTAAGCAACTATTGTGTTTAATTTACTGGATATTGGCACAAATAGTTCCCCAAAACCGTTGTATTCATAGGCGGCTCTGTAATTAGCTATGGTCTGGTTTTCCTCTACAGAGGCTGAAATACAACATATAGCGGAAAGACTTGGCTGAAGATAATTACAGTGATGTGTACGGTTTAAACTGTGGCTTGTTATTTTGGTTTAATATGTGGTTTAAGAGTGTTTGTTTGTAGAAGTGGGACTGACATCACCTAACAAAACTGTAAATAAAACTAGGTGAGACATCTTTCTGGTATGCACACAAATCACTCATTCCATATACAGTCAACTGTGTGCAAAGTTGATAACGGCAAAAGTGCAATAAAAACATGAAAAACTTGGATCATAAATGCTGTAAACACATCTGGAAGTCCTATTTGTTGTTTAATTCTGCGTTATTGTTGTCTCAAAGATGTCAACTGACAGCGGCCATGTTAGTTTTTTGGCTAAAGGCTTTGCTTAAGTCCAGTCAAACCCCATAAAATATGTTAAAAGATGTGCAGAATGTATCATTTTAAGTTTTGTATGCCCATTACTTTAGAGCATATACATACATAATTGTTTGTAATTGTTGTCTGCCCTTCAAGCTATGTTTTCTTGAGGTTCACAGACTGGACATGAATGTTGAGATGTAAAAGAAATGACCCCAATAATCTAACATATTTGAGCCTCGTTCTGTCTCACATGCGGGGAGCCAGCAGCTTGCTCCTCAGATGCTGGTTATCTCTAGACGCATGTTTTTACAGTGTTTGTTTTAATTTCTGCAGGGTTGGACATAGAGGCAGCCCGAAAAGAGGAGGAGCGGATCATGCTGAGGGATGCCCGACAATGGCTAAACAGCGGTCAGATTCAGGACACCCGGCATGCAAAATCAGGAGGAACGGCGCTCCATGTAGCCGCTGCAAAAGGATACGGGGAGGTTTTAAAGTAAGCATTGTAATAACGCTATATGGACCAGCCAGAGCATGTAATAACCTACACATTTGTAGCATACTGCAGCATAAAGCTGGTTCACTGGGTTTATTTAGATAAGCACTTTGAACAGTATAAGGTTACGACAGTAAACATAAGCAGGTTTTGTCTTTTTTGTTAACTCAAGGTTTTCCACAGTAGTTGCATCTTGTCATTTTGCTTTGTTTTGACATTGTTCCTTTGGGTTATTAATACACTTGTGTTACTTAAGCATAGGAACCGTGGTAACTTGTTCATCTACTCTGGGATGTTAGCCAGGACACTGCTGCCTGTGACTCTTCAAAAACCTATCATGCATAGGACAGCTACCGTACACTGAACAGCAAGCTAACTGGTTGCTCTGTGATTTCAGCTGCTGTTTGTTGTAAAAAATATGCATTTCCCTCCAACCTTTTCACATTTTACCATCTTTCAACCACAAATTGCAGTTTTGATTTGACCTTTTACTATTCCTCAATAAAATACAGCAATTGTCTTTAGAATATACCCATTTATTTAACAGAGTCCAGCTGTGTGTAATTTAATCCCAATATAAACACAGCTGTTCTGTGAAGGCCCCAGCATCTTGAAGACCAAGGGACATGCCAGAAAGGTCAATTGTGGGCATGTTTAAAGCAGGATTAAAGTAAAACGCATACTAAACGTTTAAGATCTCACAATTCACTGTTCAGTCCATCATCTGAAAAAGGAAAAAGTATTGCACAACTGCTAAATCAGAGAAGCAGCCCTGAGTGAATATTTTATGGTCATTCAATACTTATCTAGGGCACTGATTTTGTTAATCTGACTCAAGGTCGAAGCGTTGGCACACCTCTGAACACAGAAATCCTGGCAGCTTCTCAAAGGATTAGTTTGCAGGATCAAATGCTTCGGCCACATTCACTAATTCACATCAACTATTTTTGTCCACCCCTTTTCCAAAACCCCTCATTGTGCAGGCTTTTAATCCAAGCAGGGTATGACGTAAATATTAAGGACTATGATGGCTGGACGCCTCTACATGCAGCAGCGCACTGGGGCAAGGAGGAGGCGTGTAGGATACTCGTGGAGAATCTGTGTGACATGGAGCTTGTTAATAAAATGGTGCGTAATGGAAGCTTGTGGATATTTGTCAGTCAATGTTATGCAAAACTTCACTTTTTACTTAATTTTGTACCTCTTTCCCTCAGGGTCAGACTGCTTTTGATGTAGCTGACGAAGATGTATTGGGATACTTGGAAGAGCTACAAAAGAAACAAAATCTGGTGAGGCAGCGTGATCACCGATTGGATAATGTAGTCCATCCAGTTTGGATGAGCTTCTGAGACCATCTGATTTCAGCGTTTGTCCTTCAATCTGAGTTTCGTACTGTTTCTTTATTCCAGCTGATGAGTGAGAAGAAAGATGTCAAGAAGTCTCCGTTGATTGAAACAACAACCACAGGGGACAACAACCAATCACTGAAAACACTCAAGAGGTAAATGGGGTTTATCCTGGGAAAAAAATAATCTGTGGAAGTATTTACCTGAATGAGTCTCATGCTCCTAGCAGCCTGAAGGTAGAAGTGTTGCATTCTGTGCTAATCTGTGCTTCAGCAAAGAAACGCTGCTTCTGGAGCCAGAAAAGACAGCTCCACGCATTGAGACCTTAGAGCCAGAGAAGGTGGACGAAGAGGAAGAGGGGAAGAAGGACGAATCAAGCTGTTCAAGTGAAGAGGAGGACGAAGAAGATTCAGAGTCTGAAAATGAAGCAGGTGATGTTTCTATCCAGTAAAATAAAGCTACACATTGCAATGAATAACATAGGAGATTATGCAGAGTTTTATCATGATGATGTAACTAAACAAAGTTTATCTTTATTACTCCTTAAGATAAGAGCAAGCCTCCAGCAGCGGTGACCAGCAGCGCAACGACCACCCCAGCAGCTGTCAGCGTGTCATCTCCAACTAGTCCAACAAATCAGGTGACGACGCCCACTTCACCAGTTAAGAAGGTAAGACCTAATACAAAAGTGTCTTGGCTAAATTTCCTATTAGAACAGTTTAATCTTCAAGATTGGGTGTATAACTGCCAGTCTTGTCCCGAACTTTGTGATCCCTTGAACTTATTGTTACTACAACCTAAAAGTGGTTCATTGGGTCAGTAAGTAAAGGTGTGACTTCATTCTTGTTCTACCCCTGAAAAGCAGCACAACTTTTATACAAAGCCTTGCAAGTAGTACTTGTACTCCTTTGTACTCTCTATTTTTTTATTTTTTTTATTTATGTTTACAACCACTACTTTGATGTATTTTACTGGAGTTTAATATGAGACCATCACAAAGTAGCACATAGCTGCCTACCAGGCAGGTCAGGGTTAAAGTTTAAAGCAGGGTTCGGGCATCCGAAAATGGAATCTGGCACAACTTCAAACCCACCAGAACATGGTTCATCTAAACAGAAAGGCAGGATAAGGAGAGGATTAATCAGAGAAGCAGCCTACAGGAGCATGGTAACTCTAGAGGAGCAGCAGAGATCCACAGCTCAGGTGGGAGACTGACAGGGGAAGTGTCCAGAAAACTGGCCACTATGAAAGAGTGACTATTAGAAAGTCATAGCTGAAGAAAACCACAAGACGGAGGTTTTAGCTAAACCCGCACTGCACATCTCTCTGAACACTAACCTCATGGTAGTGGTAGGGCCTGCTGCAGCAGAGACAGGTGCTGGTTAAAACTGAAGGAGAGATGGATGGAGCAATATTCAGGGCAGTCATAGGGAAATAAAACTGGATGTAATATGTCTACGTGGATGGATGGGTGATTCCCAGGCTTCTGGAGCAATTCATGGCTGAGGAGGCAATGTAGTCATTTAAATCAGGTCTGCTCGAGCAGAAACTCGTCTAATGCACGAAGGAAAGTGGGCCCTGAGGGACCAGAGTGGAGATCAACTGATTAAAGGGGCAGGACTTCTTATTTAAGGCACAGGGTATGAATGCAGATTGTGTGGGATTGCAAAAATTAGTTTTAAAACCATTTACAAGACCATAACATAGTACTAATGTTGATTTGATCTGTATGTTACAGGAAACTGAAATCAGTTGTTGTAAATTTTCTTTGGCTCTTAAACATAATAAAGGGCTCCACAGTCAGAATGATGAGTAGACAAATCCAAAGAAAGAAGAGAGTTGTGTGTAAAGCTGTAAATTTGCTTCGACTTTTGGACCTGCTGCCCTCTGCTGGCAATAACAGACAACAAATCCTCTATTATAACTGAGCATGAGAAATTCCTGCAAGGGCATGCCCTCTTGCTTCATTTCACTTGCTGCAAATGTTAGCTGCTGTGGTCTTTTGTGTGGCTAAGGGCAACAAACTGAAATGTTCTGGATGGCCAAAAGCTGTCTGAAGCAAACACTTTGTGAAAAGGTTTAATCCACAGAATAAGTGTTGATAGGTTGCACTCATCCTGTCTGCTTTTATTGTTTCTGCTTCTTAGACTTCCAGACCTTATTTAAAGCCTGGTGATTACACACCACACCTTTCTTTGAGCATTGTCTATACAGTTCTGCTATTATTTCACTTGATCAGTGCCCTTAGTTCGGCACCATGTGGTGTGACTCGGCTTTGAAATGCCCGCCCTTGCGCGCAAAGTGTGTTTTCTTTTGCTTCTGTCTTATTCTGCCATTTTCTTTTTCAACCTTTCTGTCTTCCTCCCTGTCCGTCCTGTTATACCGTCCTGGGCTCTTGCCTTGGTTGGCTTTAGTTTGATTACATTACACCTCTCATGCCTTTGGCGGAGCCAGGCTGTCCTGCATTGTGGCGTCAAGGTTTACGCAGAACTGGCATTTCTCTTGTGCCCAAAAAACCTATGGTGAGGCATTGGTGTGCACCAGAGTTGTTGTCTCATCCTACATGCACTTGTGCCCTCACAAAGCACTAAAATCTCCCCTAACCCCCCACCTGTTCCAGGTGATGTAGGATTTTTCCACTTGCTTGGGTTGGCCTGTTGAAGAATTTTGTGCTGTAGTAAATGGTGATGTCTTCAGGGGTCTGCAGCTGTTGACCTGCTCAGCGGGGTCAACCACATGCCTCCCCTCCTGCTCTCAGAGCCGATGCTCGGGCTGTCCATTCAGATACCAGAGCTACAACTATGGTTATTAATCTTTTCCAGCTTTACTTAAGTTTTTAGTTACCAATGAAGTAAATATTTGCATAATTGCTTAAAAACAAAAAGAAACATTCTTTCCCCACAGAATTCTTTGAATTATATTTAACCATGGCTTTTAACCCGGTGGAAAAATCCAACAAGGATTGAACTTCCCTTTCACTCATAAACATTACATGGTGCTTTCTTCCACTTGTAGTCAACACATGCACTGCCAATCTGGTTCTTCACATTGTGTTTGTGTAACTTCTGTGTTTTCAAATACTTTCATCTTCTGAAAGTGGTAAAATTGTATGTGGTCAGTGTTTTTTTGGTGTTTTTTTTCCTCTAAAACTTCAGATTTTATCCAAGTTGAAGGATTAGTTAAAAGAGATGATGGGAGTATAATTTTTCCTCTTGTGCTTTATCTTTAAAAACTGAACCATACAGTGTTTTTCATAAGTAATCTTTCCTCTTGAGCTTTCCGCATTTTGTCACATTATTATGACAAACTTTGTAAAAAGTATTTTATTGGGATTTTATGTGTAATGACCAACACAAAGTTGTGTATAATTGTGAAAGAGAGAGAGGGTGATGCATGATCCTTTTGTACTGGCATCTGTAAATAAAGTCCACTCTAACCAGTTTCCTATAGAGGTAAACTAATGGAGTCCACCTATCTTGACCTCTGTCTTTCTATAAATACATCTGTTCTGTCAAGGTTGTTCTGCAAAATATTAACTCAGGAGGGCTGAATACAAATGCTTCACCACAAAGTTTTCATTTGTTAAAGTTTAAAAACCATGTAGGTTTTTTATTTCTTCCGCTAAACAATTATGTTCTACTTTGTGTTGGTCTAACATGTTATATCACAATAAAATACATTAAGTTGTGGATGTAACCTGGAAAAAAAAAAGTTTGAGGGGTTAAATACTTTTGCAAATGACTGCAGTCCTTATAAATTAATCAGCAAGTGTTTGATGTGATTCCTGTTTGTTGCTTACTAAGATTACTAAGGATCTTACCACAGTTAAGACCATAGATGCATCATTCAGGATTATCTAAGCTGCTGCATCATCCTCACATTCTCCAGGTCGTTCAGCCGGCTGGAAAGGTCTCAACCAAAGTGGAGGAGGAGAGGAAAGATGAGTCTCCGGCATCGTGGCGTCTGGGTTTGAGGAAGACGGGCAGCTATGGGGCGCTCAGTGAGATCACAGCCACAAAGGAAGCTCAGAGGGAAAAGGACACTACAGGCGTGATGCGCTCTGCCTCAAGCCCTCGCCTCTCCTCATCTCTGGACAACAAAGAAAAAGAAAAGGTCAGCAGTGATAAGTTACATTATTTGTCTTTTTACTCCAGTGTTCTGCCTCTCCATCAAGACTTTGCAAGCAGGACATATTTACACACCCATTTTGTCCGACATACAATTTTTAGGGTGTTTGATCCAAAGGGGTGCAAATACGCACAAAAGCATTGGCACCCCGTTAAACTTGATCACACCTTTTTTTTTTTTTTTTTACAACCACAAATAGGAATGTGTTTTATTTGGATTTCACGTCATAAACAGACCAAAGTTTGTGAGACTGAAGTGTGTTCAGCAGCCAGGAGCACCACAGGGGACTGCACTCTTAGCATTATCACTCCGTGAACCTCAGGCTTCCATTAAGTCCTGTCATCTACAGAAATACTCGGATGTCTCTGCAGTCATCGGGTGCATCAGAGAGGGAAAAGAAGCAGAGCTTTGAATTCTATGAAAATAAAGGAAAACCAGCAAAAAATGGTACACATTTATGAAGTGTAAGGAAAACAAGGCAAGGGGTTGAATATTTAAACAAGTCTTAGAAATTTGCCATGCAATGTTTTATGCAGCCTTGTTTGTACAAATTCTCCTAAATAAGATTAAATGCAACCAGTTTCACCAACTAATCTGTCACTTAAAAGTACAGCTGTTCTGTGACAGTCCCCATGGTTAAACATGGTGGTGGCAGCAACATGCTGTGGGAATGCTTTTCTTCAGCAGGGACATAGAAGCTGGTCAGAGTTAAATACAGCGCACTCCTGGAAGACAACCTGTTAAAAGCTGCAAAAGAGTTGAGACGGGGACAGAGGTTCACCTTCCAGCAGGACAACCCTAAACATGGCACCAGAGCTACACAGGAATAGTTTAGATCAAAGTGCAGTATGGCCTAGTCAAAACCCAGACCTGAATCTAATACAGAATCTGTGGCAAGGGTTATTTACAGATGCTTTCTACCTGATCTGAGCTTGAGCTATTCTGCGAAAGATGATGGGCAAATATTTCAATCTCCAGATGTGCACATTTCTTTGATGTACCATTAAATGCTGCTGTACTGGCAGTGAAAGGTAATCCTATGGTTAGGAGTAATTTTTGGAAGGCACCATATATTTTCAAATTTAGCGCTGATGGTGTAGGGGTTAAAGCGTGCGACCATATGCAGAGGCTACAGTCCTCGAAGCGGCTGTCCCGGGTTCGAGTCCCGGACCCGGCGACATTTGCTGAATGTCTCCCCCTCTCTCTACCCCTCTTTCCTGTCTACCTACTGTCAAAAAATAAATAAATAAAGGCCACTAGTGCCGACAAATATCTTTAAAAGGCTGTAGAGGCCCTGATGAAAAGATTAATTGAGAATACCTTGGACTCGCCTTATTGCTAACAGAATGCTGGTTTATTTTGCTTCCTGCAGGAGAAAGACAAAGGAACCCGACTTGCGTACGTGGCCCCAACTATCCCAAGGAGGCTTGCCAGTACTTCAGACATCGACGAGAAGGAAAACAGGTGAACCCCTGGAGCAGAGTAGTGGCTCTGTGCAAACATGCAGTGGCATGAGTAGCTTCTGTTGCTCATGATTATGTGTTGCAGGCAGACAGCACTGATGCTCTGCTTGGTGCTTGGTGCTTGTGCTTTTAAGCCATGACCATCATTTAATCCAGTAACGCTTTGAATAAACTTATTAGAACCAAACAAAGTGATGGAAGAAAGGAAGGCACTTAAGCAGTAGTATAAACATGTGAGTGTCTGTTACCAGAAATATGGGGTACTATTATAGCTTGTGGATCCTCAGGGACTCGACAGCTCTGATACGTAGTGGTTCATACACTCGGCGACGATGGGATGACGACCTGAAGAACAGTGAAGGAAGCTCCTCTCTCAACCGAACCTCCAGCTACCAGCGCAGGTTAGCCCCTGCTTACTTCATCATGTGATCTCTCTTCCTTTAGATCTGATGTGCTAAAACCTTCACCAGATGCTTTTCATTGTTTATATGAGCCACCTTAAATGTATGTACATGTTTTTATTCGTAGCAAATCAGCCCAACGCCTCCCTATCCCTGCCACAGTTTGTTGCATGACTGATCTGTCAAGCTGCTGGGCCACAGTGTTTAAAATGCACCGCTTCGATATTTTAACAAGCCTAGCTGCTGTGTGTTGCATCAGATAAATCATATTCGCAGGCCTGTCTATGACACATGAACATAAACTTAAACCTGCATTCATTCTTATGAGACAAATTGTGGCTATAAGCAATCGGTGAAAAACAGCTTTAATTTGGGAACTTGGTTCATGTTTTTGTGTCTCCCTTTATTATTCCTAGAAAAGACAGTCTTGACTTTAAAGGAATGTCCAAAAGGTTTGACCTTTCCGTCTTTCCTTTTATACTTTGCTAATATGAAAAAAAAGTAGTTATTTTATTCCCAGATATAATCCAGCTTTGCATTGCAGCATTGTGTTCAAGCTATATTGTCGGAAATATGTTTTGTGTGTTTTTATATATGTTTGTTTGTGTGTGTGTGTGCACCTCCACCGCTAATTCTCTTGCCCACCTGCGTCCCGACACGCTAGCACGTCCCATACGCTAGCGCTAGGGCGGAGCGGCAGCACGCGGGACGTGCCAGCCAAGTCTTCATCAACCTCCAGCTTGGACCCTAACACCTGTAATACTAAACCCTGGCAGCCACCCTCCTCCCACTACCCATCTTACAGCATTTACCGCAGGTACACCGCTGTCCAACTGTCCTTTCTGTCTGCCTCTCTGCTCTGCTGAGCGTTTTATGTCTTCCCTCGGTTTATGTTCTAGTTTTTGTCCAAATACTTTTAATTACAGGAGAAATGTCCAAAAACTCTGCACTTCTCAACATTTTATCTTCAAACTTCAATGTACTCTGTTGGGAATTTGAACGATAGGTGTAAGGAAAATAAAGCACTAATGAGTAGCTGGAGTCCACCTGTGGGTCGTTAAATCTTGGTATAAACCCAGATATCCTGTGAGGTTTGTTCGAGAACACTAGTGATCAACCGGCACCATGAAGACCAGCGCAGCACACGGGTCAGAAATAAGGTTGTGGAGAACTTCATAGCTGGGTTAGGTTATAAAACAATATCCCAAGCTTTGAATGTGGTGGAAAGCTGGAAAGACTTAGAGTATGGCACAATTGCAAAACTACCAAGACATGATGGCCTATGAATACTTTTACAGAGCACTGTAAATGTAATGAAACATATCTTGTAAGCTTCCAATAAAAATATTTATACTGACCTCCTTTAGTTACAGCTCTGCAATCTTCCTCTCTTATCTGTGAAGGTCTGTGCTAATCTGAGTCATCTCAGCCCACCAAGTACAAACTCTTCTCTCCTCAGTCTCTGCAAATCTGACCTGTGAACTAGCTCATAATGTTAAAGGACAAACTGCTATAAATTCCAACAGCAGTACTTTAATAAGGGCTTTTTTCCAGCACCCATGCAGCCCCAACAGTTGTTGGATTTTCCCTTAAGAGGCATCAACTGCTTGGATTTTATGTTCGGCAAAGATGTCCAGGTCTCACTGACACTCTGCTCTGGACTCACTGCCTTGGAATTCTTTGACTCGGTGTGTTTCCTGGAGAGTCAGTGAACGAGGCCTATAAAGTCCTAAAGATTCATGTTGAATGTTGACATCAAGCTACCTTCAGTAAAGGAATCGTGCACGTTAGCAGAACAGAGAAGATGCATGGGGGGAAATGGGGAAAATACTGTGTGGAGATAAAACCAAGCAGACAGATTTGAGTAATTATTACATTTTTCTGTATTTTCATTGCAGTGGATCTTTCGGCAGAAGACACGAGGACCTGAGCTCCTCCACCACCACCACCTCCTCCTCAACAACCACCACCTCTTCGTCGGTTACCTCGCCCACAGGCCATCGCGGCCTCCTCTCCAGCCTGGGTTCCTCTTCCACCCGAACTGGCTCCACCAGTCTCACCAGCAGGTAAACCTCCTCCCCCTGTTGTGAATTATAGCTTTTAGAGACAAATCATTCATAATCTGAAGCATGATCTTTACTTTGCTCATAAAAGCAGCTGAAATGAATGGTCATAATGGTTTTCTTAGCAAAATGCTCACTGAATTAACAGGTACTGGTCAGAGGAGAGTGCAGAGAGGGAAAAGGAGAAGGAAAAGGACTCTGCTGCTGTTATTCCCACTGTAAACACTGGTTCTACCACAACCACCACGTCTACCACTACCAGCACGGCCATATTAACCACTACCACCGGCACTGGCATAGTCACTGGCACCGGCTCAGAACGACGCAGGTAACTCACACAGAGTTAACTTTTTTTTTTTTTTCTGCAGCTTAGATGTAGTGGAAAATCTTTTTAAAGTAGCTCTAAATGTTGACCTTCAAGTGTTGCTGTCAAACCGTAATCCAGATGCTTTCTCTCAGTTCTAAACCAGGAATCTTTGGTCTGGGTGACTTCCTCTTCCACACACACTGTGAGAGAGAAAGTGTTTGCATGGGCGTGTTTAAGTAGAGTCGGTTGTAGGTCTCAGTGCAGCAGTGCTGAAATAAGCCACCTGTCTCTGTGGGAGCGGGTTCAGAGCCTGGACCGCTCCAGCAACTTCCCCATATAAGGAAGGAGGGCAGAAGCTGCGTCTTTTGCTGAAGGCTGAAGATCTTTTCCTCTCTGAAAGAGTTCATGCTGCTGTGTGGCCAACAGAAGTATGCTCCACGCTAAGTGGACGGCTTTTGTTCTTTGTAGTTAAGTTTGACAACATTGTAACAAAGTGTTACAATGTTTCATTAAAACTGGAAATACTTGTTTCCTTCTTTGGGTTTTTTTTCATGGACTCTGAGAAGTAACATCATGAAATTCTTGATTCCTCACTCAGCACTATAATCATTAATTCATGCACATCAGTGTTTCAACCCTTTTATGAAGCTGAAAGTCTCTTCAGCAGAGTCTGGAAATTAAAATGATCTTTCCAGCCATGCAGGGATTTTACAGCAGGGCCCCTACCCAGTCTGGAAAACAGAGTAATGTTTTCAACTCTAGCTTTTTTTATTTTTTTTATTTTGTCTCCATCAGGTCGTACCTGACACCGGTGCGAGACGAGGAGTCGGAGTCTCAGAGGAAAGCTCGATCCAGACAGGCCCGGCAGTCAAGGCGGTCCACACAGGTCCGTTATTCTGCATGCTGACCGTGATGCTTTTATACTTCTTCTTCTTCATTTTATTAAAATACATTTGGGAAAATGAGAATGCACTCTTCTATTATCAAAACATGAACCTAAGCTATTGTGTGTTGCCCTGGGGTTTAAACTAAAAATAAAAACTTGTTGAGAGAAATTCTCCTTGCTTTTCCAGGGTGTGACTCTGACTGACCTGCAAGAGGCTGAAAAAACAATTGGCCGTAGTCGTCCCCAAAACAGCCGCGAGGAGGAGAAAGAGAAGCAGGACAAGGAGAAGCAGGAGGAGAAGACGGAGACAAGGGAGGATGATTACCGATCAAAGTACCGGAGCTTTGAAGAGGTACCTGCTTCGTCTTTGCAATGAATCATAAGACAGGACACAGTAATCAACCCTTTTTACTATTGCCTTTTTCCTTTCAGCGTTATCGGCCTTCGTCTTCCTCCTCCACCTCTGCCATTTCCACCATCAGCACTGGCTCCACAACCTCCTACTCGGGCTCTTCGTTGTCCTCCAGTTCCAGCTCCCTCAACAGGCCTAATAGTCTGACTGGGATCACCTCATCTTATAGCAGATCCTCTCGAGATACAGAAAAAGGTCAGTCTTCTGCAAACAAAAGCTGCAGCGTTTGGGTCACATTTGTTGAATCTCCAAAGACTGCCTCCACACTACTGTACTTGGAGTCTTTTAGGGTACTTTTGAGATATACAATAAACACCAGAGTTGACTGTTGGAATTAAAATATATGAATCGGATAAAATGGCTTTTGATTTTTATAGTGAGAGATAAATGTTTAGTTTAGATTTATTGATAAATTGGTCAATAGCTCAATAAATTTGTTTTTGGTGACTGTTTATTTTGTCATATTTATTCAAAATATCATCTCCAATGACAGAATCGGACAAAAAGGATGAGGAAAAGGAAGGGGAGGACAAGCCCCGCTCCATACGGGATCGCAGGCGGCCCCGCGAGAAGAGACGCTCCACCGGGGTGTCCTTCTGGACTCAAGATGTAAGATGTTTTTTATGTTCTAAACAGCTCTAAACGTTCTGCTGTGATCATTCTAACGGCGAGACCTATAACATGCATTTTTTTAATTTCAGGGTGATGAAAATGACCCCGAGCAGCAGTCGGACTCAGAGGATGGCAGCACCAGGGGAGAATCACAAGTAACTAACCTCACACACACTCTCATGGCAGCAAGTACGAACCTCAGTAGTCCTGTTCTTTCTTTTCATAAAAATCTCCCTTTTGATTTTTTATTTTTTTTAGTATTTGCTTTTATCCTTTATTTTTGTCTTTCCTTTTGTCCCATCTCATGCTATGGCTTCCTCTTGTCCTACAGATTTACCTTTTAACTCTTTGAGTTCTATGTTAGCTAATTTTATTCTGATCTCTGTGATAGTCTGACACTTACTTGACCTTGGGAATCCAACATACTTGTAGCGTCAGTGGATGCTCAGGAAAGGAACTCTGCATTTTTGTTTATTTCCTAAGTGCAAAAATGAATGAGATGCTCTGTGTGAGGAATAAAACAATTTCAGCTTCTTTTGTGCAATTTAACGTTTTGTACTCTGGTAAAAATAAACATGTCAAATAAGTCATGAGCTGTCCACTGATGATACAATATAAGGCAGAAAAGGCATCTTTGTAAACTCATCAGTTCCTGATTGAACTTCCTGTTTGGAAGAGAGCGTCATTTGAAATCTAACAAAGGGAGACAGTTGTTGTTTGAAGTCAGCCGTCAGGGAGAAGAAGAGGAACTCCAGCTGCTAGCCGTCTCTTACGGTGGGTGGAGCAGCAACAAAGCAACTACAGAGGAAACGAGTGTTTATCTCTGCATGGAGACTCAAACATACAGGAAACCCCTTAGATCATAGCTTCTCCAGCTACTGAGAGACTGCTGAAAAATGGCAAACAATATTTAATTTATTATCCCTGCATATTACTACATGTTTATCTAGTATGATACAGGTGGATTAGAGAGGACAAATCTCGTTTTAAGTTTGTGTTTTTCTGATCTTCTCACATTTGCTTTATTTCTTATTTCCTTACAGAGTGACAGATTGTCCAGGTAAGTTTCACCACCATCATCAGGTCTTGAATGCTGTTGTTCAACTGTTACATTTGATTGCTAATATTACTCCCCTTTTTATTGTCGCAGAAATGAGAGCACTTCATATTTAGATCGCAACGATGCTCTTTTTAGCCGTAGTTATGGTGAGAGTCGAAGGCCGTACTCGAGCCGATTGGATAGAGACGACACCACCGACTACAAGAAGGTATGAATTCACTCCGTGCTTCTTTTTCTTCAGTTAATCTTAGATGACTCTAAAAAATTCAAAAGTTAAGCACATATTCTGGTCCTCTTCTTTTAAATTTAGTTAACATGTTACACAGTCATGAGAAAATAAAGATCTGCCCTCCTTCAGTTATTGTTTTTGGTATCTGGACCTATTGGGAATGATCCGGTCTTTACCGTGTTCTAAGATCATTTAAATCGATCAAACATACCAAATGTTTCTTTATTTTTGGAACTGAAAGAGGGAGTACCATCATTTTCCCATGACAGTGGGCTGCAAATAACAGTCAACCAAATGTGACGGATGAAAATAAATGATCGTTTATTACAACACGTGTTCAGCACATTATTACCTGGTAGATGTGAGTGTAAGCATGTTTTGACGTCTTTTCTCAGCTCTACGAGCAGATCTTAGCAGAGAACGAAAAGCTGAAGGCCCAGTTAAGCGACACTGATCTGGAGCTGGCAGACTTGAAGTTACAGTTGGAGAAAGCCACACAGGTATGCACACGTCCACTGTTTATCATTAAACATGTATTCTGGATGTAATTGAAGCTTTATGATGTGTTTTTAATGCAGAGGCAGGAACGCTACGCCGACCGATCCCAGCTTGAGATGGAGAAAAGGGTAATGAACTTCTTCACCAAGCAACCTCCTCTGTTACATAACCAGAAACTAAAACGAGATCATTCCCGTTTCCTGTGTGTCTCAGACTAATTTTTGTCAAATGAGAAGTGTTTTAAACATCCCAGTAACACTGCTAATGGGTTTATGTCTGAAGGTAACAAGCAGGCCCTCTTACCAACTGGGTGGTGGTATGATCTTACCCTGAGTCTTTGTACAGCCTCCTCTCTGCTGCTGCCTGTAGGATCACTTGTGCTGTGGTAGCTGGCATCAATCAGGCTCTCCACCCAGAACCTCCACCTTTTTTTTTCTTCTTCCACTTGTTTTTAAACATTAGTGGCAGTGTGTGGTCACCATCTCTGTAGAGTGCTTATTTTTTGTGTGTTTTTAATGCGTGGAAGTGTATTTATCCCTTTTTTATGACAATACCTCTGAAAGATCCTGTGCATGTGTTTTAATGCTTTTACCATTTAAATTATATCAGTAATTTTAATAACTTCATATCCAGCTGTTTTATGATCTTAGTCCTTAGTCCTAAATCCATTCTTGACAGAAAGCCGTATTTAAATCATTACCCTTGAGCAATCTCAGCTTTTTATTATCAAACAGTTGAGTTTTTTAATCATTTAAGACTTCCGTTTAGGCAACCTCTGAACATCTACTTTCCTGTTTTCAGACTCATTGACTTCAGTTTAAGTCACTGACTGTTTAGGACTGATTTGGCTGTTGCTTGCGCACCCGTCACAGAAAATGCGAGTGAAGTGTGTGTGATCACCCAACACCATCTCCCACAACGTGTTAAATCTACTGCTGGTGGTTTTTTTTTTGTTGTTTTTTTCCTGGTTCAGTGTTAACCCGCCTTTCTTCTCCCAACAGGAAAGAAGAGCTCTAGAAAGGAAGATTTCTGAGATGGAGGAGGAACTTAAGGTACCAAAAGTTGCATGCAGAAATGGACTGTTATATCATATATTGCAGTAAGATTTTGTGCTCCTAAGATTTGCGTTTGGTAGCTATAGATGCACTGATCAGAGGTTAAAAGGCTTAAAAGGATAAAATAGAACAACTTTAGAACAAACTTTATCATCAAACACCTCAGTGATACTAAACATAGCTAATTTTAGGTCTTCTGTCTATAACGGCTTCAGCACCAAAGAGAGTTGCTGTTCCTTACAACCTCTGTTGGTGCTTAGGTAAATTCTGTTCAACGATCAGGGAATTAAAGATCGCATTCCAGCTGATAACGAATTGTCCGATTTTGATTTTTGACCTTCTAAAACAAACATTGAGAATTGGTTGAGTTAGTAGTTTTGAATGCAACAGAAAATTAAGGAATTGCAAGAGTATGCTAATATTATGCATTAAATAATTTGTTCCTCACCTCTGTTTGATTTTATTATTTTTTTTCTAAACTGAAAACAAAACGCTAAAGAAAACAAGCCATTTTGTTGTGTTAACTGACCACAAAAAGAGGGAGTTTTACATTTTGATACATTTGATAAACAGGGAAAGCAGTAGAGATTCACCAGCTCCGATCACTGACTGATTGGTGCGTCACTAAAAACAAACAATACAGTTACGTCTTTAATACATTTGAATATAATAAAAGGTTATTTTAGTTAATTCAAGTGAAACTATGGATTCATTCCACACTGATATATTTCAAGCTGTTATTTCAGTTTATTTTTTAGGTTATGACTGAATAATCAATCCATAATCATCAAAGGTTTTCATTAGTTGAAAACCTAAAATGAATTTTAGCCAACAATTTAAAGTTATTCCTATTGTGCACTTTTTCCTTCCACTTAACTTTCTGTTAAAACTCTAAGCCACAAAAGGTCATTGCTAAAGAAGTTGGCTGTACATGTTGCTGTATTCATGCATATTAATAAAAGGTTGAGTGGAAGAAAAAATGTGTTAGAAAAAGATGCTTAAGCAACAGCAATAGCTTTAGAATTTTACCATGATCATCAAAATATACAGAAATTAGCACTTGTAAATCCTCATGAGTTTTACCTTTTTGAATTGAATTATTGAAATAAATAAACTTTTCAATAGTAATTTAAACTACTTGAGATGCACCTGTGTGTGCGGTTACTGAATAGAAAGTGGTGCAGGTCAGATATGCAACTGAGCTGTGAAGGTCTCCTATCAGATTAAATGTTAACTGACCTATGATGGCAGTTTTAGACACCGACATGTAAAATATAAATTTTCTGAAAGTTTAACAGCCTGTCTAATGTCTACTTATGCATTGCTTCTGCTCATCTGAACACATTTTAGCCACATATATAACCTGTGACCATCAGTGTTCTGCCTCATGTATGGACAAGTGCAATTAACTGTTCTTCTGGAAAATTGATTGAAGGAAGACAGGATAACAAATATCTATTAAACTACTGGTTGTCTTGTTGGTCCATCAGTGTGATAAAAGGATGTGGTCATTTTCAGCTGGTTGATCTCATCAGTGTCACTTTACCATTCTATCTACAAGCATCATGCTGAACCGGAAAGGTCTTAATCATTCCTATTTTCCAAATCTGTCCCATTTTCTAACAATCTTCCTTTTCTGTTCTCCCTCTTCTCCTCCTCCTGGTCCCTCTTACCTCTTGATTTATTAATTATTTCTCTTTTGAGCTTTGTCTTAAAACACATTTCTCTTTTCTCCTCTCCTGCCACTCTCACCCTCTGCCTCCTCCCCTTCTGTCTTTCTTCTCCACCCCACCCTCCCTGCAGAACCTCCCCCAGGTAAAGCAGGTTCAGGCCCTGCGGCAAGTTAAGGAGCGGCTGCAGGCTGAGAATCGGGCCCTGGCCCGCGTGGTGGCAAAGCTCTCACAGTCGGCCTGCAGCCAGCTGCCCACCAGCGACCTCTAAGCCACGTCTCTGTCCTCCACCATCTTCTTTCTCTCTTCTTCTTCTTCCTCCTCCTCCTCCTCTTTGTCCTCTCTTTCTTCTCATGCTCCATTTGTGCTCTGCCCTGCACCCGTAGACAGGCAGGTGTTCAGCCGCCTTACTCTGACTGTTTTCTCCTCTTCTGCCTCCCCAGAGCCTTTTGGTTTTCAGATTGGGGAGGCCGTTTGATTTTTACAGCAGGACATTCTCCTTTTACAGTCTGCTACTGTCAGGGGCTTTCACAAAACTACTGCTAAAATAGTTATACTAATAAACATGCTAAAAAGCTACTTGGAGAAAGCTCAGGTGTGTTAAAGGGGGATGTGAATCTAAATTCCAAAGCGCTGTAAAGGAAAGTGTCCTTGTTGTGGTTTCTAGTTTGATGCTTTCCTCGGGTGGCTCAGTCCATCAGTTTGACTTGTTCTGGTTTTATTGCATGAAAGTAGCTACCTGTGGCATCACTTTCATTTGACCCAAAGTGTCAGATTGAACCCCTCCTCATACCAGCCAATGAACTGTATAGGACCTTGTTAAGTTTTCACACCGTTTGAATTTATTCACATTTCTGCGACATTCCAAAAAGAAACTTCAGTCAATTTTATTGGGACCTTTGTTGGAAAAAATTAATATAAAAACATAAACAAAGTAGTGCTTAACTGTAAAGTGGAAGAAAAACGGGTCATTATCTTAAAATAATGTACAAATAAAAATCAGAAAGATTTGGCCTGTTGGGTATAAAACTGCCATTGAAAGGAGAGGTAAACACTATGCCAAACTTGGAAGCAGGACTGCACAACTACAAACCTACAGTAGGTTCTGTTCACCTGACATCCTGGACATTCATTTAGAGCAGCAGCTAAGAGGTCCATGGTAGCTCTGGAGGAGCTGCAGAGGTCCACAGCAAAGGTAGAGTGTTAAAGAGGTAACTAATTGTAAAAGTAGCGAGAAGAAAGTTTTGTTTAGAGTTTGTCGCAAGCATTGTAGGCAACAAGGCAAACGTGGAGAAGGTCCCATGTGTAGCAGAGGAATACTGCGCGTCACCCCGAACCCACCATTCTAATGGTTAAACATGGTGGTGGCAGCATGTTGCTGTGGGAATGCTCTTCTTCAGCAGGAACAGGAAAGCTGGTCAGTTTTGATGAGAAGGTGGGTAAATACTCGTACTCGTCGTTTTCCGCTTATCCGGAACGGGTCGCGAGGGCAGCAGACTCAGCAGAGACACCCAGACGTCCCTCTCCCCAGACACCTCCTCCACCTCCTCCGGGGGGAGCCCAAGGTGTTCCCAGGCCAGCCGAGAGACATAGTCCCTCCAGCGTGTCCTGGGCCGTCCCCTGGGCCTCCTCCCGAGGAAGGCGTCCAGGAGGCATCCGGTATAGATGCCCGAGCCACCTCAACTGGTTCCTCTCAATGTTGAGGAGCAGCGGCTCTACTCCGAGCCCCTCCCGAATGGCCGCGCTCCTCACCCTATC
Source organism: Crenichthys baileyi (assembly GCA_036173005.1). Taxonomy (NCBI): domain Eukaryota; kingdom Metazoa; phylum Chordata; class Actinopteri; order Cyprinodontiformes; family Goodeidae; genus Crenichthys; species Crenichthys baileyi. The sequence goes on along the minus strand of JAHHUM010002019.1, from coordinate 605,018 downwards.
TCTAAGGGAGTGCCCGGCCACCCCACAGAGGAAGCTTATTTCAGCTGCTTGTATCCGGGATCTCGTTCTTTCGGTCATGACCCAAAGTTCATGGCCATAGGTGAGGGTAGGAACATAGACCGACCGGTAAATCGAGAGCTTCGCTTTTCGGCTCAGCTCTCTCTTCACCACAACGGACCGGCAGAGCGCCCCCATTACTGCGGCAGCCGCACCGATCCGTCTGTCGATCTCCCGCTCCATTCTTCCCTCACTCGTGAACAAGACCCCGAGATACTTGAACTCCTCCACTTGAGGCAGGAACTCCCCTCCAACCTGAAGAGGACAAGAGGTGGGTAAATAGTGGACAAATATTTCAATCATGATGCTCCAACTTCGGTCCTCTGCAACAGTTACATACATATCTGTTCCACTATGCCCAGTTAAAGTCAAGTGTCAAGTCCTGTTTGCAGCATTTCAAAGATCTGGCAGATATTTCAGTCTCCAGATTAACAAATCTGGTAGTTGAACCCAGAAAAACCTGCAGCCATAACTGCAATGAAAATAGTTTTTACAGTGTATGACATTTCTATTTGTAAGACCATTCCAAAGAAAACCAGGTGTCATTGTCCTTTAACTTCACAATAATGCACTACTCTATGCTAGCCTTTCACATAAAACCCCAATAAAATACTTTGAAGTTTGTGGCTGTAACGCGACAAAATGTGGAAAAGTTCAGGGGGCATTAATACATTTGCAATTCTGAGTTTCCTTGTGCATTTCTTCAAAAAATTTAAACCAAATGCGAATGTTTTTAACAGTAAGATTTCAGGTTGCATTTTTCCTTTTATTTCTACACACTTCCACATATATGTGCATATAAGCTCAGACTTGTCGCATTTAATGATGAATCCGGTACAGATACTGTCAACAATATAGGCCAGATAAGGAACAGCTTAGTCTCCATATTGTAGAAATAGTAACTTTTGACAGTTGCAGTCGGTTCTGTTCCTGACTTGAAGTGGGTTTGAAAAAGGAGAGCTTTACCTGCCTGCTGTGTGATTTTCCTGGTTGCTGACGGGCAGCCCCTCAGATTCTGCATGGCTTTCTCAGGATCTCTGGCCTGTGGTGTGCCCGTCCTTGATTTGGATCAAAGATGGTATTTCTATTTTATATGACAAAATAAAACAAGAGATATTGTGTGCGACTCCTGAGACTGCTGTCTGTAGGCTGCTATTAACGTATAGCACAACAGCCTGAGCGGTTGAACGACATGTCGAGACTCGTCTAAGCTCTCTCTGTCTCTCTCTCTCTGTCTCTCTCTCTCTCTCCTCCCTCCTTCCCTGTGTTCCCTGTTATTCCCTTTCAGATGCTCCCAGACTTGAAAGCAGACAACCAGAGACTAAAGGACGAGAACGGAGCGCTCATTCGAGTCATTAGCAAGCTTTCCAAGTAGAAACAGACCCACCCGCCCTGCCTGCCCGGTCTTCTGCACCCGCTAGTCCCCCATGGCAGCGACTAATGGAATTGCACATTTAGATATTAATCGCAACAGACATCAAGAGACGAGACTCTTTCTTTTGCTTTTTTTGTTTCTCCAAACTTTCCCTTTTTGCTCCTACACCACCACCGCTGCAGCCTCCATCCATTCAACCATCCTCCTCAGCTGTAGTCGTCTTGATTGGTGTGGCTGCTGTTCTGATAGAAGCGCTGAGTTTACAGAGCAAAAAGGAGAAAGGGTTGTATTAGAGCAATGTGGGCGGGGAAGCCTGAAAACTATTTAACCAATAAGCCTTAGTTGTACATAAAAAGAAAAACCCTTGCATTGATCTCCTCTCTCAGCTATCACTGAAGAACAGATATTATCCTTCACCTGATTTTATTTGTGCCACAATCTCTCTTATTTGACTCTTTTGTTTTTTGTTGCTTCCTTTTCCTCTGTACATGTGTGCTGTGCGGTTCCCTCCACTCCCTCCATCCCTGTTTTAAAGTGCTTCTTCTGTCTACTATATCCTCCCTGTGGCCACTGTCTCACCTAATTTATCCTGATTATTATGTTTTCCTCCCCACTCACACGTAGATCACAAGCACACATCATCCTCTCCCCATATCTTCGTATCTCTGTCCTCCAAGAGGGAAAAATTTGAATTCTCGCGGATCTGGTGGAGTTTAAGCTTTCACTGTATGTGCAATATGCATTTCTTTCTTTCTTTTAAAAAAATGCTTTAATGAGTCCATCAGAAGTAGGATTTTCACTCCTGAAGCTTCCATCGCTCACTTTCTCCTCCATTTTTTTCTGTTTATTTTAAGTTTGTAGTCTGTTTATACTCTATTTCTCACTTTGTTTTAGCAGGTACCGAGTGATTCTGTATATACCTGTACGTATTTTGTTTGAGAAGCAGCACACGGCATGCGTTTATGGATCCCGTCTGTTACTATTAAAACTATATAAATTCCAGAGAACAAAGAGGTGTGCTTTAATTATTTTCCTTTTATAGTTTAAGGACATTGGACACAATAGAGCGTCTCTCTTACACGGGACGGCTTCTTTTTACTTTGTTTTTTTGGTTCACATATTAGTGAAATCTAAAGAGTAATGGCTTCACTACATTTCACTTTTATTGTATTCAGTATCTTGGACGCATGCTGTTATTTTGTTTCCCATTCTTTTTAAAAAGCTGTAGTATTATAGGCAGGATCTTGTCACTAAAGTAAAACATAAAAAAAAGAGAATAGATATTGCTAACCCAGTCCTTTCTACGATGTCTACATGCACTGTCGATGCCATGTGCGGAGTCTTGTGGGGTTGAAGCGAAATGCCACCATCAGCCGTTCCATTCAACATTTTATGCATTTCAGTGGCCTTTTTTTAAGAAGTTTTAAAACAATACGTTTAAAAGATCACTGCAGATGGATTGATGGCTGTCTGCTCTGGTTTAGACTTTATTTTTCTTTGTTTTTCCTGTCATCGTGTAAAATAGGTGTGTGGCTTAATACATGCAAGCTGTGCTGTGACTACCAACCACTGAAGAGTTCATTAAAATAAACTTGTACATTGTAAAAGTCCCCCTGTCTCTTTATTTCCTGCATTTATGTCCAATAAGCTGGTTATATTTCAAATTGTTTGAGGTCTGAAAACCTTTGCTGAAGCTTTTTTTTCTGTTTCTTAACAGGAATTAGAGCCATTAGGTAATTGTCTGAATCACTTAAATATGGACAAACTGAAAGTCATTATAAACAACTTTCCAGTTTAAAAGGGGTTTCTTTGGCAGCTAATCAGCTTTAATTTTGGAAACTTTATGCAAACATTTCAAACCAACTGTCGTCTTTTAGTCAAGAGCGAACACGACATTAAACCAGATACTTCGAAATGGCATGAACCCGGTATCTGACAATTATTGCAGAATTAAGTGGAATAAAAAGCCTTGTCAGTCCAAAGCAGTTTGCAGAGCACCAAAGCAATAACAGTTTTAAATGACATCTAAGCCAAATGCTACAGTCCCATCCATAAATGATCATACCTCTGAACATTTTGTGTTAAACCTGCAAGTTTCACAGTTTTAATGGAATTGTTTTGATAAATTTACATGAAATGGTTTATAAGTGTAATGCACCAATAAAAAAGAGCAAGGCTTGGCATGCATTTGCATTCAGTCCCCTCTAATTTGACATTCCTAAATCAAATCCAGTGCAACCAACTGCCTTTGAGGCAACCTACTTATAATAGTGTATCCATGTGGAGGAGCATGGAGCACTGTCCATTCTCTGAAAATGGAAAGAGAGAAACAGCTGCAAACCTACCAAAACATTATCCGCCTAAGCTGACTGGATGACAAAACGGACCATTTATAAGAGAACCAGATCAGACGCAGATGGCATGGGGGGGGGGGGGGGGGGGGGGGGGGGGGGGGGGGGGGGGGGGGGGGGGGGGGGGGGGGGGGGGGGGGGGGGGGGGGGGGGGGGGGGGGGGGGGGGGGGGGGTGGGGGGGGGGGAATTTTTCAGCTATTAGTTGGCCATTCAAATCTGGCCTCTATGGAGAATTGGCAAGGAAAAAGACTATTTGCAGTTTGCGGCAAGCGAGGAAGAGAGACCAATTGATCTAACATGAATATTTTAAGTAACGACTAAACATATATTTCATGCAGAAAGACCCGGGCGAGGATTCAAACCCCTGACCTTTTTGCTGCAAGGCAACAATGCTAACAGCTACACCACTGTGCAGCCTAGTGCACTAGGCTCATGACACCAAAACAATTTTTGACCTACGTGCAAAGCGCTTGGTTGGCCAAAAATCAACACGGAGTATCACTCTGCTCTGCATCCACTATTCCCACTGTAAAACATGGAGGGGGCAGCATCATTCTGTGAGGATGCTTTTCTTCAACAGTACCAGAGTGCTAGCCAAAGATGATGGGACTGGAGCTAAATGCTGGGTAATCCAGGAAAAAGACCTGTTGAAGGCCGCGAATGACTGGGGCAGAGGTTCACCTTGCAGCAGACAGCCCTAAATACATACTTGGAGCTACAATCTATTTAGAGGTAGATCAACGCATATTTGTAAATTAGTGGCCAAGTCAAAGCCCAAATGTAAATCCAATTGGGATCAAGCCTGAGCTATTTTGTGCAAAATGTATAGAGACATACCCCAAAGTATTCAGTGGAGCCTTGTTGGATTTTTATTTGGAAACGACTTGTAGACCTGAGCATCATTTTCCTTCAGAACTTCAGACATATGTTCTCTTATGCTCCGATATGAGTCCTTAAAGCTATTTTTGTTTATTCCACATTGAGCAAATAAGACGTTTCATTAACTATACAGCAGGTGCACTGCTGCAGGTTATGAAGATTATTTCATGAAAGGCATACCAACTCCAAGGTCAGTCACCTGCCACAAACTATATATATACATTTCTTTCACGTTTTGGTGAGATTTAGTAAAGAATTGATCATGTCGATGTTTTTCCCTCTACTTGAGCTTTTCAAAGTTTAATTTCAGTCTAAAATTTGTAATTTATTGATACTACTGTTTTTAGGTCATCAGTTATATATTTATCACCAAAGTAGCATAATTTAGCAAGAATCCTCCAAGACTGATCATTTTGTAATATCGCTGATTTTAGTATCACGAGTTACTGTTGCTTTGCTTTATTATACCAGTAGGTGGTGCACTTTATATGCACTTCAGTAGATGTGGTTTTAACTACTCCTATGTACAGGGGTTGGACAATGAAACTGAAACACCTGTCATTTTAGTGTGGGAGGTTTCATGGCTAAATTGGACCAGTCTGGTAGCCAGTCTTCATTGATTGCACATTGCACCAGTAAGAGCAGAGTGTGAAGGTTCAATTAGCAGGGTAAGAGCACAGTTTTGCTCAAAATATTGAATGCACACAAAACATTATGGGTGACATACCAGAGTCAAAAGAGGACAAATTGTGGTGCACGTCTTGCTGGCGCATCTGTGACCAAGACAGCAAGTTCTTGTGATGTATCAAGAGCCACGGTATCCAGGGTAATGTCAGCATACCACCAAGAAGCGACGAACCACATCCAACAGGATTAACTGTGGATGCAAGAGGAAGCTGTCTGAAAAGGGATGTTCGGGTGCTCAACCGGATTGTATCCAAAAAACATAAAACCACGGCTGCCCAAATCACGCAGAATTAAATGTGCCACTCAACTCTCCTGTTTCCACCAAGACTGTCCGTCGGGAGCTCCACAGGGTCAAATATCCACGGCCGGGCTGCTATAGCCTAACCTTTGGTCACTCATGCCAATGCCAAAACGTCGGTTTCAATGGTGCAAGAAGCGCAAATCTTGGGAGTGGACAATGTGAAACATGTATTGTCTCCTGATGAGTCCACCTTTACTGTTTCCACATCCGGGAGAGTTACGGTGTGGAGAGAAGCCCCAAAGAGAGTACCACCAGACTGTTGTATGACCCCAGAGTGAAGCATGGGGGTGGATCAGTGATGTTTTGGGCTGCCATATCATGGCATCCCTTGGCCCCATTACTTGTGCTAGATGGGCACGTCACTGCCAAGGACTACCGAACCATTCTGTAGGACCATGTGCATCCAATGGTTCCAAACATTGTATCCCTGAAGCGCGGCGCCGTGTATCAGGATGACAATGCCACAATACACACAGCAAGACTGGTGAAGATTGGTTTGATGAACATGAAAGTGAAGTTGAACATCTCCCATGCGCCTGCCACACTCACCAGATCTAAATATTATTGAGCCACTTTGGGTGTGTTTTGGAGGAGTGAGTCAGGAAACGTTTTTCCTCCACCAGTATCACGTAGTGACCTGGCCACTATCCTGCAAGAAGAATGGCTTAAAATCCCTCTGACCACTGTGCAGGGCTTGTATATGTCATTCCCAAGATTAATTGACGCTGTGCTGGCCGCAAAAGGAGGCCCTACACCATACTAATAAATTATTGTGGTCTAAAACCAGGTGTTTCAGTTTCATTGTCCAACCCCTGTAGTCTTTGCAACATGTAAATATAATCTGAATACAGAAACACAAAGCTGTCATCCTGTCTCCAAACTAAAATCTCAAGCTGAGACTGTGCTCTCTTTCATCATTCTGCACTGCTTCACTGTTGAACACCACATGACAGCGTGTCTAAAGCAAATAAAGCACAGCCCAGTGTCAGACAACATGTATACGCAACCATGACGTGAATTAAGCTGTGGTGAGAATTTGCTGCCAGTTCTCATTGTTGAACTAGACTGTGATTTATGTCTCCTTGTTAAAGAGGAACCACCTTTGCTGTAGGTCCTTGTTGCAAGTTGTGTCACTGCTGAGGCCTGTTTGGATCTGCGATGCAGAGCTCCAGTGTTCAGATAAAGCTCAGAGGATAAGCAGTGGCCACAGAGTCGTGCTAAAATTAAGTGTCTTGACTCTGGATTTTCCATTGCCCTCTCTGAAAAAATCTGCTTTATGTCTCGGCTGTAACATGAACATGCCTCAATTGCTGTCTCAACCTAAAATATCCTCATGCAAAGATTTATGTGGGGCAAAGAAGACAGGTTACTGACCCTAGAAATACAGGAAATGCAAAAATATTTATACAGCTTGAACTTTATACGTTATGCCATATTTTACCACAAACCTCTTTTTTTGTTAGGATTTTATGTAATTGTGGGGAAGTAGTGAGGAACTATGAAGTGGAAGAGTTTTCTATTTTCATTTTACAGCCATAAACATTTCAGGGAGCAATTTTTAACCCATCACCTAAAACCTAGAAGTATGGCAGTGGTTGCGATCAAATTATGTTAGAATGGCCCAAACTCCAGATCAAAAGCCAACTGAGAAACTTTGGCAAGACTTGAAGATTAGTGTTCACAGATACTCTCCACTAACATGACTTTGCTTGAATTATTTTAGAAAAGAAGAATGGGCAAATATTTGAGTCTCTAGATGTGCAAAGCTGGTAGAGACAACGTAGAATGTTAATACAAGACACACTTTCCCAATTTTTATTTGCAAATCAAAGAAAATTCAAAAACGATTTTTTTCCACTTCACAATTTTTTGCTACTTTGTATTGATCCCAATTAAGTAACTTGAGGTTTGTGGGTATACCAAAAGATACTAAGATAATGATTAAGTGCATTTTTTAAATGCACTTAATCATATAACTAAATATCAGATTTGTCTTAACATAGAGTCAATACAAGTGATTCAGAAAGAAATTAAACGAATGGAAATACTACCAGATTTACTGCCCTCAACCACCTTGCACAACCAAATATGTATTTTTTACTCATGTCCAGTATCATGAGACAAAACTCTTTTCTTTTTCAGGTTGGAAATTATTCCTGAAAATGGAATTGGACCTTTGCAACTACGGTCACATGCAGAGACATTCACATTTATCCTCTTCTCATTTTATTTGGCCTAATCTCTCTGTCTCTTCTGTACCGGAAAGCGCAGCAACCCAAACAAACCTTCTCCCCAGCTGCAATCTTAAACGCTAGACTTAGATACACTTGATGCGCAAAACCACTCTGCTCAGAGGACAAACAGTAGCAGGGTTTCTCTACAGTGGAAAACAATGACAAATCGAGGCACCCAGATGATGTGACAGCTCAAGTCTGTCAGTGAAACAAAGATAAACATGCTAGGTTAGAGAAATGCAATTCCAGGCAACGCCAGATTAATGTGAATGCATGACGAAAATAGGATATAGAGACGTCTTTCACACTCAGGCTGAGTTGTATCCGGCTGCATCGGCAGGAAACTAAATATCCTGCACTGTCAGAGGAATATTAGAGTCAGCATCAGTTCTGAGGTAGTAGAGCTTCTGATTTCATGTGTACAGAAAATATATTTTTGTAAACAAACTGAAATGCAGGAAATCCTGTTTTTCTTTTGTTTTTCTCCTTAAAGAGCCAAGAAAATTAGCTTCCTTCTAGGTTTGTTAATGCAGAGATGCTGTATTTCACTGATTCAGAAACACCTGGGTAACCAGGAAGGAACTGATGCAAATGTTGATTAAGCATTTAGCAATTTCTGTCCCATGTGCTGCCTACTCAGCAGCAGTAGATAAAGATGGTACCCTGACACTCCCACCCCAGCTAACATCATCATAGCAAACAGATGCTACTCTGCACTCAGAGCTTGGCTGGAACCGTTGCAGGAAACAGACGACGATGGAGTGGACAAAACTTAAACACGACTGAATAATGAGCTGGTTTTGCAGCATCTATTTATACCACAATGAATGATTCAGTTGAAATACACGAAGACTATAGCTAGGAACATTTATTGAAGTGCTGTACTGAATTTTGCAGAATTTAATTTTTCTAAATAAAATATATGCAAACTGAGGTCAGGAATATACCAATACTCCTTGGAAAGCCTTGGAAAGGTTTAGAAACACTCAAGCAACTGTACATTTTTAAGTTGGAACAGTCAAATGTTCTTCACAACAAAAGATTTCAGTTTTCAAATAGGTTTTACTAATGTGTCAGACTTTGTTTCGGTTGTTGGGTTAAATGCATGTTTGAGTTTTAAGCAGAAAGGCTCTGAAATTAACACCTTCATATAATAAAAAAAACATATTCATTCCCAAGAAGCTGCAAACCCTCTGGAAATATATGTTTACAGAGAATAATTAGCTGTGTGTCAAACTAGACGTAAGCTCTTACCTGGTGCTGCTGACGGTTTCTTGCTGTTAGAAAGGAGTTGTTCCTCTCCACTGTCACCACATACTTGCTCAGGATGAGGGATTGCTACAAAGTCAGCAATTTGGATTGAATCAGGCTGTATGACTGGATTGATTGGAACTGAATCTAGACCAAATTTGATTTTAATACAACTGGATATCAATTGGATCTTTTTGGGTTTTAAAGTGCCTTCAGATGACATTTGTTATGTAATGGTGCTAAAGAAATAAACAGAAATGAATTAAGTTGTCTGCAATGGACTGGCGACCTGTCCAGGGTGCACTCTGCCTCTCGTCCGTAGACTGCTGGAGATAGGCACCAGCTCCCCCGTGATCCACTGTGGAATAGGCGGTATAGAAGATGGATGGATGAATGAATGAATGAATTCAGTTTTTGTGTGACCATGAAATGTGCAAGGCGAGTTAAACAGTGAATGAAGTCTAGGGGAGTAGAAAAACTTTTTTTTAGTGAAATGCTTATAAGCATGTTCAAGGCAAAATTCAAAGCTCCAACATAATGTAAGGAATCCCTTGTGGTCTTCTCATCAACACCAGTGTAAATATGGAGCAACCTGAGCAAGGGTATAAACTATAAAAATATGAGTATATTCTTACCTAGGTCTGAATATTTATTTCATCCTTTCATATTAGATAAACAGATTATGTCAGGGATCCAGTGAAGTGTTTTGAAGGAAATTCATGGAAAGTGTCTCACCTTAAAATCTCTGTTGTGCAACTGTTTGGCGTCCTTCCTGCTGGTGACCTCGTCACTCGGCGCCGAGCTCCCCTGACCTGCACAGTGCTGAACTTGGACGAGGATTAAAGCCCAGCAGAAGCAGTTACAGGCAGCTGAACAGTTCAAATCCAGGATCATCTGAGGGGAACAAGGGTGTGAAAGGTGACTCAAAAGCTAATCTTCCCAAACCTCTCCTGAGCGCACGGCAGTTGGCCTGCAGTGTGTTTATCAACCTTCTTCATTAAATCTCTGCAATAAACAAAGCCGTTTATTCCTTTCAAGATAAGCAGCACAGAAACAGTTTTCTCCTGTAGGGAAACCCCCTTCACTGGTTGGTTTCCACACATCTCCTGGCCCACTAAACATCTGCATGCGAACCCAACAACTGAGTTGCTTCTCATTTGTTGAATGCTTTCTTAATGGATACACAATTTCATGGAAAAGTAAGCTTGATGTGGGCTCCTCGCTGCATCTAATAGCCTCTGAATAAGACGTTACTGCTAAATAAAAAGGGAATGTGTGAGTGCATGAGCGGCCATCGTGCTGCGTTACATCGAATATAAATCTGTGGCTGCTTGCTGAGCTCATTTTACAACCCGGTAAGTGCTTCATTTGTTTACCCTAAATGTATTTTGGTTGCAGAACACACGATGGTTCCTTTTATTGAAAACAAATCAATTCAAACCCATTAGATTGGGTTTAAAGCACTGAAGAAATATTAAGTAAAATTCTTAACAGTCTGAGAATGCCTATGCTTGGAATGCTTTGAGGAATTAATTTAGAGGCAGGACAGAGGTGTTTGTGTTGGCGTGGAAAGGAAGTGCTCAGCTACAACCTTTATACCCTCTCCTCTATTTCTCTAAAAGCAGAAATATGTTAAATATGCAGCAGTGTGACCTTCGTCCGTAGATCAGGGGTTATTTTTAGGAAAGGTGCCTCCCTCCTTTGCTCCACCCTACTTTTCTCATTATCTATATCAGGGCTGGGATGTGCAAAGATAATGGCTGAACATCTGGCTTCCACTCACCAGTGGGGTGTGGATGGGTGTTGTGTTTTTGGAGCTTCATGGCCAAATAGGGAAATAATAAAAATACAGCCTAACTCTATAGAGATGTGAATGCTTCATTTACAATAAATCTAAGTTTGGGTAATGGTGACAAACATTCTTGAAAGTCAGTGTAAACTTGGCAGCCAGTTATGCACACACAAACCAATAACATAGGGTTTATATCCTTGAGCAGAGCTGAGTTATAGGACTGTTTTTGCAGCATGAAATTAGATTTCTGGTACTAAATGGCTATAGCAGGTTTAAATCACTGCTTGGGGTGAAAATGGCAGAATGCAAAATGATTGAATATCTCTGGAATGACATGCATCATTACTAAAACTGAGTTTTCCATTCGCACACAACTACTAAAGCAGAGTTTTTTTTGTGAAAAATCTACTAATCTGGGATTAATATTCTATCTACCCCCCAATCTTGCTGCTATAACAGGTTTAACTCCTCTGGAAGGGCTTTCCACATGGTCTAGGAGTGTGTTTCTAAGACTTTGCGACCATTTAACGAGAAGTCATTTGTGAAGTCAGATACTGACGTTGGATGAGAAGATCACATTCTCCGCTCCAGTTATTCCCTTTCAGTTGATTTTCTCATCTGAGCTTTGGAACTAGTTTTCATTAAAACGTGCATTAAAACTTGTTTCTATGAGTGATGCTTTTCTTGTCCCACCTGTCAATTCAGGTGGATAGTCTTGGTAGGATGACAGTTGGGTCTTTTTCTTTTAAGTTTCAGATAATGGATTGAACAGTGCCTTGTGAGATGTTAAAAGTACCTTTAGTTGATGTATCAAAGAAAATCCCAATAAAAAACCTTTAAGTTTTAACTGCAGTTAAATACAGTCGGAGTGCTTTCAGATATATAAATCTAGAGTGAAAGCAGGAAATTGTGATATTTATTTGTAATAGGAGACAAATTACAGCTGTTCATGATTTTTTATAGGGATTTGCACCAAATCTTGTATTTAAGTAACAACCAAGGTGAGTCCGTGAGTTTGAAGTACACTTTGGGACGTCGCGCGTTCCAGTCCTCCTGCTTTTGATAACAGGGTGACGTTTTTTGCCACAACACCGGAAGTGCCGCTGCTTCTGTTTGCGCTCGCGGTGCCTCCCTGCAGCGTCTCCCAGCGCTTTAGTGCGGCGTCGCTGGTCTGAGCCGAGCGCGGTCACACCTGAGGGGACCGAGGCGAGCAGTTTGGCGACTGAAGCAACACCGACAGGTGAGTCTCCGTCAGTTTTTGCACTTATTTCTTTCACTTTTGTGAGGTTAACATATATCCTTATGGTCTTTAATAGAGACGAGTTGACTTAAATGGGTGTAGAACATAAACTTTTTGAAGAAAGTACGCTCTTCAAAAGCGTCTGCGCGAGACAGAAACATGTGTTCGTTAAATGTTTAAAAAACACTTAACTATTGTTTTCCGTGAGACTAACTTTATTTTCTTTCAACCTGTCAACAGCTCTAGAGTTAATCACTTGAGGAATGTGGTTTCATTAGGAAGGTTGCCCAGACCTGGAAGTTGGCAGTAATTTCAACTTCAAGTTTAGTTTCACCAACTTCCGAAGCAGAAAAGAGATCATGGCTACAGGCGGGTTTAAGTCAAACGCAGGCACTGACTTTTTGGAGGAGTGGAAGGCAAAACGGGAGAAAATGAGGGCCAAAATGTTGGGGGACATTGCAGCAGCCACTGGAATAGTCCCCCTGAGCCCCACCAGCAGCAACAGCCGCCTGGGTCCTCCGCCGGGCACCGAGCTCAGCAGCAACCTGGACCGCAGCTCCTCCGCTGGGAACTACCGGACCTCTCCCTCCGGCGGCGCGCTGAACAGAGCAGAGGAAGAGGCGCACCAAGCGGCCGCACCCGCAGCCGCCACCCTCACCGCCACCCAGGGGAGCAACCTGAAGACGGCCCCGCCTCAGACAGAGAAGGCTCGGTGCGCTTCGCCGGACTCCAGCTCGATGATGGCGTGCAATGACAGTGACAAGGACTATCCGTCACCATCTCCCAGCAAGGGAAAAGAGAAGAAAAACTCAGGTCCCAGTGCAAGGAAGGGGAAAGGACAGATCGAGAAGAGGAAGTTGAGGGAAAAGAGGAGATCAACAGGTGTTGTCAGCATACCGTCCAATGAGGTGAGTGTGATATATTGAGCTAAATTTCCATTTGGTTCACATGCACCCAAGCAACTAATATTTTCTAATGAGGTAATTGTTCTTTATAATCTGTGTTTTTGGCTTTTTTACTTTTGGAAAATCAGATACCAGCAAGGTGAGGCACACCTTATACTAAAATGCTCAGTCGTGCTTATTGTGAAGTGCAAGGAAAGGGATACATGGTTTTTAAGATTAAAAATATAAGAATCTTAAAAGTGTGGTGTGCATTTGTATGCCTATACCACTAAATGAAATCCAGTGCAACAGACTGGCTATAGAAGGCACCAGGGTTCAGCACCACAGATGTGGGGCTCAGCAAATATGTGAAAGATGGCACCCTGAACACACCATCCTGAGGGTGAAGTACTGTGATGGCAGTATCATGATGTGGGTTGCTTTTCAGAGGTAACTTGAAAATGGATGACGCTAAATACATGCCGATCGTAAAAGAACCTGTGAGAGGCTGGGGTTGAGGTTTACCTTCCTGCTGCACATATACACAGCCATAGCTACAATGGAATGGCTTAGAACATAGCATATTCATGCGTTAGACTGGTCCAGATCTAAAACCACTTGGGTGGACTTGAAGGTTTCTTTTCACAGTTGCTCTCCAGACAACCTCACTGAACTTGAGTTATTTGGCAAGGAATGGACAAAATCTTCAGCTTCTACATGAGATTTGCATTCTGAAGCATATTTCACTACTTTCTATGCCTTTACATAAAATACACTTAAGTTTGTGGTTGTCATGTGACAAAATGTGGAATGCTTTTCAAGGCACTCTATGTAACATGTTGAAGTAGCGTTATTTGGACCTGGTGTTGTCCAGAAGTCATAAATAATACGAGGAGTTGTGTGAGCCACGAGTCGAGTCAAATTAGCAGCATGTTTGGCCTTGAAAGTTGAAAGTTTCCTGCGTTTCCTTGTTTTTTTTCTTGCTTTTGTAACTTTACGTATTTAACGTTCCTCATTTGTTAAACAGCAACGTGGGGCCGTTTTGGAAAAGTGTTACGTAAAAATGGGATTTCTAGGGGTCAGTGTGTGTAACACTGCCATAAATGATTTAAAGCAAAGACCGGCTTTTGTTTTTCCCCAAAAGTCTGCAAATTCCTCTCATACATGTGTCTGGTTTAATCTCGCCCCAGTAGCGGGGGGGAAAACAGAAGGCAGCTCTGGGAGGGAAGGAGGGGAGTATATGTCTGTGTGTTTGGAGGCGGTGGTTCACATTCATTGTTTTTGAATTTAAATCATGTAACACTCCTTGCCTAATTCCTGGGGTTTCAACACAGGGCGGGAAAAACTGGATATGGAGTATCCCAATTCAACCCAGTGGGGGGCCCACCACTGTGTTTAAAGCTCTCAAGAAGCCTAAAATTATGAAAGAAATGCTGGAGTCTGTGCTTTTTTTCATTAAGGTTAGAAGGGGTTAAAAAATTTTTCCTTTTTTCCCTTTTGCCCTTACGTTTAAAACCCCCCCGCACTCGGGCGCCCCGGGGTTCCCAAAACTTGGGATTGAGCACGGGTTTCTCTAAAACCGTCTCAGAAAATGCTGAAAAAAAACTAAATTAAAGACAGTCAAAAGGCCATTTTTAATGCTGCCCTTCAGCAAATGGGGGTTTTCCCAACATATCTTGGGTTTGGGGTTTTTCAAAGGGGGTTTTGGGAACCTCTGGGGAGTTTTTTAAAACCCATAGGGGAAAGGTCTTGAGTTTATCCTTTTAAAAAAATCCTTCGGGGCCCGTTTTCTTGCCATTTTTAAATTTTGTATGTCGGGTTTGGGGACCCCGGGTCTTTGGGGTGACCAGCAGCCCAAGCCAGCGGGCAACTGATTTTTGAAAGAAATTTTGATGATAAATATAACTCGGGTTTGAGCACAAACTTAGGTTCTGGTTAGAAATGCATCAGCCATGCTTTTGCTGGCCACACGGATTTTCCAAAAATTCCCCGGGTTTTAAGATTTTGCCCTGCTGATTTGCATTAGCTTTTTTGGGTATTATCGGGACTATTTGGGGAAAAATTTTCCATTTTTTTTTTTGATTCGATTTTTATTTATTTTCCCCCCCCACTCTCCCCTTTTCTAAACTTTACCAACTAAAACCTAAAAAGTCGTCCCCTCCAGGTAAGAATCCATTAAAAATGCCAAAATTTTAAATAAATATTTTAAATTTGGGATTTTACCTAAAAACATATATAAAACACTTTCATATACATTAAAAAAAAACATTTTGAGAAAATTTTGTTTTTTTTTATTTTTCTAATTTTTATTTTTTTTTTATTTTTAAGGCATTACCCGATTCAAATGTAAAGGGGTTTTTGGGCCCTACCCCGAACGGCTGGGGGCGGGGCTTAGCGCCAAAAAAAAAAGCCCCCTTTACCGTCGGGTGTCTTTTTTGGGAAAAACCCACCTTGGGACCCCTACCGAATTTAAAGAAAGGGCGGAAACTGCAACCCCTAAAGAGGCCGGTAAAAGGGGCAAAGTTCCATCAAGGGGGGAAACCCTAGGGTTCTCCTTGGGGACATAAAACCCCCTTTTAATTCCAAAATTCCCACATTAATTTTCGGCCAAAATTTTGGGGGGTTAGTTTGGGAAAAATTTATTCGCAAATGGGGTTTTTTAAATGGGAGCTCACCTTTCCAAAAACTAGTTCCAACATCATTCTGATCATAACCCCTCTACCAACCCCGTTGGATTTTGGTTTCCCCAATGTTGGGGAAATCTAAACTTGGAAAACCGGAAAAAAAAACGTTTTTTATTTAAATGCAAAGGGGGAGGGGAAAAGACGCAAATTTTTGGGCATGGTATTTTTTTTTCTTTCTAAATTTTAAAATGTTTCCCTTTTTTTGTTGGCAGAAAAGCCATAACTAACCTTGAAAAACCGCTGGCCCCTTTGTTTAAACCCTCTAATTTAGGCAAACCCCCCTGAAAAAACCCCTTTGGGGGCCTTTTTTATCCATTTCCCTTTTTCCCAAATCTTTTTTTCTGTCCTTTCCCCTAAAAAGAAGGGAAACCCGGCAATGAGGACTCCCCTCTAAGCCCCCCCTTTTTGAAATAATAATGAGGGCATGTGTGTGGGGTTTTCTAGGATTCTTTCCCCTTTTTTTTGCAGAATCAAGCTCCCAAGGCCAATTTTGGGCATCCCGGAACCTTTCCCTTTTTTCAAAACTTTTTGGCCATTTCATTGGGATGTTTAAAAAGCCCACGGAAAACGGACATTTCGGATTGTGTTGTTTCCTTTATAACTCAGCCCGGAGGGCCTGCTGCTGAGGGTGACCCCCACCTTCCTAAAAAAAGGGTTTGCTTGGGAACGTAAATGAGAAAATATTTTGGGTTCTCTTAAACTGGGGGGTTTTGGTTGTGATTTCCCGGTGGTTCCCGTTGGTTTCCCGGGGGCATGCCCCTTGACCTTTTTTTATTTTTTTGACTTGAGGTTTATAAGGGTCCCAATCAGACTCCGGAGTGTGTTAAGGTTAACATCACTCTGTAGCGGGACCTTTTCCATCTTTTCCGCATCATGTGATTTGGGGTTAAAAAATTTTTCAACATGGGGTACACAGCCCCAGGCTTTAAGGTTTAAGCTTGGGGAGAGGGAATGGAGGACAAATTTGGACCTATTTAAACCAAGGAGTTTTTTGACTTAAAAAAAATTAGTTTTCCCCAAGGGTTTTATTGGAATCCTAGCATTTTATAGTGTTTTTTTTTTTGCCTTCCCACCAAATGACCCCCGTTATTTATTTGGGGGGGGAAAAGGGGATGTCAAGCTGCCCAAAGTAAAAAGACCATCACGCCCAAGAAAATGTTTTTAAAAAAAAAACCCTTTAACATTTAAAATGCCCTTTGTCCCCTTTTTTGGTTAAGAAGGTTAGTCCCCAAAAAGCTTTTTAAAACAGCATATCTGTAGTATTCTATTTAAAAATTTACCCTTTTACCCAAAACTGGAAACTTTACTGGGTGTAACAAGAAGGGTTAAGGCCAAAAGGGGTAAAATTTAGGGGAATTTTCTGTTAAATTTTCCCTTACCTTTTTTTCCGGCAAATTTATGCTCTTTTTTTCCCCCGTCTGAAATGACCCATGAATTTTTAATAAAAAATAAAAAGTTTACTTTTGTAAATTAATTTCCCCCCCGGGGCTTCTTCTTTGAACACCCCTGAGCAACAATAACCCTTCTTTTTTTTCCCCCCTTCACTCAAGAAAAATTTTCCCCCCGAAAAGTGGTTTTTTTTAGCAGCCTTTTTGTGCTTTGGTATGGGGCTATGGTTTTTTATCAAGGAAAGGGCAAAAAGGAAACTTTGTGTTTTGCCCCTTTTAGGTTCCGGATGCCCCCGGAGAAACTTTTTCCCGGTCCATTTTTCTTTAAAAGATGTCTCACCCTCTTTGGTTTTAAATCCGCCCTTCTGCCTTATTTAAATTGGGGTTCTAGGGCAAGGTTTGGGAAACCCTGTGGGGATACCCTTTTGCAGTAGTTGGGGGATCAGGGTGCTTCTAGTACAATTCAAGCTGATAAACATGTTTTTCCCTCCATCTTTTGCATTCAATCACTAAAGGAACATGTTTGCAAATTAAGTTTAGGTTTGGTGTCGCACTGGTTTAATGGGATACAAACCACCAGTGAATTCCTTCAACTCTCACAGCAATTCATATATGTAGCAGCCATATTGAATTTGGTTGCTTTTCAAGTTGGATTCCCACCTCTAGGGGCCATTCCATATTACTTTTTCAACTTAGAAATGAGAAAATTTGTATAAAGATTTCTTACTGCAGTTGCTTGCACCACAGGACATGCAGACCATCACAACTAATACATTTCAAATTTTGTTTGTTTTCAGTGGGAAGATCAGTTTTGTATCAATTAGAACATGCTTTGATTTCCCTTTGCTTTTGCAAGCAATCTTTAATTCGTTGCTGCAGAGTGGGTTTTTTGTTGTAGCCTGAAAGTGTTAAAATTCTTTTTCTTCAGCGATTGCAGATCTGTGAAAGAATGCAAAAAGGCTTACAGGGGATGGAGTTTGCTTTATTCACTTTTAAATCTTCTCCAAACACGGGCACATCATGATGGTAAATGGCTGAGGGATTTTATCACCAGTGTAGGTATGCAATGAGCTATTAAGAGTGTTTTTTTTTTCTGTCTAACTAGTAAATGGCAGGAATGACTTACCAGAAACAATTCATGACTCCCCCCCCCCCCCCCTCCCATTTACTGTCACTGAAAATATCTTAGAATTGATAAACGTTTCCTGTAGGTCTGCTGCAGAAATTGAAAGGAGTTTTCAAAGAAGAAGGAAAAACAGAAAGTGGTGCTGATCTATGGCTGAAATGAAGTCTGCACCATGTCGGGCCCCTTATTCCACGCAGGCACCTGGGGGTCTTTCAGCACCTCATAAAACACACTGTAGCACTGTAATGAGCCATGGCACGTGGTTTTGTTCATCATGTGCAACTGTTGTGTAAATGCCTGTGTCTATTAACTTGATCCCTCACCAGGTTGGCACCCCTTGTGCTGTCAGATGTGACTAAATCAGCCATTCTGTCCTTGTTAAACCTGATGGAAATAATAGTAGCCTAAACTTGTTCTGAAAAATTTGGAAAAATCCAAGGTTTAATCTGAATACATTTAGTCAGCGGAGAGTACAATCCCACGTTAAAGAACATTTTCAAATTCTGGCTCTCACTGTGTAAAAAGATAAGACTTAAAATGTTGTTATTCATGAAAGCACTGAATGTTCTTGTGTCTACATACCACTCACAATTGTTTAAGAGATATGAATTATCTAAACCCCTCATCTAGACATAAAAAAAAAAATAGATAATCAAATCTTGTGTATCCCTTCTATTTGCTTTTGAAGCATTGCTGCTGTTTGCGTACAAGGTTCAAGGCATCGCTTATCCAGGTTGCTGCTCTTTAGTTATGCCACGGACTTCCTGGGGCAGAGTGCAGATTATTACCTATGGATAAAATGCCCCCCTGCAACGGCTTGCACAGGAATGTTAACATTTTGTGAATAACTGAGAACTGGTCTGCATGCCTGTTTGCAGCATGACTCCCCCTGCCATTGATGTAGCTTTAACCAATGTTATCAGAAAGTTCCATCAGCTGAGGGTTCGGTCAGCCTCTGCATGGACTGTTGCTGACCCTCGACTGTTTGTAAAGGCAGTTTCCTGACAGGGAAGCATCTGGCAAATGTTTGAGGCGTTGCACACGTCAGTGCTGGTGCTCAAGTGACACTATTGCTGTCTTTCTGGTTAATCCTTAACGCAAGTGTGCTCATATCATGGATACAGACGTGCGTTTAATGATCTGTTGTTTAATTATACCTATTTTTAAGTTTCTTAAAGTCGAACTGACTAATTCTTTGGAATTTTCTTCGGTCCACCTTTTTGCCAAAATTCTTGCAAACATTCAATCAAATCCAGTCTGTTTTCTTGAGAGGAGTGCATAGCTTGGTCCTCATCTAGCACTCTGTTCAGGCCATTGTTTGACTTTGAAAGTTCATATAAGTTCATAACTCAGTCATTTTTTTTACCATTTTCACCCAGCAACAACTTCATTACCAGGTTTTAAGCAGAACACAAGTACGACTTGGCGTGTGTTTGTTGAAGCAGTTGACAAAAAATGCACCGCGTGGGATTTTAATCCTAGTAGTTTGTGGAGGCATGCAGAGATAAGAGCTAATCGGTTTCATGCTTCCACTTCTTGAAATTAAGTCTCCTCCTGTCATGCTGTCGTGGGCGATCCTTTTTTTACTTATTTATTTTGCCGCAGGGTATGCAGACATACAAGACAATCGCACTGTGTGTGGTGTGTGGGGTGGGAGGGTATTAAGTAACCAAGTCGAGGATTAGAAGTGATTTCTGTGCATCTGTAACATGTAACCTATTTGTTGGGCATTCTTGTGTCTTTGCCAGAGACTGTGGGGAATTTCGTGAGTCAGCCCTAATCAGGCCACTCTGCATGATTAGGCATTTGGGAGGCTTGTCTGTTTGCATTCATTAAATTAGAATTACTTGGTAAACCTGGTCTCCCTCTTCCCACTTTTATATTTTAGAGTTTACTTCACATTTGGTTTGCCTGTTTCTTTCTGTTCTGTAAAACTCAGCTTTTTTAAATCCCCAAATCCTTTTAGGTCAATAAACAATTTAGGATCTTCTTGCCCGACAGAAGGGAGATTTTTGCAAGCACTTAAATTCAACTCTGCAAGTAAAGCCATGGATGAAAAATGGATGTATAGTAGTTACTGGATTGCCAAAATTAAAGCCCAAGAACATCAGGTGCAGTACTATTGATTGAAACTAGTGGTTGATTATAAAGTCTCTTAAGCTTTAATAAACTCCCAATTGGACTCCCCAGGTCTCTGTGTTGTCATTGGCTACGTTCAGTGCTTGAACTCATTTTGAAACATGAACGGCCTACCATTTCTATGTGTTAAAGTATTTGTCAAACTTCAACTAATCGTGTTTCTTTCTTCAATTTTACCCTTCTCCAAACCTGGTAATTTACAGCTTTAAAAAGGTCAAGAACTTTAAGTTATATCTTTTTGGCAGTTTTACATCAATGTTAAATGTTCCAGTAACAGTCGTAAAAGATCTAGCTGTGCAAGTGTCATTGTCAGTTTCTTGCCATCTAAATTTTTTTTTTTCTTACTTAACCACTAATTTGATCATAATTCATAAAAATAACTTTAGTTTAGTGGGTGATTTTTTTTATTTTATTTTTTTTTTATTGATAAGTGATGATCCCGCTAATAGTGTCTAAGCTGAAGTTAATGATTGACCATCAAAGGAGGCGGAACATTAGTTGCTATCCTCTTCTAAAGTTTAAAAGTCTTTTTGGTTGCATTCTCTTTGTGCTTGGAAGTTGGATTTTCGAGTTCAAGTTACCTGTTGAAAATATAAGAATATCTCTATATTTAGGATCTGCTTCGGTTAGCCTCTCATGATAGTTTGGGGGAATTTTGGCCCATTCCTCCTGACAGAACTGGTTTAACTGGGTCAGTTTTGTCGACCACCTTGGTCTCACACACTTTTTCAGCTCTGCCTTCAAATGTTTTACTGGATGGAGATAAGGGCCTTATGATGGCCTTTCCAAAAGATTATAAAGCTATGAAAACATCTTTTAGGCTTTCCCAAATTGTTCTCAAAGGAATGAAAATGTTGGTGTGTGTATATTTTTGAATTTGAAAAAGTTTTAAAATAACATTTTTCTGCCATTTTGGAAATAAGTTTAATTATTTTTGTAATCCTAATATACCTAAAATAGAAAGTTTAGTCTGATTTCAATGTCAGCATGGGGAAAAAATGAAAATGGTTGTCTTTTTATGCAGTGTATGTAAATATCTGAATGAAGCTGGTTAATGAAACATTTGAACTGAGGCAGATGCCGTGGGTGACAACATGAGAGGTTTTTCACAAACACGGGAACCTAAAATGACAAACTTTACCGCCTTAAGTATTTTTTCCAAATTTTACTGTGATCTAAATTGATTTAAATACATGACTTTTCTTTTGTTTGTGCTTCTGCCAGCAGTGAAGGTATTCATTCTTGTACCAAGCAAAAATCCAACATTTCTCAGACAAACTAGTAGGTTGAATGAGATTCATTAGGTTCTACTCCCCACATTAAACAGTCACTTTTATGAGAAGCTGGTCATTCCAGTTGGGGTCTTGGGGTCAAAGCAGCTCTATCGGTGTCCAACTAGTAGGTAAACTTCTTTGCTAATAGACAGCCAGTGGTTAGTTAAATGATGTTATTAATCTTCAGTTATTGTGCAGGAACCAACATTGAGTAAAATAAAGAACAGCTGATTGGTTATGGTAGTCATAAGCCTTATTAGCAGCCAGACTTGCTGCTTTGTGGTTCGATTTTTTTTTTTAAGCTCTTTGGGACCTAGTCTATTTGGAAGCCAAAAGCTTCGGTGCATTTTCCTGATGCACCAATATTTGTTAATCACAGATAATGTTTGTTCATCGATTATACCTTTAAAAAAAACACTATCAAGTTGTATGTTATAGCTTTAAAATAAACACATTTGTTGATGCTGTCACTAAGAGTTGCCACATCTAACATGTCTGTGATTCAAACTATATATATATATATATAGTGTGTGTGTGTAATTTAGCTTAAAATGAGATCAAAGATTAGCCAGTTCTGTTTGGAACTGAAGCAGTGATTCCTCTGTTTGCCACTGTTCTGTTCACTCATGTCATTTTATTGCAGGAGGGACAATAAGCTCCAGTTATGTTAGTCTGAATGACTGCACATCGACAGACCAATTCTGTCTGCAGTCAAACAGGTTTCACGCTCTGCCCCTGGGTTATGTCACCATGCAACTTGCTCAGACTCTTCCCCATGTGGTTAACAGAGCTGCTTACTGGTTGTACACGTTTCTTTACCTGCAATTAACAGCCGAGCGAACATATTTTTTCCTGCTTCAGTAATGAGCGAAAGTCTCAAATGAAGGACTGTCAGCTGCATAATTTGCTTTCCTTGGCAAGGAAAGTCTTTGCCCCCTTTTAGCAGTACTGCCAAAAGCTTGCATTTTAATATTAAAACTATGTGATTCTCTTGGACCATGCTAGTCTCAAGTGAAAATAAATAAGATTTATTAAAAAGAAACATTTAAAAGTTTGTTTTGGTATTTTGGGAAGAAGTGAAAATAGTTTTTTACATTGGCTGAATAGTAAAATGTTCTCCTAGCTCAATACTGCGGAAATACGGAGAGATTTTCCTGTGGCTCTTTAAGATGCACACACAATTGATAGAAATGTTCGTTTCAGACAGACACTGCTTTAAAAACTGAGCTCAGCCAAACAGCCCAGGAATGCAGTTGAACCTTTGAAAAATGAATAAATATATGGCTCTAAACTGCCAAAACACAAAGCCTTGATCCTTAAGCCTTTTCCCCACAACAAAGGAGCCTGAAACCTGCTTCAGCTGAGTGAAGGTCCTGCCTACTGTCATACCCTGGAGTAGCTCAGGTTTCTCTGTTTGTCGACATGCCCATGAATGTGTATAGAGTTGTGTTTATCAGGGTAGTTTCTGTTTTGTGGTTGGGATTTTACACTGTACCACCCACAAAAAGAAGCCTTTTTTTCCATTCCGTTCTCCTGTGGGAAAAGCTCGTTTTTGCCACTTTGAGAAATTCTGTGGTGCAGTTTGCAAGAAGGTACCAGCCAGTAAGTTTTTAATTACATGTTTTTTGTTTTGGTCTTTCAGCTGAGGCTTTCCGAGTATCAGAAACAGGTCACCAGACCTGATGTGGCAATGACTGAGCTTCAATCAGAATACGCAAATCAACATATTAGATGCATGACATTAGCTTCAGCCATGCCTTTTTATCATTCTCTCACTTTGGTAGGTTTTTTGATGGATTTATATTTGTATAAAATAGGCTCATGATCATTGTAAATGTTGTAGAAATTCAGCACTTTAACACAACCCTCCTTAAGTAATTTATTTATTATCTGCACTCGAACTGGCACCTTGAACCTGCACCATGGCAAGAGTTTGATCAATTCTCCTGTGGGTATTCACAGAACTTTAACTTTATTTTCTGGGATGCAGATTCATGTGCAACGCTACAAATGTTTTGTGTTTCTGTGTTGGGAACATTCTGATTAAATATGCAGTTGTTAATAAGGATGGAAATGGGCCTTTGCTATTTTTGACTCTCAACTTTTCCGATGTCAACTGCTGGAAGTTGTTTTTTAATTGGGTTATTGGAGAAAATAGAATTGTAATCGCCCGAATGTCAACTGAATCCATCCATGTAGTCTCCATTGGGCACGGGCCGGTTCCCAGGATCCAGATGACCCTTTTAGTTCCGAGAAGTTATTACAGTGTTTACAGTGTTTTGTGATGTTATTCATTAGGAATGCACCAATATCAAAATTCTGGCCGATATTGATATCGGATATTGCTGATATTGCTTCTCTGCTTTAGTTAAACACCCTATAGTCCTGCACTGCATCACTGTCACATGCCCAAAGAAATACCACATGGCTCCAGAAACACATACACAAACAGCAAATAAATATCAGTTATTAATATCGGCCCAGTTTTACTTATCGGGCTGATACAGAGATGTTAAAAAATGACTGACATCAGCTGATACCGATGTCAATGCCGATATATCATGCATCCCTACTATTCATGTTGGTTTGAGATGCGACAGAAAGTGCCGGGGTGGCTGACATTTTCAGTCTGCATAGAGCCGAGTAATGCAGCGCTGCAATCCCATACCTTTTGCTGCAATCTGCAGTTCAGCTGGCTGAAAAGAGGTTACTACACTTTTCCTCCTTAACAAAAAAGACATTCAGCAGACACTGGGCAGGAGGTGGGATACATCTTCAATAGGTTGCCAGTCTGGAGAAACCTGGAGAAAACCCGTGCATCCATTGGTAGAACAGGCAAACTTCACACAGATTTGAACCCAGAACCTTTTTGTTGCAGGTCAGCGGTGCTTACCACTGTTGGATGCAGCAACAATTTCCAGTTTGCATTGCACTGTTCTTTTTGGGTTTTTTTTTTTTTGTCCCTGGTCATGAGTTGAGTTTTTCTACGCAAGTGTTTCTTTAATTTTTAAAGTAATGTTTAATTTTGTACTACATCTTTGTAATAATAGTAATTTTTTATTTGTTTAGTCATGGTTAATTATTGATGTACTGTATGTTTTTATTGTATTCACAGTAATAGTGGAATTTTGTTATTTAATGGTTATTTGAGCAAATCTGTTAAATATTTTAGTATGATGTGCAGAGTACCCTGTTCATTGTCTTTCTGTCTCTCCTGTTTAAATTCAGATATAGTAGTTTCAATGGGTTTGTCTAATTGGTTCAGGTTCTGAAGCTGACATGGGTCTTTGGGATTTAACTTTGGAGAACCAGACATAAAGCCTTTTGGGCTTATCAAGCTATTAGCTGCTAAAGCATGAAACCTGAGCACATTTGTCATATTTGAATGCTCAGATCTTCCACTATCAGTCTTACTGTGGACTTCTTTAAGCAGGTAACTCAAGCCTTAATTAGCCGTTTTTCTTCAAGGCATGTTCACTCTGAGCAGTGAACTGTTGTCTTGATGAGGAAAACAAATCTTTGGGAGTAGGCTTAAGTTGATGGTCTGCTGTTGTTCAGTATGATAGATGCACCAACCTCTGATTTGTCACTCTCCCAAAGAAGGATGAGCAGTGTCAGAAATATTCTGGGATAATCCTGCTGTAGGTCCCTTGCTGTGACCAAGTTTTTGTCCTTGCTATTAGTGCTTTTATCACCGTCTCCTTTACGTCAAACCTGCTCTCCCTCCTTTCAGCATCCGCTCTAATGAAGCATTAACACTTAGAACTTACTGTTTACTCGTTGTTGGACTGATATCTCTGCTGCAGAAACAAGTCGTGCTGTCTGATATCTTCCATTATGCTGCGTGGCTGGAGTGATTATATCAAGCTTGCAGAGCGTGACGTGTTCTGTAGGATCTTTGGAATCAGAGTGTGCACCGGGCTTTGGCCTCTCAACTGAAGTTTTATTGTCAGGTGCTGCACAGCAACCTCTCTGTTATTGTGTCCTCACTCGGTGTCAATTGCTGACGTAACGTGCATTCTTCAGTTAAGATTTAGTGCTCATAATATGAAATACGTGTCTGATGCTGAAGCACAGTGGTGTTAACTTCACAGTAGGCTGTTAGCTGCTGTGGCACCATAGCTCAGCTGGTTCAGTGACTTTCTGCCTTTCAGTTTTACTTGAACGTTCTAGAAAAACATATTTGCCTTGCTAACGGAAAATCAGGAATTTAATCTAATCTCATACATTTCTGACTTTTCTTACCAGAAAGAAAAGAGATTTTATTCATGTTGTTTTTCTGCATTCTGTAGACAATTACACAAGGAATCTTCAATGCTTCTATGTGTTTTTTGCAACAAACCTTTGTCTGACTTTCTGACACATGCTGTGTTGTTGCTTTACATTGCCTAAGATGTTTTGATTTGACGTGTCAGCCTAGCCTTTAGATCTAGGTCACCTGTAGTCATCAGTGTAAACCTGTTTTTAAACAAATCAAGACCTCTAGAACTGCAGACAGACAGATGGTAAACAGATTCCCACCCTTTTGTCTATCCTTAGGATTTGAGAAAAGCATTAAAATGTTTGGGGCAAGAAGAATATCAGAAATATTTTTACTTTTTGGTTTATTTATACCATTCTTTTTCTCAGGCTTTGTTCACTTTGCATCATGTATTCGCCCACATTGCAAGATCCCCACCAAATTGTTTACAGCAATGTAATATTCTGAACCTCAGGGTGATGTTTATAAGTTTGATGCTGGTTTTATTTGTTTTCTTTGTCCTTTTCTCTTCTCCCATTTGTTTTTTGTTGGACCAGACGCATGCAAAAACGTTTGTCATGCCTCGATGTGCGAAAGAAGTAAAGCACAGCTATAATTTTGGCCATAGGTGTCTTATAGGCCTCTCTGCTGTGTGGGTATTAACCTGTCTATGGGACTAATAGCATTCTAAAATATTTACAGTTGGACAAACAGAAACCGTTGAGCATGGTGGCGGTAGCACCAATAATGAAGGCTGTGGACTACCTTTTTTAAATTCTTCAACTTCACCTCAGATCAACAACTAGATGGCCTAAATTTAAACATATTCTCTTCCAACAAGACAATGATCTATAAGGCCCCCTTCACACTGCAGGCAAATGTGGCCCAAATCAGATTTTTTGGGGGGTTAAGTGACCAGGTCAGAATTTTTAGCACAAGTGTGAACATTCAGATCTGGTCCGTATCTGACTTTTTCAAGTCACATTTGTGCCACATTCATATGTGGTCCTGAATCCGACTTGTATCTGATCTTTTGGAATGTGACTCCAGTGGGAACGACCAAGGAGCATTAGATGTGACTTTGACGTCACTTTGTCGTATTTGTCACAATTTTGCGTCGCCCAGCAGGAAACGGTAGCAGTTAGCAAAACAGATGGGGGGGCTAGAATAGTATTGCACAGTGGAGAGACAGCGAGACGTTAGAGCTCGTTAATAAACAGAGATAAAACTTTATTCAAGCCTATTTGAAAGGCTCATCGGAACCGTCTGGATGTGGGACGTAGTTTGTATTGTAAAATATAACTGTTCAAACAGAGGAGTTTACAATGCTATTGACCTCACAAAAAATCTGTTTTCTGAAAAAAATCGGATTTGAGCATTAAGACCAGCAGTGTGAACTGGTTTGGAATGGATAAAAGCAGGCAGACATTAGACTTCTGCAATGAGCCAACCTCAGCCACATTAGGAATTCACAGACTTTGCCAATGAAACTCCTCCGTTCAGCATGACTGATAGGATTTTCATCACTGCCCGCTCTATTTTGACTGCTAGATATGTTTTGAGTTCCATTTTTCCATCAGGACCTTGTTTGTAATGTTGTCTGTGCCCTCTCCTGTATTTCATCTCCCTTCTGGTATTTGGCGTACTCGCAAATGGATTATTTTTCTTTTTCCATCTGAGCCTTCCTCCAGTTCAAATAAATCCCTGCTGTCCTTAACCATCTCCTCAAAGATCTCATCAGTGAATCTGATCGTGAGAGTCTTCATGCATGCACAGCCATTTGTTTGCATCTTCAGACTCCAGGGTTCAAGCTCATGGGTAAACATGGAATGTATTGGGGTCTGTTTTCCTTCATTTCCATCCTTTTTCACAGCTAACCCCGCAGCTCAATGTAAAACTGTCTTAGGGAAAACAAATGGGTCGATGTCACCAGGTTTCTTTGACTACAGGGTTAGGTTTTTCCTCCTTGTGTCAGGCCTGAAAGGTCACACAATCTAGTAGAAAGTGTCATTGTCACTTTTATCTGGAGGAAAGAGATTTTGTATCATCTGGATGTAAAGGGAGCAGCCATGCCAGGCTATGTTTTTTCTGCACAATATCCATTTGACTTTTTAGGAAGTACTAGGCATAGAATGCATCTAAATTCGTCTAGCATCTCACAATATAGAACTGTAGTAACTTTTAGCATTGGAGATTATGCTTTTATTGAATGCTAAAAACATTATCAGCCTGTTAAACAATAAAATAGATGATCAGTTTGTGTTTAAAGTAAAGCGTTTGGCTAATTCTTTGGGTCGTTGTTTTCCATCAGCACAGTTCTGAAACCTTTTCTTTATATGTTTAGGTTGCAGTAGGTACTTCATGTAGTATCACAACAGACTGCTTAATGATTTAGTTTCACATATTAAAAAAGACTGTTTTTCTGGTCATTCAATAATGACAGCTTGGTTGATTCATACTGCAGATGTTTTCTTTATCTTGAAAGATGATGCACACACTGATATTATAAGCATGTTCTGACAGTAAATGTAACAAAGTTTATGTTTTACCGGTTTGAATAAAGCATCAAACTGTTAAATATTCCTTACCCTTTTGGTCCATTAACCAACCTAAGAAAGTGCTGCAGCAAACTAAGTTATGTTAGAGATACAAGTCCAGTCAGACATTATATCGGCATGAATGTCCTTTTGAATTTGGACTTTTTATGGTGAATATAAACAATTCTTTTTAAAAAAAGAAGAATTAGGTTTTTCTGTAATCCATACATGGTCAAATTAGTCATCCAGCCTCAGATATATTAGTACATACTCACAAATATTTGGGTAAATGTCCCAAAGCAAGTTGGTCTTGCACCACAGATGTTTTGTAGCCATCACCAAGCCTCTAGTGTAAATCTAACTGGGCACTTTACCACTCTTAGCAGAATTAGTAGAGTTCATTTAAATAGGCTCATGTTCTGGTATGGACACAGCTTTTAGGCTTAGTCCATACATCGTTAATAGGGTTGGATCATTACATAGACGTTTGTGTCATGGACTGTCACCTGGAAAGAAGCCAATAAAGAAACATCTCCAAGTTGGATTAAATGTTCAACTTCCCATGTAGACCAGCTAAATTCCTCCTGGCTGTCTTTGCTCAGACTAAACAAATACTGAGCTTATTGGTTAGAATGACAAGGATTATATTTTGAAAGAGTGGAGGTGTGGCTTTAAAAAACTAAAAAAACCAAAAACTGTACTAACTGTCGGGCATGGTGGCGGTAGCACCATACTGTGTAACTGATTGACTGCTCGTGCTACTGGTGCATTTCAAAAAGTAGATGGAATAATTAAGGCTGCCTTTTTAAATTCTTCAACCTCACCTCAGATCAACAAATAGATGGCTTAAATTGGAACACATTGTGTTCCAACCAGACCGTGATCTATAATACAAACCAAAACTGGTTTGGAATGGATAAAAGAAAAGCAGACATTAGCCTTCTGCAGTAAGCCACCCTTAGCCACATTAGGAATTCACAGACTTTGAAAAGTACTATAAATTAATGAAGTCCAGTAAGAGTCCATATTGAGGTTGATATATTCTCCCAGGAGCTTGTTGAGGGCTGCAACAAGGCATGTAATATCCCTGCATTTTCCCAAGGGGCATTTATCCAAATATTGAGGGGTTATGCAAACATTTCAGTCTGTATGCATAATTCTGACCATGTTTGAGCTACAGAAAATTGGTGCACCCATTGTTGTTAAAAGCATTTAAGTTGTACAATCATTCCACCCCCCCAAAAGGCTATTAATTTATGATTATATTCCTAAATAAATTACATCCTTATTTATTGGTCCAAAACAGCAGAAGGTGACTGGCCAGAAAGAAACCCCCTCTTTATTATGTCGTCCCCTGATGTAGCTTGTGTGAAATTGCATTTCTTCAGTGCTGTGGTCCTTTTAGTTTCACAGTAACTGTTGCCAGAAACGTTATTTATTCTTTGCAGTTGTTTGTTTTGTAAACCAGGTTTTCCTCTCCAAGACCATTTGCTGCTTCAGTCATGCTCATCAATTGTAGAAGTAAACTAGGGGTTCAAAAGGGTTCAGATTCAAAAGCTGTGTTGAACAGGCAATAACCTTTCCCAGCCCAAGCTATTAACTGCTGGTGGGGAGTCCCGGCTGTGCTTAGCATGACTCACGGTCTGGCTTGGTGTCTGCCAGTGGACAAACACAATGGTCTCTGTACACAATAGGCCTGCCCCTGCTCTACTGGAATGCAAAACATGCTTTAACGGTTTCCGATACTGCGTACCTGAGGGTTGCATTACATGGCAAGAGAAGAAGAAGCAAGGTGCAGTCCACAAGATCTCCCCCTTGACAAATAAAACTAAAATGGAAGTTTATTGGTCTTTTGTCCTCTAAAAAAACTTTCTTTTTATTTTAACAAAAACTTTAAATTTAATTTACAATTTGTGAATGTTTCAGCAGATGGTTTCTAACATTTGGACCAAAATGTATTATTTTCTTTTGACTTTTTCTGACTATTCATCCATTCTTCAGTTTTTTTTCTATTAAGCTGTCAAGTTTTTCATCCATGTCTATTATCCATTCACCTTTCCATGATCCATAGGTTTGAGCATCCATCCATCCCAGAGTTTTTGTCCATATGTTACCGTCTACCGTGAGAACCACAAAATAATCATTACTGTTATGATTTTTTGTGATAATTTGGAGTCAAAATCAAACTATTATTTGATTAATTACGCAGCAATACATATGTCTGTCTATCCGTTGCTGAAGTAGAGGGACTCCTCCCAT
This sequence comes from Crenichthys baileyi, assembly GCA_036173005.1. Classification (NCBI taxonomy): domain Eukaryota; kingdom Metazoa; phylum Chordata; class Actinopteri; order Cyprinodontiformes; family Goodeidae; genus Crenichthys; species Crenichthys baileyi. Next base: position 574,319 of record JAHHUM010002019.1, on the reverse strand, counting down.
GCCTGTAAAACCTCCTTAGGTGCCCAGGAGCCATTCTGATCAAATGTGGAACCTCCTCAGCCGACTCATTTGGATTCGTTATGGCAGACAAGGTCCCAAGCAGTCTGTCCATCTCCTACCCCATGCTGATGAATTATTATTGTACTCCATTGTGTGATGCAAAGACTGACCTCCAATTAGGAGGCAGCAATCCCCCTTTTATCATTTTCAGAGGAGCAAACTCTCTGACTCATTGAGAACTGTACGATTTATTCCCAATGATCCACAACAACACGTTTGTCTTTTAATGGCTTCACAGGCAGTTTACCAAAATCAAAATCTTAGCCATATACAGACTGATCCCCTAGTTTCTATTGCTTTTAAAAGCACAGGAAACTTTCTTCAAACAGGAAGTGTTAACATTAGAGACCAGAGCTTCTGATGTCAGTGGATGGAAGCCGAGCTCCTTTGGGAACTCTGGAATACTCATAAACATTTAGTGAGATTATTCAGGAAGTACAGCTTCAACAAACATGCAGTCCCAATTGGATTGCAGTCTTATCCTTGAATGCTTGAAACCTGTGGGTGCAGCTGAGTAAGAAGCACAGGTAGAACGTAAAGAGAGAGTTATTTTGCGCTAAGGAACATTCAAACAGTCATCAAAAAGATTTTGTGTATCTTCTGATGCCTTTTTAAAGGAAAGACAAATGTCTACCTAATGAAGAGGGAGTGAATATATGCATTGGTTTATTTTAATTCTGGATTATTATTTCCAGGAAAAGACCTGACCTGCTATGTGCTGTTTGTACCGTCAAGCTCTCCATTAGTCTGGGAAACTTTTTCAACCTGTTTCTTCATTTGTATGCAAAGCTCTGCCACTTGTCTTTTCTTTAAATGTCAGAACTGCCCTGTTCTTGGTGGATGTATAAAGAACATACAGATGAAAGTGAAAATTTGTTGTATGTGATTTTTTTTTTTTTTTCTGATTTGTTGCAAGTACAGTTGTTCTAAGTGATCTTTGATTTTGCTGGAGGTTATGCCTGAATGAACATTAATTTGCTTTAAACTCTTTGTCTTCGTACCTTTCTTTTCCATCCTGCATACCGCCCTTCCACATTCAGTGATGGGCATTTGGGCTTATTCCAAGGATGTCCATTATTGAAATCCTGAACTAATTCCATCCACTCAGTCTCTCACTACACCCCGCCTCCTGCTCTTCGTGCAAATCCACCCCTCTTCGTGTGTGTCTTAACTCTGCTGGGCAAGATAAGCCACTGCGGCCCTCAGGGGTCATGGAGGAACCATGGATTGAGGGGAGCAATTTCTGTTCAGAGCTGAGGTGAGAAAAAGAAGTAGTTAATTCACCCTGCCCATAATTTTCCCAGACTCTCATGAGAAGAGTCTGCATTCTCCTGAATATCGAACACTAGGGGGACTGCTTTCTAACCTTGGACCTTCAGGATTCTTCTGAAAACAGAGTTAATAGCAAATTTATGGGGTTATTCTCTGTAAGGAATGGATTTTTTTCAAAAGAAAAAGGCATGCAAGAAGTCTCCCTACAAATGCAAGCTGAAAAACCAAATATACAATGCCTAGCAAAGGTTTTAATGCCTTTTTGAACATCGTAACATTTTGTCACATTACAGGTGCAAAATTAAATGTGTTTTATTAGGATTTTATCTAAATGAATACCACAAAGTAGTGTAGATTTGTGAAGGGGAAGGTAAAAGTTAGGTTTGTATCAAGCTACTTCTAATGCAACACCTCATAAAAAACTAATTAAACTAATTGCCTTCAGAAGTTTCCTAATTTGTAAATGACTTGGTTGGAGAACCACCCCTAAACCTACTTAAAGAGCTAGATTGGAATCGTTTAGATAGGTGGTTCTCAATATTTTTTGAACATGTTCCACCTCAGTAATAAGTTTTCCAAGCAGCACCTAGTGGCGAAACCATTTCCAGTTCTCATTGTTACCAGTAGAGCTGAACATTATATGAAATCACAGTACCAACGTGTGCTACATTGCAATTGTAAAGAACTGCTTGAATGCAATATTTAGTAGGGTATCATCTTTAAGTGTCAGGCATTAACAATGCATTTCAATAATACATTTGCCAAATTGGATGGACTTTACCTACCTTTTAATGTTCATACCTAGCTTTATCTTTACTTACTGAAATGCTAAAGCTTATGCTGTGGGTTGTAGGGATATTATATTATGAAAAGTGTCAGAAAAAGGTTGGTTAATAGTATCGCAGTGAAATGTTTTTGATATCATGCAGCTCTAATTACCAGTTCTACACTTAGTATTTCCATTTTAAAATGGAATTGACATTGAAACCGTACTTGTACATTGATGTAAAGAAACCTGCCAAGTATAAACAGTGTCTCAGATGCCTTCTAAAATGGGGAAATTTAATTTATCAAAGAGGACCAGATGTTAAATCAAGCTATATTTTGCACAAGGAACGGTTTTTGAAGAGGTTTTTGTTTTCACTATGTGGATTAGAAAACACAAGCAGTCCTCTGCTCCCTGCTTCAACTAGCTTCTTAGCAGCTAATGCTAATTAAGTTAACTTTTAGCCATTTGCGATCTTTGCAATGCTCTGGCTTGTCCCTTTTCACATATTTATGAATTTTCCGGTTTCTTGGACTTCCAGCACCAAAGCTGAGGGTCTGCAGGACAGCCAAAATAATAAGGCGCTTTGTTTGCCTAAAATAGTTTAATGAATCTTTGGTTTTGTTAAAAGCAAGGAAAACCTTCACAATAACCCTTAAACACAAATGTAACATGTTTTCAAGCTGATATAAAACCGCTTACATTATCTTATTTGCTCGTAAATGCAGACTAGTTTCAATGCTGGGTGCATTGTGTATTCCATCCAAAGGCTAATTTCTTAGCACAGTATGTTGAATATATAGAGCATGTTATTACAAGAGTGACGACAACATTAATAAAAATGACAGTCATCACATTTGTGCTGTTGGCTTCACTTAGTGAATTCAGTAATGCCATCATACCCTTGATGTTTTAAACCTGTACTACAGCAGAAGTTGGACTGTTTCATGTCTTACATCACAAAATAAGAACCCATTTGCTCTCCAAGATTGATGTAACAATTTCAAGATGGTCCCTGGACGACTCGGTTTCAAGAAGAAAGATGGATGTTTCTCAACAACCCAATCCTCAAAATTCAATATAGCTGGTGTACATTTAAAACATGGTGAAAATTGCAGTTGAATTTGCACTTCTGGCAGTTTGCATTTCTTCAAGTAATAAACAAACATACAGCTTCATTTAGTAAATATGTTCCGTTAATATTTTTATGCATGTAATGCTGAGACATTCAATGCTATTATTGCTAACAGTAATGGGCCTGGTCAGTGGGTAAGAATATTGGTCAATCCTACATCTTAGCAGTTTCAGGGGTAAATGGAACACAGAAAACACATAAATTGTAGCTAATTTGCTTCCTATTTACTTTGACAGTTCAGCAAAGTTTTCAGGGTACCACTAAAGGAAGCCCACAATTGAAGATTCAGTTCAATTCAGTTTATTTATATAGCGCCAATTCACAACACATGTCGTCTCAAGGCACTTCACAAAAGTCAGGTACTTACATTTCAATTAATCCTAACCATTGAACAGTGTAGTTAGATTCAGTTATTTATTCAAATTGGATAAAAAGTTTTTCTATCTAAGGAAACCCAACAGATTGCATCGAGTCAGAGATTTGTAGCATTCACTCCTCCAGGATGCGCATGTAGAGACAGTGGACAGTCACTGGCGTTGACTTTGCAGCAATCCCTCATACTGAGCATGCATGTAGCGACAGCGGAGAGGAAAAACTCCTTTTTAACAGGAAGAAACCTCCAGCAGAACCAGGCTCAGTGTGAGCGGCCATCTGCCACGACCGACTGGGGGTTAGAGAGAACAGAGCAGAGACACAAAGAGAACAAAGAAGCACTGATCCAGGAGTACTTTCTATGGGAAGGAAAAGTAAATGTTAATGGATGTAGCTCCTTTAGTCGTTTCACCTAGAAAGAAAGAACAGATAAACTCTGAGCCAGTTTTCAAGGTTAGAGTCTAAAAGAGAGCACATAGTTAGTCACAGCAAAAGCTCAGTCAATCGCCATGTCTAGGAGAGAGAAAGGGTTAAACACTGAAAGAAAGGGCCATGTGGATCATCGGTAGAGGGTGAGCATTAAGTTGTTTCCAGCAGAAGCTCGGACGATGCCCCTCTCCAGAAATGTGTCACAGGTAGACAGAGTCAGGCCAGGTGTAGCTTCTAGGAAGAGAAAAGAGAGAGAACAAAGTTAAAAGCTGAAATAACAGCAAATAATGGAGAGTAGTGTGAGAATGTAGTGAAGAGAGTAAAAGTTGTCATTATGTTGTTCAGCAGCCTAAGCCTATAGCAGCATAACTACAGAAAAAGCTCAGGATAACCTAAGCCACTCTAACTATAAGATTTAACAAAAAGGAAAGTTTTAAGCCTAGCCTTAGAAGTAGACAGGGTGTCTGCCTCACGGACTAAAACTGGGAGCTGGTTCCACATGAGAGGAGCCTGATAACTAAAGGATCTGCCTCCCATTCTACTTCTAGAGACTCTAGGAACCACCAGTAAACCTGCAGTCTGAGAACGAAGTGCTCTGTTAGGAACGTATGGAACAATCAGATCTCTGATGTATGATGGAGCTAAATTATTAAGGGCTTTATATGTGAGGAGGAGAATTTTAAATTCTATTCTGGATTTAACAGGGAGCCAATGAAGGGAAGCTAAAGTAGGGTAATATGATCTCTCTTTTTAATTTTCATCAGAACTCTTGCTGCAGCATTTTGAATCAGCTGAAGGCTTTTAACTGCATTTTGTGGACATCCTGATAGTAAAGAATTAGTCCAGCCTTGAAGTAACAAATGCATGGACTAGTTTTTCAGAGTCACTCCTGGACAGGATATTTCTAATTTTGGCAATGTTCCGGAGATGAAAGAAGGAAATCCTACAAACCTGTTTAATATGGGATTTAAATGACATGTCCTGGTCAAAAATAACACCAAGGTTTTTTACTTTATTATCGGAGGTCAATTTTATGCCATCCAGGGTTAAGTGATTGACTAAGCAGTTTCTTTTTTAAAGACTCCTGGCCAAAGACGACAACGTCTGTCTTGTCTGAATTTAGAAGCAAAAAATTTAAGGTCATCCAAGATTGTGTTTAGATCACTGCCATTTATGTGCTGGAATGCCGTACTCAAAATCTGAACCTAAATCCAATTGACAATTGGTGACAAGAGCTAATATCTGATGACAGTAGCTCTCCCTTCAGACTGAGTTTAAGGTATTTTGCAGAGACTGTGCAAAACTTTAGAGACATACCACCATAAGTCAGATTTAATTGCAGTGAATGGTGGTTCTACAAAGTGTTAAATCAGGGGGGCTGATTTTCTTTTTGTATTTGTATGTGAATTGTAAGTATTCATTTCACAATTACGATCTATATTGCGTTTGTCAGAAAATCCCAGTAAAAAATGCTGAAGTATATAGTTATAACGTAACAAGACATAATAACTTCACAGGGTGTAAATACTTTTGCACGTCACTATAGATGGGACCTTTTTGCCTTAGGGGTTGTCATGATTTCTTTCTTGCCAGAGGAATGTGACAGGCCTATGCAAAAACATTTAACACATAATTGCCCTCGAAACATTTCTATGTTCCAAAGCAGAGCTGCTGACGGATTACCCAAAGTCAGATTTTGCTTTCTTTTTGCCTTTTCCTGGTTAACGGAAGTTCAAGAGCTTAACTAGACCACAACAATTATTTATTTATTTTTTTTTTTTTTGAAAAATAGGGAAAATTCGAGACTTGAAGGCACATGGAGTGCAAACTAGCAGTGGTAACTATCTACATCTTTCTCTTATTTATATGTAAATACAGATGAATCAGTAGAGAAAACTCTTGGGAAACAGAAAAGGGAATTTCATTGTTGCTTTCAATGCGTCTGCACTGTCGCACCGGGTGGGGCGGAGCAGTGAGGAATGCATCCATGCAGCTGTATTCACCCTGCCCTCATTATGCACCATGCTTTTTTTGTTTTGCCTATTAAACTAAAAAAGGACATTAGTGGTTTGAAACTTCCTTTCCCCCATCAACTTTCACTGGTGTAAAGATGCAGATGTGATGGTGGAAAGGGGAATGTTTGTATTCTTTCAGGAAAAGCTGAAACTCCCCACAACCTCCTCATTTTGTCCTCTGCCCTTGCTATGATGGGAATGTTGTGACATAGTCAGTAATCCGGGACAAGCTGTACCACAGAGAACAATGAGTCTGAAATTTTGAAAAACATTCTCCGGTATCAACACTATTAGCAACATTTAAACATATAAATTTAATAGTACAATATAGTTTGATCCTTGCAAAAGTATTTATCTGTGAACTCTTTCACATTTTGCCAGGTTATGACGACTCTTTAACTGGGATTTAATGAGGGGGACCAACAAAGATGTCTGCATAAAGTTGAAGTGCATAAAAAAGGATTTATAGTTTTTTTTGAACTTTTTCTTGTTTACCAAAATGCAGCCCTCTTGAATCAAAGCTTTGTGGAACCACCTTTCACTGCAGTTTCAGCTGCAAGTCTTGCATCTGTGAATGTTCAGTCTTCAAGCCAACAGATTCTGAGTTGGATTAAGGTCAGGACTTTGACTGGGCCATTCTGACACATAAAGCGATTGTTCAGTTGGAAAAGAACCACTGCCAAATTTTAAGTTGTACAATATTTCATCTAGGATTGCTATGTATTTCACTACAGCTGTCAACTGATCTCCTGTCCCTGGAATAAAAACATCCCCACAGTATAATGGTGCCACCATTATTTTATTTTTGCACAGATTTTGCAATAATTTTTTGCCCATTTGTCTTTGTCAATTTTAAAGTTGCGCCACAATTTCTGTATTTGATATGGGTTTGGGTTTTGAATGGTCCATTCTTACACATAAATAGGGTTTCTTCTAGCTGGTATGTGAACCTCCAGCCCAGTCTCCAATTTTTTCCAGCCTCTAACAGGTTTTCTTTTAGGCTTAGTGTGTTTTAGAATCATCTGTCTTCCCATCACCTCGGACCATCCTTCCTGTTTCTGCTAAGGGAATGCATCCCTATACGATGATGCTGCCATTACCATTTTAAAAATGTGCATCATTGTCTTTACTCTTCACTTTTATGTACTACTCAGTTTGTGTATTAACCCCATGGCATAAAAGCCCCAATACAAAATGTTAAGGTTTATCAGTTATTTGACAAGATGCATAAAACAAAAACTTCCAAGGTCATGAATTATTTCTCAAGGACCTTGTATCCTCTTCAAGCATGCACACAGTAGCGCTGTTCTTTAGTGTTTTTATTTATGACAAAATAAACTCCACTCATGTAAAGCTCAAAAACCATCTGCATGAAAGCTGCATGATTCCTAAAGGAAGGAGATTTATTCTTATCTGAAACACACTCTTTCCAACAACACGCTGTGTCCTGTTTTCCTGCAGTAAACCTTTACTGCTCATCTGGTCCGGTCCGTTCCTGTTATTATAAAAAATAAATAAATAAATATCAGACTCCACATGGTTTTAATGGCTTTGCCTGCAGCAGAGTGCATTTTTCATACCTTGTTTCCCTCCTGTGGGATTTGTAGATTATTTAGATAGGAAATACCAACAAAAGAAAGCAGGCAGCAGAGTTTTGAAGTGTTATAAAATTGAGGCCCATTTATCAAATTGAAATATTTATTTTTGACCTACAGGTTTATTGTTTTTGTTTGGCATATATTTTCATTAGGGAACGCAGAATCCTACATTTTTATTCTTACTATTTGTTATAAATTTTTTACTTTTTTTTTACAGCAGTTTAGACATTTGTTAAGTGGAACTTATTTACCTCTTCTTTTTTTTTACTCTAATAATTCATGTTGGATAAAATGGCTTTTATCAGTCAGTTTCTGTGTCTGACTCCTATCCTTGTCTATAACTTCAGCCTTCTGTTCCTGGTTTGGTTCTGTGTCAAAACAAAACACACTGACAGCCTCTAATCAGTTTATTTAGTCAAAGCTTTGTCGGTGAGTTGCACAATGTCCGCTCTGCTGTTTTGCGTTCAGCAGATTATCAGGAGAGGTCCAGTGTATCAGGTTGCAGCTCAGACAGTGTTGAGTAACTTAAGATTTCACTTTTACTTGGACTCACAATACTGAGGTGATTAAAACTTCAGCCGCAATGCATTTAAACAATCTTGCATTATTTATAAGGGGAAACTGCATGTAATACATACTACTACATAGATATGATTATAGATGTTAAACAAAGTCAATCACAAATCACATGTGTTTACATGTCAAAGCTACCTTTAGTTAAAATAGGCCTTTACAAGGAAAAGGTGATCCCTAGGTGTGATTTTATTTATAAGTTGAATAATGTTCGATGAAATGTTCAACTTTTGATAATGAAATCTTTAAATCAAAAATAACCTTCTGATATCTTCAAATCTCACTTCATAGTACCAGGGAACGTTAAAGATTGACAAAAAAGTGAATCGTTTTATATCGTGATATATATATCGATATCGACTAATATGAAAAATATTGTTGTGAAAGGATTTTTTCCATATTGCCCAGCCCTATTGAATGTAATTCAATTCTAATCCACACAAATACTCAATCTGATCTTAATCTAATTTTGCTATTTTGAATAGATAAACACAAATATATTTGTTGAAATTATGTGCAACTTGACAGGTTTGCAAAAAAAAAAAAAATTCAAACCTGATGTTTCAATAATTGAATTTCTCTTTATGGTTCACCGCGTTTCAGCATTTCAACGTTCCAGTTGCTTATCACTTGGTTTAACCAGCAGCATAATTTATTTTAATCTGGGGTTAATTTGAAATTGTGGTTATTGTTACCAAAGCACACATGCAATAGTTGTGTTGCAGTAGCAGATTTTTGTACTCTAATTACATTTTTTCAGAATGTTTGATGATTTATTGCCCACGCTTGCCAAGTTAAAGTTAAGTTAAAGATCAGAATTAACACAGTTAGGAGTGAGACTTGTTTTCAAAAGAAAATCATAGAAATTAAAGCAAATGTAGCCCTGAAAATAGCAGGGCATGACACTGACAAGGGGATCAATCTAGGGGCTATCTCTTTAAAATCAGAAAATAACTTTTTTTTGTTAAGTCTTGCAAGGAATGACTTACTAGTCTTTTTAGCAGGAAGGATGTTTTTTATTTGATCAATTTACTTTACATTTACATCCAGTTTCACATTTTCACCCTCAGTGACCACAAAGAGAAAATAAAATATGCTGGAGTAAGCTCACTCTGATTTATTTATTTAAAAAAATACAGAATATTCAGTCATACTGTAGAGGTTGGTTTGTGTAGAACCTCAAAATAGGATGAAAACCAGCAGTCATGGAGAGCACCATAAGATGAAGAAAGGCAACAACAGGCTTCGGCAGTTTTCCAGAGCTCTGAATATTTTCATTTTCTAGAAGATTTGTACATAGATCTCACCAGTTGCAGTTTCTGGCACCAGGCTCACAGCATCAGCGGGTCAGGCAGGAATGCAGCTTTTTTCAAAAACCCCTCAATTACCCAACAATCCTGTTTGAACAGACACTATCACCGGCCCACTTTAGGGGGTTTCACATGAACAATGCATTCACACAAAACTATACCATTACAAAACAAACGAGTGAAATCGAACAAAGGATTCTTCCACCCTCATATTTATCCCACTGGTCTGCCCCAAATGAGGTGGATGATTAGGGAAATCCCTACAGGTGAAGTCATTAGGCTGTCATCGTGTGTGCATGTCATAAATCTTGCCTTCAGCATGTTGACCTCAAAGAGAGACTGGTTAATGGTCTTCAAAATAAAAGCATTACAAAAACAAACTTCCTGTTAGTCAATGTAAGTGCGTCCTCACCTTAGTGAGGAAGATGCTTTCCAGCACCCTTACACATACCAACTAAAGGGTGGAGTCAAGTACTTTTCCACTCATATATTTGTTTACTTAAAGATCTGTTTGCCTTTTCTCTTCCACGCAGAGCGTAGTATCACTTCCTGTTTCGAGGGAAGATTTTATTATAGTTTACAGCCCGTATGAAATACTAAAGGCAAATTGTATTAATATATAACACAGAATGAAAGCAATAAAGCAAAGTACATTTAATGAAACCTGCAATCAAACCTGTGTTCTTTGTTGTTTTTATAAATACAATTTTTAATGATTTTCTTGCTGTGACAAAGGGCTCTACAGGTAGAAAATGTCATTAGAAATAGATGTGATGACCTGCTGATTGTTATGTTGTATGGTTACTTGGAAATGCAGTAAATTGTCAGCACATCTTTGGTAAAAGCTTGAGTTTGTATAAGCTGACCTGGGTTATATTGCAATTTGCTGTTTGTCTTGAGTTTCAGTGGGGAAACCCCTTTTCAAAAACAGTTTGATGGTTGAAAATGCTGTTTCTTTGAGAACACATGACAACGGGTCTTTTCTTTTTTCTTAAATGATGCAAAGTTACACTGCGTGGGAACAACAAGCTTCTGCCTGCCAAGAATAGGGACCCGTTTTGACCTCTTTAATATCACAAAGGATGTAATCACTGAGCAAGAGAGATACTAGAATTTGAGAAAAATACATACTATTATCTGTGGAAATTGCATGACACAAGCCTGCTCCAGCCATACACACATAAACATTCCCACATTTCTCTTTCTTCTGGCTTCATCATATTCTACTGATTGTTGAAAGTTTTGAATTGATTGTTTTGTCTGTTTTTGTCATTATTTGTTGTTTCACTTCTAGGCTATATATGAGCTGATTTTCACTGAGGTGATTATTATTTACCTGAAGTTTGTACATAATTATACTGAATGGCTTGAATGAACAAACATAAGAAGGAAGGCAACAATGGTTAGAGCAGATTTTAGCTTTTTTTTTGACCATTTGTTTTTTTTTGGTGTTTTTTTTCTCTTATCAATGACAGAACAAAATGCCATAGAATTAGTAATCCACCATACATTTGGCCAGTGATCAAATCAGTCAGTTTTTCCTTGATGCTCTCTGAATGGTGTTTTGGAGGTCATTGTTCATTAAATTCACCACAACACAACACATAACAACACTGCTCTGGTCTTTCAACACATCAACAAATAACATTTTCTTTGCAGTTTGTTTTAAGGTTAGTAGTTAATCAGAAAATACGTCATACACTCCGTATCGGTTACAAGCATCCAGCATGCCGAAGTGAGTAATGTCAACGTTGCATATCGTGAGATTACATGTTATTAGTTTGGTAATTGTGTTGATATTTGAGTAGCAGCTGTATTGATTCTGTAGCAGTGGCTCTCATGGCATGTACAAGTTGCGGTGCAATTTTATCAACATATCGAGAGAACCTGTGACAACCTGGTTTATTTGTTGGTCGAACTGTACATGCTACAGTATAAATGCACTTGGAGCGATGCATTTAATTCCTTTGCAATTGATACAAATTGCAGATATGCAATAGTGCAACCAGGGTATTATAAGTTACATGTTTAGACCTGTAACTTATAAAATTTAAACTATATATAGTAAACCTTGAGAAAATGCTGGTGAGAGCCGAGTAGAAAATTAGGACTTCGGAAAATAAACTACTGTCAAATTCTTGACTAATTGCTTGCTTCATCCTCTGCTCCATGCAAGTCAAGATTGTTGGCCGCATATATTGTAAAATCATCTCTTAGAAGTATTTGTATCAATGTTAAATGTCCACCAAAGTGACTGAGGTGTGATTAGATTAGAAAATTGTTACCTCATTGCATGTAACCAAGTATTTTTTGAGAACCTTTGTCATGATGGCATGCATCATTAACTATGTTTTGGCAAAAGCCAGCATCCTGATTGGTGGATAAAAACTGCACCCTCCAAGTTCCTGCCGAAGCTGTGAAGGTGTTTGACCTCCAAGTTAAACCTTATGTAAATATTATTGCTGATAACGATAAGAAAATCCTCAGAGGAAGAGGAGACTTGGGATTAGAAGCAGCTGGCTGTAGAAAGAATGAATCAGGAACTTTTGAAAGCAAACTATTTTAAATAAAAAGTTAAAAATAGCGCTGAAATAATTACCATAGATTAATAGTGTGGATTTTTTTAATGCCAATAATTTTAACTTATATAGGGCATTTTATTCATTAATTTACTACTTAAATGAGTTCCACTGGTTTATGTAAGGAAGAGAAGAGTTTTAGGCTTACATCTTGAGTTGGTGAAATTCCAGTGTTGGAAAAACATCCTGTTTGCCCTCCATATGATGGGAGACATGCAGAAAAGCCCACTGCCACACCAGATGAGTAATTCTTTGATCTTTGGTGCTTCTTTGTCATGTGTTTTGAAAAGTGCCTGTTAAAGTCAGATAAGACTCTACCTGCTAGTCTGTCAGCTGTGAAAGGATAATATCTCCCCTGTTTGAACACTGGTTCTCTTCAAGATCCAGTCTTCATGATGATCTCTGTAAACCTTTCATTGCTAAGTCGGCAATATATCTCTGTTTTTTTGCATGAAGTTTATTTCACTCAACTCATATGGACATGTCGAACTGGATTGCAAGTCTGATTTGGCCAGAGCAGTCAGTGGCCACATTGGTGTAATAGTCCTACCAGATAAAATCTTCAATGTTTGGCAGCTATGCAAAAGGAAAAGGAATTATTTTCCCAAGCACCTGCCTACTCCTCTGTGCTGGCGAGAAGAGGCAACTCCAGAAAAATGTGGTGCAACCTGCCAAAGCAAACTCCCAGAAACTTGATGAATGTCCCACTGCCAAGGCTCTGGGGATCAACTTGCACTTCATTGAAATTCCTCTGATACTGGATCCAGGATGGCCGCTTACTGGTGGGACTTTTTCACACCAATTACCCTTTCCTCTAAGGTCTTGAGCTTTACTTTTGTTACTGGGGTGCTTGAGTTTCATTTCTTCATCCTGGAAAATACTTGGTTTTGCTATTCTTTCAACATCTTTAGTATTCCTAACTCCCATCAGTTCTAACATAGTGCCTTTGTTTTTCTTTGTGGTGACTAGATTGTCAAAGGTCATTCAGCTGCACTAAGAAGGCAAAACGTTATGTAGCTTAGACAAGTTTCTGAACTAAGGCTTTCTATAAAGGATAGAAACAGCTTTCTTTATTTAGTGCGGAAAATGAAAGTTGACATTATGGGATCGCTACTAACAAATGCTGGGTTCTTTGCCTTTCATATGCATAGCTATGTGCCTTACAAAACTATTGAAACCCCTTTTACTTCTTCACATATTCTTTCTCCCAACCACCACAAATATCAGTATATTTTATTGGGATTTTATTTGATAGACTAACACATATTAATTACAAGGAGTATTTACTTATAAAGTGTAAGGAAAAGACAATAATGTAATTTTGCATGAGTATGCATATCCAAAGCTTTGCATATGCTAATTCTTTTTTTGTCTTTATTACCTGAATTTATCTTCATACATCTCTTTATCAACTCTGACCAGATTCCTTGTCCCTGTTAAAGAAATCCCCAAAGCATGATGCTGCCACGGTCATGTTTCACCATGGGGGTTGCATGTGCAGGGCGATCTGCAGTGTTCGTGTGCTGTGTCCTTATGGCATGCAGCAAACTTTAAACAGGACTTATTAGTTTCATTGATGGTTTTCTTCTTCTTCTGTTAACATCTCCATGCAATCAAACTTCCACTGTCACAATGTGCTTGTTTAGACGAAGGCATTACTGCAAAGTCGATGATAGGTTTTTTTTTTTGGGTCCACATTGAAATGATGGAGATGATTAAGAGGTTACTTTTTATTACAGGTTGTAGTCTTTTCCATCATAAAAGACAGACATTATAGTGTGCTCTCCGTCTTGGAGCATTCGGCACTGTGACCAAAACCCAAAACAAGAATTCTAATTGCCATCTGCAAATCTTGAAACCCGCTTGGTTGTGCTTGATTTTATTCAGTGTGTCACAGTAAAGGGGACTGTCCAATTTATCCCCTACCTTTCACTTCCTGCTACTTTGTTGGTCTTTCACATAAAATTCCTACAAAATAAAGTGACTTTAAAGGGTTTTAACTTGGAAAATGTGAGGTTCCAGGTAAATTAATACCTTTGTAAGTCACTGTGTCAGTTGAAGCTCATAAGTATTGATGAAAAAGGCAAAGTGATATCAAAATTTATAAGTTAAAGCAACAATATGTAAAATAATGGCTAAAAACCATTAGGTACCAGCAACGACTTGAAAAACTAACTTCCGTATGCGCTTACATGCACCTATGTGCATGCAGGGCTCGATGCCACAACCCAGATTAAAGACTATTCGAGTTGCTGCACATACAAAAGAAAAAGAATATTCTATGTGTGCAATATTATTATTGCAAAGGACTGGTTTTTTTGCAATATTGGTTGCATGTCAGAAATTCAGACATAAAACTATATTGTTAGCCTCATGGATGAACTACAATAGTAGGAGTAGGATATTGACACTGGTAATTATGGTAACTGATAATGTCATTGCAATATTTACTAAAAATATTGAAATCATATGGTTTGTAGTGCTACAAAATGTTAAATACCACAGGATCAACCAGCATGTACGCTGACTGAAACGGTCAATACTGTTGATTTACTTGGAATTGTTGTCTTCCCAGGAATGTCATTATGGAGTCATGCCTAAATCTAGAGCCAGATTTCAAGGTAGGAAACCTGGTTCTCTAGACTCATGACAGGGCAGGTCCTTATCATGCTGGTTTTTTTTGGAAACCCGAACTTGTATATTTAAAATAATTTCAATGGGGGGAGGAGGCATCCCCCCATCTTTTGATTGTGAGACAAGCTACATTTTTGAAATGGCAAATTGTTCAAATTTTAGTAAACTGAAGTCAGTACATTGTACTATAAAAAACTATATTAAAACATGCTTCCTTATATTTTCTTTGTCTTTTTTTATTTTATGAAGTTTTTATTTTTGGTTTAAAATCTAAAATCACGTTACCAGCCATTTGTTTAATTTTGTGATTTTCTTATTTTATTTTCTTATTTTTTTAATCATAGTTGTTGCTTTAACAATTGATCATTGTCGATTTCCTTCTGTTGAATTTATTTTAGGTCTGTTTAGCTAAATTGTCTGACTTGGTAACCTATGCCCTGTGAATAGTTGGTCGAAGCCCCAGTATATCACATCCCCTTTTAGTTTACCATTTTATTCCAGCACTACACTTGTACCATCATTAATCTCACTACACTCCAAGATGTTGAACACTCTCACATTAGCTGTCTTTATTAGTTACAAAGGTTTCCATTCTGAGATCAACATCCCATCTGTTGAATCACATCTGGTTACAGTCCCATGTTTCCCCTTGGCTCGAGTCAGGCTCCGACCGAGGATCTGCCTCTGGCTCATGTCGACATCCCACTTTTATGGTGTCAAGTCTGTGATCTCTCTGTAATTATCATAGAGAAGAAGGGCACTGACGTGTGTAAACAATAGATGCCTTTGGTCTTGGATTGTACCAATGGTTTGGCTGTCATGACATGATTTATAGAGCAGTTTAGAAAGGATGCTGTCAGAAGCCACAATATCTCTTCACTGAGAAGTCTTGTCCTTTTGTGCATCTGCCTCCTGCCAGCACCCTCTTCCATCTGAAGAAATAATGCATCATGAATAGAAATGAAATCTGAGGAAGGGTATTGCACAGAGAATAGGTTGGCAGATGTTGGCTTTAAATAGAAGTGTTGCCTGTGAGTCGTGCTCATCGTTTTCCCTTTCTAACCCATGTCAGTCGTAGCTACAGTCGTCCCAGGGGCTCTCTCCAGCTGTGCTGTGCGGTAGGTAGATGGTATTCGCTCTGTTTGTTTGGGGGGTTGCCTTGATGGGCTCAACTGTCAGTTCCACATATGGGCTCAGCCACACAGGTTGTCATGCAATATGAAGCCCAAATGGGAGCCGAATATCTGATAATATTGTGCACTTTGAATTTGCCATGTTTAAGTGGCAATTTGTCATGTTATTTATTATCAATTAGGTTTTGGGTTTGGCCTTCCTTTCATGCATTTCAGGATAACCCATCGTATCCTAGAAGGGATTCAACTACTGGTGATCCATTACAGCTGACAAAATGTTACATCTGCATTGGCTACAGTGGCATATAGAGCTGCATCAGTTATATTCAGAGATGCATACAAAACATAATTTATTTTGTACAGTTTGAATAAAAGATGAATGTGGTGTTTATATCGGAATAGGTCATGGTTTTGACCTGAATAGCGGTAATTATCTAGAAAACATTCTGAAAAAAAAATTGACGCTGTCTGCCACTTGGTTCAATCCGCCTAACACCGAAATATAACAGAAAAATGATATATTTTGTTTCTGCCTAACACAGGTTTCTTTTTTTAAAGGTCATTAGGGTTCTGGAACCTGTCTTTTGAACTATGAATTTTATTTTGTAAAGTATTTGGGAGCTTCATTTTGAAAGGCCTGCAATGTTCAACAATATTGTGGTGTCGTGTTGACTTAGAATTGTGCAAGGTCTGGGATAAAATTTGTCAAGTCCTCCACTTTCGCAAACCTACCCAGCATCACAGATAGCTTGATCCAACTACAATGAAAGGCCATAAATGGTGTCACTAAAGATTGAATGTTATGATTCATACTGAATTGCTGCCATTTTCTTTTAAAAATACAAATTCAGTTACATCCCACATGATTTAATCTTGTAATTGGAGTACTATCTCTGTCTAGAACAATAATTTAGAGAGATAACTGGTTGCAAATAGATTTTTATGCCCCCACAGCAGAAGTTATGGAACAGTTTTGTGTTGCAGTTCTGATTAGAAGGTAGGATTTATGCAATAAGAGTTCTTTTTTCGTGCTCTTCCTCATGATTTTCTATAGGTGTCAGTGCACAGCCTGCTTAAAACGTTGTTCCATAAGCCAATGCGATAAGATTATGTAAATGTCTTCAAATGAACCACAATTTTAACCTACTCTAAGGTCTCAATTAAGCAGTAGTTCATTGCAAGGTATGCTGAGATTTTAAATAGGGCAAAAACAGTTAATCGGATTATTCATGATAAATCAATTATTGAAATAATTGTCAACAAATTTTGTAATCAAATAATTAACTGCACTCTAATAAAACATGCCATTTGCTGAAAAGCAACCCAATCAGAGTAGTAATTAGGCCAAAATTGTACAGGAAAAATATGTACAAAGTGGCATAGTTTCAGCTTACCTGGTTCAAATTCTGTAAAATATCTCCAATTGAGCACCTTTTGCTCTCCAATTATTAATCGATCAAAATAATCCTTAGGTGCAGCCCTTTTTAAAAAAAAATCTTTCATACCCTTTCTGCTACTTAAAGTTCTTTAACGAGAAAGTTCATTTATATATGAAGCATACAGTTGTGTAGCGCTGTTCCTCCCCCACCTG
Organism: Crenichthys baileyi; assembly: GCA_036173005.1. Lineage (NCBI taxonomy): Eukaryota > Metazoa > Chordata > Actinopteri > Cyprinodontiformes > Goodeidae > Crenichthys > Crenichthys baileyi. The sequence continues at coordinate 556,852 of JAHHUM010002019.1, read as the reverse complement.
TTGCTGTGCACTGCCAGTCAGCTGGCTGAAAGAAAGCCAGTTTGTCTGTCAAAATATTTCTAGTCCCGAAAAGAACAAAGTGCAGACACTAAAGGAACTCAAGTAGTCACATCTGTAAAGGTGATGCTTTTTTTAAATCTTTGATGCTTTTTTGGCATTTTTACGCAATTCACAGACTTTGACTGTTGTTTCCAAAAAACTCTTCCCCTTTTTTCTTTTAAGTAAAAACATGAACTGGTTGGACCTACAGAACCATCCTGAGCTAACAAGACAAAGAATGCAATTTATTTCTTATGAGGCTGCCCAGTCCTGTGGCTGAGTTTTTAAAACGGAGCCTCTGCCTTGCAAGCTGTGGTGTCTAAAATAATTGAATTGCGACCTGCTCTGAAGCAGCAGGGAATGCCTGTTGCCAGAGGTTGTTGTTCTGTTTCTACAAGACATCTTGTTAATTAAACTGCGATTTAGGCTCCAAAATGCCTCACTAACAGGCCAAACCCTGTAAAATGACAAAAACAAGCGATCTCAGGAGGGAGTTTCTGCTTTCCAGGCCATTCTAGTCTAATGACTAGATAAGGTCTGCAAGCAATCAACAATACCCAAGTTTTCTGGCATCTTAAGCATGCCAGTGTGTTGGTGCTGTTTATATTCAGGTTTGATTAGATGCTAAATTTATTCCACCTCTGCTTTAGAAGAAACTGAATTTGTGTCAACCAAATATATTTCTATAGGGACATTTTGTTTTCATATGGGAAATGCATCTTAATTGAGTACCAAACATTTCCAGAAATGAAATCTGCTCAAACACCAAGGCTTAGTATGAAAAGAATAAACAGCAATTCATTTTTTAAATGATCACTTTGGTTGGAGAGACTTTGAAAATTACAGCCCTATTCATCTGCAGTATCAGAAAAATTCAGCTGGCAAGGTTATTCACATTTCTTCTGATTAGAATGCAGTTTTGCACGCTCGGGATCATCTGGAGAGTAATACGGCATAAAAAATATTTTCTTTGAGGGGTAATTTGCCTGCTTGCTCATTTTGAATGACCAGTAGTGTTTGATCATTGAAAGAACATGCATTCGTCTGTACAATTAGAGCTGGCTCTTCTTGAACTCAAATCTTCAAAGCAATGGTCTGAAAGACGCTTTAATCCTGTTAGCAAAAGCGAAAGTCACTCTTTGCCATTTGACTGCAAATGGAAACGTGGACTAAAACAAAACAAATCAAAATCAGTAACAGAGGCAAGTTTAGTTGAGATAAAACATCTGACTATTCAGAGTAGTGTTTTTCAGGAGACTCCATGATGGCAGTAGCTATGTTTACCAGGAGATGTGTAACAACCACAAAACCTTTTTAGCCAGGTGTTCCTCGCAGGTGTAGGCCCTGAAACAGGATAGCGGAGTACTGCCACCAGGTGCCCTTGGGCTGTTACTGCTCTCCAGCTGTTCTATAGTCCCTTTAGCAAAATTACAGACTTCAGGCGAGGTTGACTCGTTGGTTCTTGTTCTGCTTTTATGTTCATGAGCTCTCACTCAGCTGGAACAGGCCTTCTTTTTAGTTACAGCCTTTTGTTGTCTTGTTCTAAACAGTTGCATGCCAGTGATGCTTCCTAAATGTTTGAGCATTGAATTCCACTTTCATTGTACCGGTTAAATAAAAACTACACCACATAATCTCCATCAGCTGCTAAAAAGGTGAAGCATTTTTACGAAAGAAGAGACAATGTAGCTGGATGTTGTTAGTCTGTTTGGAAATCTTTCGTAGAAGTTATTACAAATTTCCAGTATACCTGGCACAGTGTAGTGTATGACACTTAATTTTCAAAATAAAATTACATGATTTTACCCTTAGAGCATAATTTACAAATTGCATGTTATTAACGGCTAAAATGATTGTTTTTAGGCAACTTATGAAAAATAATATGTAGTTGATTTACTTAAAACAATTCTGGGTTGCATTGTATTTTGTTTGCGCTATGTGAGTACTCTTTGGCTGCGTTGCACCTTTTGGACCATGTTTTTCATTTGTATCATCCCGCAGTTTGTCAGTGTGTGAAAACTATTTGCACTCTAGCTCCTGCTGCCATGCATGCATTACTTCCTGGATTCAGCAGACCTGGCTTTATTCCTGATCCATCATGTCTGCGGTTCCTTTGATGGCTCTCTGAAACCCGATTAGTCCCCATGTTGTTGGAGCTCTGAATAAAATGACTTCCAGAGCCAAGAAAACCAAGCTTCAGCTGCCAAGAGACGTGATGGCCTTGCAGAAACACAAACGCTGACTGCTATTTGGCCGGCCAACTGATCTCGTTCTTATTGCCTGCAAACCTTAAAATATTTTCATCCCTTGAATGTTTTTCACATTTTGTCACATTACAACCACAAACTTAAACATCTTTTATTGAATGTTTTTTTCTTTGTGACAGATAAACCCAAAGCTGGTAGTAAAAGGACACAAAGTTTTCAACACTTTTACAATACCTATTTGTAAAGTGTGGTGGGCAGCTGGTTTTGATGGTCTCCGAGGTTTCTTAGAGAATATTTGTGAACAAACAGCATCATAAAGACAATGGAACACACCAGACAGGTCAGGGATAAAGTTACAAAGAAGTTAAAAGCAAATTTAGGTTACAAAACAATATCCCAAGTTTTGCACATCTTACAGGGCGCTGTTAAATCCATCATCTGAAAATGGAAACGGCATGGCATAAACTGACAGACCAGGCAAGGAGAGTGTTGATCAGAGAAGTCACCAAAAGGTCCATTGTATTTCTGGAAGAGCTTCAGAGATGCACAGCTGGGTTTAAAAATGTCCATACTGGATAATTATTAGCCATACGTTTAACAAAGCTGGCCTCTTTGGAATATTGGCAACTGTTGGAAGAAAGCCATAAAAATCAACCTAAGCCAAGTAGCAAATGTGTAAGAAAGTGCTCTGGTCAGAAGAAACCAAAATAAAACGTTTGGTCTACATGCAAAATACTGTTGGAAGGCTGCTCATTGCCATAAACACTTCATCCCAATAACGAAACAGGGTTGTTAGTGGTACCATACTGTGGGAAGCTTTTCTTCAGCAGGGAGAAGGAAGCTGGTTAGAGTTCAAGGCAAGATGCATGGAGCTAAATACAAGGTTAAACCTGTTAGAGGCTGCAAAGAGTTGAGACTTGGGGAGAGGTTCATTAGCAGGAGGAATTCTCTTGCAGCATTTAAATTTTCTTTCCACTTGACCATTATGTGCTACTTTGTGTTGTTCTGTGTTAAGTTGAATTTGTGGGTTCTGTAGATGTGAGAAGATTCCCCAGTAGACTGAGGAGGAAGATTGTGGAAAAGTTGCATCTGTCAGACACACTGTGAGGTCAGTGGTCACTATGTAGTTCTGTCGTTCTGATTAAGTTAACCAAGAAAAAAGCAGTTATTAGGGATGAGAGGTATATGTGGCTCTATTAATCACTGTCATAAGGTGATCATACTGGATGTCAGGTGCACAGTCTCGTCTGATTTTCAGAAACATACTGAACAGAACCTTGGATTTACAATATTCTCCTGAAAATCTAAATTTAAGATGGAGTTGTTTTGTTTGCTTCAGTTGACAACAAATAAAGCTCAGTCTAGCTTTTAGCTGCTGATCCATCCTCACATGCAGAAGACTGAAACTTCAAACTTGCAGAGCAGCAGGATTGTGAATGATACTGCCTTGTTTGTCTTTTAATGGATTCCAGGAACTCTTATAGTGATGTGAAATAAGAAACACCATGGGTCTGGATAGTTTTATACAAACTCCACCAAAATTGCTTGCACTGTAAAAATAATGCTGCCGCCATAATGGTCACCCTGCGGTTTTGGAAGAAAAGATGCATTTATTCCGGATGCAGTGTTCAGAAAATATCAGTTCAGGAAGAAAAAGGTACAGATGCCAGCACATGGGCAAAAATGAGATTAGGAGTTGGACAAAAAGCAGGACCACTTCCTTGTTGCTTTCTCAGTCCAGCACACCGAAGACAGTCTGTTATTACTGCTGGTTTGCAGGAATTTGATTACTGATGTAAACGTTCTAGCAGCCTACAAAACTAGTCTCTTTTGAGTTTGAGTTACAGTTAATTTGCTCTGTGGTTAGGACATGCAGATGGAAAAACCCTTGGCTCACCTGAGAAAGAGAAGTTAGAATCCCTTCCATACATGGCATTATGTTCTTTTACATAAGGACTGGTGGATTCTGGTCAAAAGCCAATTCATTATTTTTTTTACAGCACTAGGATGGCTGTGTGGGACTGAGATCTCTCTATATGGGTTGTTTGTTCTACCGCTATGACATGCACTGCGCCTCGCCAATGCATCTCCAGTGGTTTGGCAAAGTGAACATTGTTGAGATATTTGTTGTGATGAATACTATACCTCAAAGTTGTGTTCCAGCACTTCTCATTATTTGAAAAGTCTGGAGTTTGATTAAGATGTGCATAAGAATGAAAAATGAAAATAGATATGTAAAATTAGTTTTTATTTCTGGACTATTACCTTCTCTAAAATGTGTATCTAACAGTCTTTCTATTATCCATCAATCTGTACAGCCATGTGTCCAGCTGGTGCTTCTTTAATATTTAGTCACTAGTTTTTGTCATCAATTCACAATGAACTTTTATATTTCACAAATTAGGCTACAAACCTATTGAGAACTCTGGAGCATTAATTATAGAAAAGTATGACATTTTGACATGAAAAATATGTCTCTCTGTGTTAAAAACACTAACACTGATTTAAAGTTAAGGGAAATTGTATTGCAGTTTTAAACGACAAACATCTGATATTTCTTATGACGCTCCTCTGGTATTATGATTTATTCCTCCCATGCAAATGCAGGCCATCATTGTTATTGTGTTAGAGGCTCGTGCAAATACACAATAAGATGAAGACAACTGCACAGCAGGACACACTTGCTTTCCATTTCGTGAGATATTGCTGTTTATACCTGGAGTAAACAGTCCATTACACAAGAAACCTGGTATACATACAGTCCTACAGTTGAGTAAATGGGGTGTGTTTAGCTTTGTTGGAATTTTAGTGTTTCTACTCTAACTATAGTTTAACAGACTTTTGTTTAAAAACATAAGGATAATGTAGCACTGACTTTCATTTGACCATTATGCTAAAAACCTCTTGAGTGCCTGGGACAGTGGATTGGGTATTGGTGGATTGCTTCATACAAGATTTTTTTGTTATCTATAAAGCACTTCAATTGTACGCTCATCTCTTCTGTGGGGTACCACAGGGATCCATTTTGGGGCCAGTGCTTTTTTTTTTTTTTGGTTTATCACTCAGAAATGACACTGTGTTGACACTCTGTTGTACCTTCCTCTAAAGTCTCAGTTTCTTTCTCTACCTTAGTGATACAACATCTTGGGGTGCAAATAACTAATTTAATACTAAATAGTGACAAAACAGAGTATGTGTAGTCTACATACTTCCACATTGCCAACAGGCTCATTAAGGTAAAAAGAAAACCTAGGACTTTTTCTAGATTCAGAGCTCAATTAAGATAAACATTTGTTACAAATGGCTGTCACTATCTAAGAATCATTGCAAAGTCTAAATCTGTTTCAATACTTTAATTATTTTTTAAGATTTAGAAATGGTCATTAATGCCTTTTTGTTACATCAGAATCGGACTACATAAGTGTTTTTGGGCAATGCTTTACTATGTACCCACTTAGAGCACTGATGATTTAAAGTATTTTTTATAATATACTCATAGCCTACAGTAAGGAGATGTTTTGGTGAAAGTCCAATAAATATCGTAGGAGATCACTTATTTATTTTGGTTTAATCAGGGGTCATAATTCGTCATCTTTCATAAAAGTCTACTGGCCCAAATGGGGTTCTTAACTGGTTTTATGAAAATCTCTTTGTTCTATGCAGGAATGGATGCTTTACAGCTGAGGAAATCTTTAACCACCACAGTATAGGATGTAACACCCTTACATTTAAGTCATACTCCAACTACAGAGGCCATGTGGAGACCGCAAGAGCAACTTGGGGCAGCTTTGGGTTCTTCTTGCAAGACAAGGAAATCTGAAGATTACTAATCATGAAACACACTAGAAACTAGCAACTCTGCAGCAGGCCTGTGTTTTTGATCCTCTCTGACTTCTTTTGTAGTTCCAAATGACGAAGTAAGGTTGTTGGTGGGGGCCTTGTGGTAATCTGTGGAGGGCTGTGGTTTAGACTCCTTTTAAGGACAGTTGACGCTGTTGCTCGTGCTCCAAGCCACAGCTAAGGATATTAGACCACAGAACAAGCATGGCAAATGTATAGGCACACAGAGCCGTTTCCCACAGATGTATTAAAGCTCTTGCAGACAGTCGAACATCTCTGCCCAGCTCTTCTGAGCCCAGCTGGTCTGCCCTCGGGCCTTTGGTTCACTCAGACACATCCAGAGGAATGCTTATGTTGCTGCTCACTGGGTCAACAATCATTACCACAGACTCTGTTGTTTATTCGCCTAAAGCTTTTTATTTGTTGTACCCCCCAGTGTGAGAGGCACTCTGTTCATGTCCTGGTTCAGTGTTGATTACAATACTGCAGTCTAACTTGGGCTCAAAGTGAGGCTCAGACAGTCTTGAAGTTAAAAGCCGAACGATGTAAGAATTTCAGTTATTTTGCAGTAGGTTTGGACGAAAGCAGTCTTGCCTTTGAAGCCTGTGCAAACTTTGATCCTTAAGAATGTTTTGTTCCCTTTTCGACTTAACCCAAAAAAAACCATCACATAAAATCCATACTTTATCTAAATCTGACTTCAAGCCAACTTGAAACTTATAGCTTTTACTTTCCTTTTACTTTTTATGTTCACAGAAGTTTGGAG